>JAGFNQ010006258.1:0-391461 GCA_024364735.1 Boesenbergia rotunda | reverse complement strand
TAGCCTGGATCGGTCCCCAGACTGATCTGGCACATTGTAGTGATCAGTCCAGAGACCGATCAGGAGGGCTTCTCGAAAATCATCTGACCCTACTGTTCGCTTCCTGATCGATCAGCCGATCAGTCAGGAGTCTTCCTGATATGTCTCCTGACCGATCAGGACCAGGCCAGTCCGATCAGGCTGGAGCCTGATCGGTCTGGGCGTTTCCAAATCGAACGGTGATCCGTTCAATCGCATTAAAGTCTAGTTGGTGGACCGATCCACCAACCGATTAACTCTTCCAAAACCCCTCATTGCCGAACCCTAGCGCTGAATCACCACTTGTGCACTTCATCGTGAGCAAGAAACCTCCCTGCGTCCTCTTCTTCCTCGAGAGAGCTTCTGTGCGTGTGATCTTGGGAAGGACTACTACAAGTTCTTCCTTCTTCCTGTGAAGTCTCTCTCTCGCTGAAGGTTTTCTTGCGCTCCTCTCTTTCGGCGAGAGCCTTTTTGCTGCGCAACCTCTTCTTCCAATCTTCAAGAAGTTCGTCAATGGCACCTAAGTAAGCTTTTGTCTCAGTTTTCCTTACAAATCAGTCTATAGTCTTTATATTTGAAGCTAACCATATTTTGGTGTGTTGTGCCATGACCTTTATTTTGGCCGTGACCTTTGTTTTGGCCGTGACCTTCTTGACCAAATGTTTTACCTTATGATTATGTTCTCTGTGACCAAATCTCTCTTTCATTTCATTGTTGTCCTTCTTTTGATCAAATATTTTATCTTATATTCTCTAATTGGGTCTTTGATTACATCTTATATTTTGATCAAATCTTAACTTATATCATGATTCGATTCACTTCTCTTGATCAAATCCGCTGTCGTGACCTATTCCAATCTTTAGAAAATCATTAAAGGGTAAAGAACCCGCAGATGACAGCGCAAAGGGGAAGGCTCCTTCCTCATCTGCGCCCTCCAGAAGGCCTCAGCCTTCCTCGAGCTCTCGCTTTCCAAATGCCGCCTGTGAGCAGGCTTTCCAATCAAGGACTTTTAAATTGTTACCCTGCCGATCGATAGATGTCCCTTTTCTGACTGAACATTGTCCGTCGGTCATGGAGATAGTCATGTTTTACAACCTTGGCTTTTTCCTCTCTCTGGAGAGAACTATTAATTATGACTTCCTCTCTGAATTTTACAACAATCTTCAGCAGGGACCACAGGGGGGCTTCGAGTTCACTACTCGAGTTGCCAAGATGAGCCTTGATTTCTCTTACGAGATCTTGGCAGAGTATCTGGGTGGTCGACGATCACCAAACCTGTATTCGATCTACCTTGAGCTTCCTGATCCTTTACTGGCCCCTTTTGCAGATGTTACCCCCGACTCCATCTATCAGCATTTCTTTGGTCATCCTTGCCTAGCCGGTCTCGATGAGTTGGGTCCTGATTTTCCAACTTTTGCAGCTCTACGACTTGCTCTTGTTGACTACATCCTTTTCAAGATAATCACAAATTGTATCTTGCCCATCACTTCTAAGCCTTTAACTGAGATTCGTTCCTATCATTGCCTTATGCTCTACGGCATGCACCGCCGAATGGACTTCGATATCATGGAGAGCATCTTTCAGTCCATTCTATCTTATAGAGAGCCGAGTCGCCGCACAGTCTATATGCCATTTGGTCATCTCATCACCGACTGGCTTATGTCAGTAGGTGTTGATGTCACCAAGGGCAGGACAGTGCCAATGGTCCGACAGGATTGTAGACTTGGCCGGCGGGCATTTGCCAAGTCCGGCATCATCTTACGGGACTGCGATGGGGCCTTGGTTTGGAAGGATGAGAGAGGACTCGGCGAGCTACCTGGGGGAGGACCACGTTTTCAGGCACCAGCCGATGCTGCTGCACCTCAGGAGGCTCCCACTGCGGCTGCTGCTGCTGATGATTACGACTATGAGTGGGACCCGGATCTCCGATGGCAAATTTTCGAGCTGGATCAGACGATCCAATATGATCTTCATCTGTGAGAGCTTCATCGAGAGGAGGTCCGTTCGGGATTCAGATCTTTCGACTGCCGACTGACAGCAGTGGAGTCTGATGTCTCTAGGATCCGTACACTGCAGCAGACCTGGTACGATGAGTGGCGCCGCCACACATTTCCGGGAGATGCGCCTTCAGGTAGTGCCGCACCAGGGTCTTTTGCTGCTGATAATGACACGATGGACGATCCTATGCAGGCTAACCCCCCCCCCCCCCCCCCCGCCGCCGCTGATGACTGATATATTCTGTGGTTGTGTGTGATTTGTCTTTCTGATCTCTTGGATTGTATGACTCTCAGGCTGTATGCCTAGTGACTTGACTTCTCTGGCCTTGTGTCATTCATGTTTGACTTCGATGCATTGATATGCATCTGTTTGGTTGTTTGGTTTGATGCACTGATATTTTGCTTGCCTTATCATGTTTAGGATGTTTGGCTTATATGAGTTCGCATGATTACTATTTGTCTATATGCCTCATTCTATATTATTATGCATGCTTATGATGTTGCTTATGATGCCTTGCCCATATGATACATATGTTTGTGTTACCATGCCCAACTCTTGTCATATGTGTTCATATGTTTTTCAAAATTCAAATCGTATCTATATTGTTTTGGGATACCCCTATGGTTGAGGGGGAGTATGGTTAAACTTAACAGCCCTTCTAAACCCTTTTCGGTGTTCGACAAAGGGGGAGAGTGTTGGTTGGTTAAGTTTAGGATGATTATATTGTAGGGGGAGGATCTTGATTCCCCTATGATTCTGAAAGTTGAGAAATTGACTGAGAATCCCTAAACTTAAAATCGGATTGTCAAACAATAAAAAGGGGGAGATTGTAGATGCATCTGACCCTGATTGTTGTTTTGGTGTTGACATCGATTTTAGTTTAGGTTGATGATTATGATGATTATGATTAAGTCCTGATCGGGGATTAGGCATGATATGAAAAATCCTAGCTTGGAGGGCTAGGTATTGGAAAATCCTAACCTGGAGGGTTAGGTGTGGAAAATCCTAGCTTGGAGGGCTAGGTGTTGAAAAGTCCTAATTTAGAAGGGTTGGGTGAAAAATCCTAGCTTGGAGGGCTAGGTGAAAAGTCTTAACCTGGAGGGTTAGGTGAAAAGTCCCAACTTGGAGAGTTAGGTGAAAATGTTCTGGCTTGGAGGGTCAGGTCCTAGCTTGGAGGGCTAGGTATGGAAAGTTCTAACTCGGAAGGATGGGTGAAAAGTCCTAGCTTGGATGGCTAGGTGAAAAGTCCTAACTTGGAGGGTTAGGTGAAAAGTCCCAACTGGAGAGTTAGTGGAAAAACCCTGGCTTTGAGGGTCAGGTCCTAGCTTGGAGGGCTAGGTTGGATGAAACCCTAGCTTGGAGGGCTAGGTTGGAGCCCCTGGATCGGTCTGGTGACCGATCAGGGAGTTGGCACGGTGCTCCTTCGTGGATCGGTCTGGTGACCGATCCAGCGATGACTGATCGGTCTGGTGACCGATCAGAGAGTATGCTTTCACCCATTGCTTGGCTCCTGATCGGTCTGGTGACCGATCATGGAGCAAATAGTGAGGTTGAGTTCCCGTGCTGATCTGCTCCTGATCGGTCTGGTGACCGATCAGGATCACTGTGCAGATCGTTCTGGAGAACGATCCAGCGTCACATGTTCCTCTCTATGATCGATTAGGACGGAGCTTGATCTGTCTGGTCATGACCTGATCGGTCTGGTGACCGATCAGGAGGCTCCCTGATCGGTCCGGTGACCGATCAGGAGGTTTGGACTGCGAAGCTCAGAAATCGCCCGATAAAGGGGTGGATCGGTCTGGTGATCGATCCACAACCTGGGATCGTTCTGGTGATCGATCTAGGAGAGTCCCAAAGAAATCGCGATTTCTAATTGAGCGTTGGGGACCGATCAGGACGGAGCCTGATCGGTCTGGACCCAGCCTGATCGGTCTAGTGACCGATCGGGAGGCTCTCTGATTGGTCCGGTGACCGATCACTTTAATTCAAAATACACTGTCAGACCCTCTGATCGCGTCTGAACGTATCCGATTCTCTGCGTTTCAACTCTGATGCTTGATTTGCTGCTTGATATACTGTCCTAATACTCTGATTAAGCTGCAGGTCACAGGGAAGGATTCAAACACTCAAGGAGAGTCAATGGAGACCTTTCTTGGAGCAGGTTTGTCTGTTTTTCCATCTCAGGTTGCAACGGGCACTGGCGCTGGCTAGAGCTGCTGTCTGGGGCTGGTCTGAGGGAGGCTCAGGGAGTCCAGAGGAGCTCAGAGGTAGCTGGTGGTTGCAGGTGAGCAGCTGGAGGCTGCAGGGAGATGGTGTCACCTGATACTCAGTGGAGGAACAAAAGGAGCGGAGAAGAGTTGGCTGTGGAGAGTTCTGCTGCTTGAGTTCTTGCTGCGCTATTGTGTTCTCCACAACTTGCTTGCGTGTTCTGAAGTTCCATCACTTTGAGCAAGCTACTGCAATCTTGAAGCAACCATCCCTTGCTTGAGCACTTGGAGGAAAGAACAAGAGGCTTCGAGTCCAACAGCGAGAAGACACGGGGAAAGGGTTCTTGCGTGAGATCGTCGTTGGGTGGAGCTCAGGAGGAAGCTTGCTGTGTTCTTGTCTTTGCTAGTGCTAAGTAAGATCTTTCTTGTGTTTCATTGTGCTTAAACCTATATCCTTGATTGAAACGCTGTGGAGAGGTTTCTCCACCGAGAAGGAGGTTGCTTACTATCCGGTGTTCACCGGGGCTTGATTTGTCGACGATCAAGGGATCGCCCACCTTACGGGCACGCCAAGGAGTAGGGACAAGTTATCCCCGAACCTTGTAAACCCTCCTTGTTAGCGATCTTGCTAGTTGTGTTAGTTTGCTTTCGTTTTCTATTTTTCTGCATACTCTATGTTTGCTACTTCCGCTGTGCTACTAACAAATCTAAGTGCAGAACTTTGAAAAGCTTAAAGTCCAAGTGTTTGGCTATATTCACCCCCCCCTCTCTAGCCATCCGGTTCCAACAGTTCCCCCCAACAGAACGGTGCAGTAGAGCGAAGTAAAAGAGCTCTTATGGGGATGGTTAGGACAATGATGAGTTGCTCCAAGTTGCCAGATTCGTTCTAGGGATATGCTCTGAAAACGGCAGCGTATATACTTGATACCATCTAGGTCAGTGCCTCCTACACCCATAGAAGTGTGGACTGGGCAAAAGCCAAGTCTAGGACATCTTCGGACATGGGATAGCTCAGCATATGTGCTGAGAGGGGATACTGATAAGATTGGAATCTCGTGCACTTGTTCGTAGGCTATCCTAGAGGAACGAAAGGTGGTTCTATAGTTCTAAGGATCATAGGGTAATCGTTGGGACGAATACCAGATTCTTAGAAGAAGACTATGTGATAAACCATAAGCCTATGAGTAGACTAGTTCTTGAAGAATTAAGAGGGGATGTTTTGACCTTAGTACCAACTGTACAAGTGGATGCACCACAAGTCACTGCACCGCGTGTCACAGAAGATACATAGGTGGTACCTCGTCGTAGTAGGAGGGTTGTTAGTCAACCTGAAGGATTCATGTTCTTGGGAGAGTCTTCGGACTCGGTCTCTGGCGACCATGAATCAAGATCCCTGGACCTATGATGAGGAACATCTGCTTTGAAGAGATAATCCAGTTATATGGATTTGTTCAAAGGACGGATGAGATTTGTGTATGTAAGAATTGTGACGGAAACGTAGTGGTATTCTTGTACTATACGTAGATAATATTTTGTTAGTTGGAAACAATGACAAAGTGTTATCAAGCGTAAGGGTATGGTTGTCCAAACAGTTGATATAAAGGACTTAGGAGAAGCAAGGCACATCCTTGGTGATCAAAGTTCTAAGGGATCACCAGAGAAGGATGTTGTGCTTATCCAAAGCTTCATAAAGTGACAGTGTCTTAACTCGTTTTAGCATGAAAACCTCCAAGAAAAGTTTTGTACGTTTTCAGCTGTGGAGCTACTCTATCTAAGGAGATATGTTTAGATTATCAAAGGAGATAGAGCAGGTAATGGTGGTTCCTTTAGCATCGGCTATAGGAATCCTCATGTATGCTAAAAACGAGACCAGATATCTGCTTTGCCGTGGGCATGGTTAGCAGATAACAGAGTAATCTAGGTCAAGGAAATTGGATTGCGGTAAAAGCTTATATTAGTGCCTGAGAAGGACTAAGGGTTATAAGCTGGTTTACTGGGCAGAACAATTCCCTATGGGTTATACGGATACAGTCTTCCAGTCGAATAGGGGCAAGTATAAGTATTCCTTGGGGTTTTGTGTTTACTTTTAGGAGGTAGAACCATAGTCTGGAGGAGTGTCGCGCAACGGCTGCGTGATGGACTCCACCATGGAAGCTGAGTAAAGTGGCAGCCTTTGAGGCAGCTAAAGGAAGCTACATGGTTCAGGAACCTCAAGATGGACTTCGATGTGATTTCTGGTTTGCTCAAAGCTATCACATTTTGTTGTGATAAACAATGGTGCAGTTGCAAACTCAAAGGAATCACGAGCCCATAATGCGAGTAAACACCTAGAGCGCAAGTACCACCCAGGAGAGGAAAAGCTGTTGTTGCCTAGATTACATCAGAGGACAACCTGGGAGATCATTTCACTGAAGGCCTTGATAGCGAGAGCTTTAGGCATGTGGAGGATCAGGGAGTCAGATGTAAGACATTTTGAGAACAGCAATGTCCTTAAGTATAAGTGGGAGATTGTAAGATGTGTATACTGAAAGACATGAATTTCTTTATATGAATATATTCATTTTGAAAAGAGAATCACAACTACACTAGGTGCCTGATTATATTAGTACATGCACGAAGTCCAATTACTTTGCATTGTAGATAACTGTAGGTATGGCTTGGCGGTTTCCAAGACAACCATGGGGTCGTATCTGAAAAACCTCTCTATGGCTATGGATTAAAAAAAATTTAATCCGAATAGAGACCCGTCTTTCTAACGACCGATTCGTCATCGTGTTAATTAGTCCAAGTCACAACTTAGCCAAAAGGCTTTGTAACTTTCTGGATTAACTAACCGTGGAAAAGACGACGATTTGGATCGCTGGTTTTTATGTTTATCTTCAGGGTCCAGTTAATTATTATTATCTAAGATTTCAAATCAAAATAATAATTTAACACACATGAAATGACGAACTAGATAAAACGTGACACAATAAAACATATTATAAAGAAAACTGAGCCCGGGAGAAATATACCTCGCCGTTTACCTCGCAGTCTTCTATCTTATGACCCTCCCCTCTTGGATGTCGTGTGGGCGACGATCTCCCAAGTCATGGAGTCACCAAGGCCTTGAATCAATCCTTCCTTTTCTCCTTCTCTTTGCGCCAAGTCACAAAAAACCCTAGGGTTAGGGTTTTGCTTCACCACCGGCGGCCCTTCAAGGAGATGATGAAGTCGAGAAGATGAATTCTTCTCCTTCACCATAGCCCGCGCCAACTATCTCTCCTTTTTCCTATCTCACAGCTCCAAGCACGCAAGGAAGAACAAGCTCCTTCTTCCTCTTCTTCTACCTTGCGCCGGCCACCATCTTCCAAAGAGGTGCCGCCGGCCACCTTCTAGCTTCCCACTCTTAGCGCCGCCGACCACCAAGGAAAATAGGTGATCACGCCACCAAGAAGGACTGAGAAGGATGGAAGAAGAAAAGAAGATGAGCACTCTTCTCCTCTACCCTCAAGTTGCGCCTACCACCTTTGAATCAAAGTGGCGCCGCCGGCTTCAACATCACCTACTCCGGCCACCCTCTTCCTTCTTCTTCTTGCCGCGCCACAAAAGGAGAAGTTGCCTTCTCCTTTTCCTTGTGATCGCCAGCCACCCACGGTGATAGAGGAAAGGAAGAACCAAGAGAAAAGGGGAAGATCCCTTCCTTGGTCGCCGGGTGCCCTAGGCGTGAGTTGGAGAGGAAGAGAGATTAGAGAGAGGGAGAGAGAGAGGTGGGGCTTATATAGGGGATTAGTTATGTTTAATTGGAAAATTTTTCCAATTAAATATGGATTGATTCCAAAAATTTATATAGAATAATTCCTTAATTAATCCAAGAATAATTCCTTTAATTATTCCATCCAAAATTTTATATAGAATAATTTCCATGATTAATTCATTAATTAATCCGAGATTAATAAATTAATTAATCCCTAATTAATTCCTTAATTAATCCTTGATTAATCCCAAATTAATTCCTTAATTAATCCGGCCTTTTATCATGACTCTTATGGGGCTTTATTGGGCTAAGATAGGGACCATGAGGAGGAGTTGGTTCTTGACCCTCTAATGGATCCAAATCCGATCTATTAATAGAGATCTATTCTACTAAAGGATCCCATTGTACTTCCTCACCAACCCCCATATTTTCATATGGGCTCCACCTATTACGAGTCGTCCATCTCCCCGTGTTTAAGATATCGTATACCCGATAATTAATTCAATTTACTGATAATTAAATTAATTATCTTCTTGATCCTTGATTAATACCACTCAACCTTTTCGACATGCCGGACCATGGTCCACTTGCAAGATTTGACATGACGATCCTTTTGAGCTCACCAAGGGGGCATCATCACCCTGACTCACCAAGACACGGATTCCATCAATAATCAACTGCACATCATACTATTAATATTTTCTCCCAATTTACCGGGTCTATCGGTCTAATAGAATAGATCTCGCCCATTGATAAATCAAAGATATAATAATTAATAATATATGTCCGTCATTATTTCGGGATTCAGAGATCGTACTCCATAATAGCATCCGTGATCTAATCCAATTTACTAAGTCAGTACAAAAACTGGATGACCTCTTTTTTGGTCCTACTCAATGCACACAAAGTACACTAGTGTAATCCTATGGTTAAGATAAACCACACCTGATTACACTACAACCATCCCGATGGTTTGTCCAACTTCATCTCGGTTGTGAGCCTCTTTCTTATACTTCGGTAAGGAACCTGATAACACGATCTTCTGTGCGACACCACACACCATGTTATCTATAATGCCAAGTATTAGACGTTTAATGCACATACTAATATAAATATGCACTGTGTGATTTTCTAATTCTCTTTAAAATGTAGATGTACCTTAACCAAAAGGCAAAGCTTTTAGTATACATCCTAACAATCTCCCACTTATACTCAAAGACTTTGTTGTTTTCAAAATGCCATACATCTGACCTCTAGATCCGTCACAAACCTAAAGCTCTCACTGCTAAGGCTTTAGTGAAATGATCCACCAAGATCATTCTCTGATGCAAACTAGGCAACGACAGCTATTCCTGTTTTGGGTGGTACTTACACTCTATGTGTTTACTTGCCTTATGGACTCGTGATTCCTTCGAGTTTGCAACTGCACCATTTTAATCACATTAAATGTGATTGTCCCTAGCAAACCAGGAGTCACATCAAAGTCCATCTTGAGGTTACTGAACCATGTAGTTATATTGGCTGCTTCGCAGGCTGCCAGAATATTTAGACTCCCCAGTAGGGTCCATTACGCAGTCGCTGCGCAACACTCTACTATACAATGGTTCTACCTCCTAAAAGTGAACACAAAACCCAAGGAATATTTATATACGCCCCTATCTAGATTGGAATTCTGTATCCATATAACCTTCAGAAAATGATCTGCCCGGTAAATCAGCATATAGTCCTTAGACCTTCTCAGGCACTAATACATGCTTTTACCTTATTCCAATTTCCTTGACCTATGTTACTCGGATATCTGTTACTCATGCCCACGACATAACAGATATCTGGGCTCATTTCTAGCATATAAGAGACTTCCTCTAGCCGATCCTAGAGGAACCGTCATTACCTACTCTATTACCTTTGATAATCTAAACATATCTCTTAAATAGAGTAGCTCCAAAATCGAAAACTATAAAACTTTCTTTTGGAGGTATTCATGCTAGAATGAGCTAGGACAATGTTTTATATGAAACATGTGATAAGCTCATCATCCTTGTCTGGAGATCCCTTAGATCGTTGATCCCCAAGGATGTGTCTTACTTTTCTCAAGTCCTTCATAATTATGCGGACAACCATACCCTTACGTCTGACAATATTTCATCATTGTTGCCAACTAACAAAATATTATCTATGCATAGGACAATAATACCACTTCGTTTCTGTCACACAACATCATCCGTCCTTTGAACAAATCCATATAACCGGATTTATCTCTTCAAAGTGGATGATCCTTGTCATAGGTCTAGGGATCCAGTTCATGTTTACTTCAGACCCAGTCCATAGACTCTCCAACAACATGAGACTTCTAGGTTGAGCAACAACCCTCCCACTATGACAAGGTACCCTTTGCATATCTTTAGTGACACGAGGTGCAGTACCTTGTGGTATCTCCTCTTGTACAGTTGGTACTAAGATTGGAATGTCTCTCCCCTTAATTTACTCAGAGTAACTCTACTCCTGGACTTGTGGTTTATTACATAGTCCTATTCCCAAGAATCAGATATTCGTCCCAACGTACATCCTCTGATTCTTAGGACTAATAAACCACCTTATTGTTCCCTTAGGATATCCTACGAATATATGCACTAGATTCCAACTTGTCGGTGTCTCTTTACTACTCATAATCTGAACATGGCTTAGACGACTAAGTCTTTGCTTAGTCCACATTTCTATGGTCTTAAGAGACTACTGATATAGACAGAATCAAGCATATAAACCTTCGAATCCAGGACATACCCCTTTGAACAAATTTGACTAATCTCGGAGAGGCTTATCATCTTCTTAGCCTAATAGCTTAAGAGACCTTCTTCCTTCCATGCATTGCACCATACTGTTGGGGCACAGGTGCAATGAATTGAGATCAAATCTCAATTCTCTGATAAGTAATTCCTACAACCATTCCTAGAGGTGTTAATCCCTTGTTTATAAAATAAATAAGGTACCTCTATTCTGAATAGACTAAGGGCCTATATTTATCATGATAAACCAATTCCTATATGTTTTTGGCTCTATGCCCCCAGGCTTAGAATAAGCCTATTTGGTTCTGTTACTTCCCTAGTAGGAGTCAAAAGGATCCTAAGAAAGACAAGTCTTCCTTTAACCAATTAACCCTAAGGCCTTTTGCTTGATTACTTTTGAATCCCACTAGAGTTTAATAAAGCCAACTTTAGAGACAAAACATATGTTTGGTTTCACTTGGAAGGAACCTTTCTCTTTCATTAGTTAAGATGATAAACTATTAATTGCATCATGGGATCCTTTTGGTTTCATATACTAATTGTCTATCTATGTACTTCAATAGACATTCCTTCTATTCCACTTTTAACAAATAAAAGCAATAGAAAATATCTTTATTCCAGAAACTAAACAAAGTTCTTTCCAAAAATTAAGTACATAAAGACGATCTATAAAACCAAACCTATGTTAAAGACATAAATGAAATAGTGAAAACTCGCACTGCAAAAGTCATCTCCGTAGCCATCCATGTAGTTAGTAATATCCTCCTCAGCTAGCCGTCCGGTTTCCTGGAACCCCTGCACAAAAATACAGACATGATTAGTGGCATCCATATCTACCCACCAGGTACCGATAGATATCACCGCTAAACATGTTACAATGACACAAGAAGAAAATATATCTCTGGTACTACTCTGACGGCGAGGACAATTTATCTTCTAATGCCCTGACTGCTTGCATACATAGCACTTGCCTTTCGGCTTCTTAATGCATCCCTGAGGTCCCTGTAATCCTGCTACTTTCTTTGCCTCAGAACGGTTCTTCTCTTTCCTTTTGGTTTAGAAGTAGGAACTTCTTGAGCAATGAAAGTCTGTGAACTCCTTAGGCGAAACTTCTCAAAACTCCCTGGTAGAGATTGGAGGATAAGATCGACTTGGGTTTCCCCATCAATCTGAGCTCTAAGAATTTCTATCTCCTTCAGCCAAGCCATCATCTAGAGGACATGTTCCCTCACGGGCATCCCCTCAACCAAGATGGTGGTGGTCAAGTTCTTCATTACCGCCTGCCTAGCGGCTCAATTATTTTGACCAAAGAGTTCATCGAGTTTGGATGACTTTTCACTGGTAACGGAAGAAGCGTGATTTTGAGGACCTTCGGTTGTCTCGTCTGCTTCTAGCCATTTCCTAAAATATTCAAACTCGTCTTCGGTATTAATCTCGTTAGACTTTTCAGTACAGAACTCACCAAGATCACACTTAGGTTCCTCGGCAGTAGAGACAAAATCCATATTCATCCATTTTATCACTCAAGGCATTTAATTGGATTTCTCTTTGAATTAGGTCTTGTGGGTCTAGGTCCATTTTAAAACACCTGAGAATCATAATAATCACACACTTTAGATTTATGAAATAAATTGACACCTCAAAATAATTTATTACAAAAATCTACCAACACCTCAAACACCGAGAATTTCGTATGCTACGATGGTGTGGATGTATACGAACTCTACATTCGTGAGAGGAGGTTTTACCCATCAATTTTACTATCTTGTCATCCTAACCTTTTGACAAGAAAATTAATAGTTGGTCCTCTTTGGCCCTACAAATAATAGCAGTGACTCCGATGGGGAGGATACTTATTATTTGTATCTAAGTGTTTACCACCACACGACACCAAGAAAAATTATTTCTGATTATGTGTCTTCCGATGGGGAAGTACACACACACATCAATAATTTCCTATAGTTTTTTCTGACCTAGTGATCCGCAGACAAGCCCATCTGATGGGGAGGAAGGCACTCAGAGCCGACGCGCAGACTTGTTCGCATCACTTGTCAGATTGTAGTGGAGGCCATGGGACCCTTAGGGTCCCTCTCCCACCTAGTTATTTGCGTTGAGGTTTTTACATGCATTCACACAACAAGCACACACAAACCAAAATAATAGAACAATGAAAAATCTTAGATTTTTCCAACTATTATGGCCTTGGTCTCCAATGTGCCTCCAGTCGTGTTATCACCTCGTCCACTCCATCCTATCCATGCGCAAGCCACCTTGAAGGAGTCCCCGAGCCGAGATGACTAGCTAACTAATTTACATCCTTTGATCCTAAACTCCACGAAGGAGTGTACATGTCATCTAGATCAAAAGTAAATAGAAAGCTTGGCTAAACAAGTGTCAGATTTAATTACAAAAATTAAATAGCTTATCTAGCCTCGTCAACCCCGAGGATTCAAATAATTTACATCAAGCACAACCAATCATATACACACAACATAATTTGTCATAATAGTTGGAATCTAGTGCCTGCAACACAAAGTTAGCATATGCACATCCAAAATATTATCTAGCAAAATAACGTACATGATAATGTGCAGAAAAATAACCGAATCCTAAACACACAAAATCGGAAAACTCGCTTTGATACCACTTGTAGGTATGGCTTGGCGGTTTCGAAGACAACCACGGGGTCGTATCTGAAAAACCTCTCTATGGCTACGGATTAAAAAAATTAATTCGAATAGAGACCCGTCCTTCTAACGACCGATTCGTTGTCGTGTTAATTAGTCCAAGTCACAACTTAGCCAAATGGCTTTGTAACTTTCCGGATTAACTAACCGTGGAAAAGAGGACAATTTGGATCGCCGGTTTTTGTGTTTATTTTCGGGGTCCAGTTAATTATTATTATCTAAGATTTCAAATCAAAATAATAATTTAACACACATGAAATGACGAGCTAGATAAAACATGGCACAATAAAACATATTATAAAGAAAACTGAGCCCGGGAGAAATATACCTCGCCGTTTACCTCGCAGTCTTCTATCTTATGACCCTCCCGTCTTGGACGTCGTGTGGGCGACGATCGCCCAAGTCGTGGAGTCACCAAGGCCTTCAATCAATCCTTTCTTTTCTCCTTCTCTTTGCGCCAAATCACAAAAACCCTAGGGTTAGGGTTTTGCTTCACCACCGGCGGCCCTTCAAGGAGATGATGAAGCCGAGAAGACGAATTCTTCTCCTTCACCACAGCCCGCGCCAACTATCTCTCCTTTTTCCTATTTCACGGCTCCAAGCACGCAAGGAAGAACAAGCTCCTTCTTCCTCTTCTTCTACCTTGCGCCGGTCACCATCTTCCAAAGAGGTGCCGCCGGCCACCTTCTAGCTTCCCTCTCTTAGCACTGCCGGACCACCAAGGAAAATAGGTGATCACGCCACCAAGAAGGACTAAGAAGGATGGAAGAAGAAAAGAAGATGAGCTCTCTTCTCCTCTACCCTTAAGTTGAGCCTACCACCTTTGAATCAAAGTGGCGTCGCCGGCATCAACATCACCTACTCCGGCCACCCTCTTCCTTCTTCTTCTTGCCGCGCCACAAAAGGAGAAGTTGCCTTCTCCTTTTCCTTGTGATCGCCAGCCACCCACGGTGATAGAGGAAAGGAAGAACCAAGAGCAAAGGGGAAGATCCCTTCCTTGCTCTCTGGGTGCCCTAGGCGTGAGTTGGAGAGGAAGAGAGATTAGAGAGAGGGAGAGAGAGAGGTGGGGTTTATATAGGGGATTAGTTATGTTTAATTGGAAAATTTTCCAATTAAATATGGATTGATTCCAAAAATATATATAGAATAATTCCTTAATTAATCTAAGATTAATTCCTTTAATTATTCCATCCAAAATTTTATATATAATAATTTGCATGATTAATTCTTTAATTAATCCGAGATTAATAAATTAATTAATCCCAAATTAATTCCTTAATTAATCCTTGATTAATACCTTAATTAATCCTTGATTAATACCTTAATTAATACTTAATCAATCCGGCCTTTTATCATGACTCTTATGGGGCTTTATTGGGCTAAGATAGGGACCATGAGGAGGTGTTAGTTCTTGTCCCTCTAATGGATCCAAACCCGATCCATTAATGGAGATTCATTCCACTAAAGGATCGTATTGTACTTCCTCACCAACCCCCATATTTTCATATGTGCTCCACCTATTACGAGTCGTCCATCTCCCCGTGTTTAAGATATCGTATGCCCGATAATTAATTCAATTTACTGATAATTAAATTAATTATCTTCTTGATCCTTGATTAGTACCACTCAACCTTTTCGACATGCCGGACCATGGTCCACTTGCAAGATTTGGCATGACGATCCTTTTGAGCTCACCAAGGGTGCATCATCATCCTGACTCACCAGGACACGGATTCCGTCAATAATCAACGACATATCATACTATTAATATTATCTCCCAATTTATCGGGTCTATCGATCTAACAGAATAGATCTCGCCCATTGATAAATCAAGGATATAATGTTGGTGCAGGCAGCACCTAAGTCGAACCTGGATTTTGATAATGGCAAAGGGTTCAAAGGTTAAGATGTTATTTTGGTCTAATGTGTTCACTGAGTGTGCAGGAAAGAAGCCCTAGGTACACTTGGCACGAAGTCCTGGTCGAGGACTAGGCACAAAGCCATGGCAAGGAGCTAGGCACCGAAGACCTGCTAGGAATGTGGGCACAAAGTCCTGGTCGAGGCATGGGCACGAAGCCCTGGCAAGGAGCTGGGCACCGAAGACCTGCTCGGAAGGTGGGCACGAAGACCTGGTCAGGTGCATCGGGCAAAAGTCCAACCGGAGGAGCCGGTTCGCAAAAGGTAAACTCTCTTGAGAGGAGTAGGTGAGGACGCGTTCCCAGTCGAGGGAACAGTAGGCGTCGGTTCGACCTAGGATTCCATTTGGGAGACCCGAAGTCAGAACTAAGAAAGCTACGACTGTAAAAACCTAACATTTCTTGCCTTGTTTGTTGTGGAACTAACCTAGGATGCAAGGACCAAAGGAATGTGTTTCTGCTGCTCAGAACGCCCCAAAGGAGAGGGACAGTAGCTGCGCTAGGCACCCGGGAGGTTCCGGGCGCCCAAGGTCAAAGCTAAACGAACAGCTAAGCAAGAATCGCTTCGAAAGCTTACTGGGAGAGACGCCCTCAAGGTCCCGGGCGCCACGATGGTCCTGGGCGCCCTGGATGTCTCAGGCGCCCTGGGTCCAAGCCAACCAGTGATCGAAGCGAAATCAGCCGCGAAGCCAGCAGACCAAGTCAACCCGGTTGCACCTAGTGTCCCGGGCGCCCCCGTCAGCTCCAAGGCCGATTCTGGAGAGATAAGCGCTGACCGAGCTGCGGATGAGGTTTCTCGGGCACGTGTCAAGTGCCCCCAGCGTCCAGGGCACCCCTAGGATTAGTATAAAAGGGGTTCGACCCCTAAGGCTTCGACATCACTTTTTCCAACGCTTCCAAGCTCTTCGTTCAAGCGCTCTGCTCTGGCAAACTCCATTCTCGACATTCTAGCGCTGACGACGACCCTCCGCTCCGAAGTACGATCCACACCGGGCGTCGGTGATGAAGAGTACATTTGTTTAGTTACTGCACTCATATTGTAATAATTTCTGTAACCTTTTTGCGCTACTATAGAATTGTCCGCAGTAAACGGTCAAGGACCGTGGGCCTTGGAGTAGGAGCCGAATGCGACTCCGAACAAAGTAAAACTACTTGAGTTCTGTGTGTTTTGTTTAAATTCCGCTGCGTACTTTCTCTTTTCAATATGAAACGTTTTCACGATATTCACCCCCCCTCTATTGTGTTTACTCGATCCAACAAGTGGTATCAGAGCGGGGAAGCTCAAATTTGGTGCAACTACCAATTTGAGAGTTTTTTGGATTTTTATGAATTTTCTTTTAATCAAATTTTTATCGTTAATCGAGGTTGGTGCAACACCACTCGATAATGTCTTTTTAATATTTTATTCCCGCACTGCTAATCCAAGACCAAGTCTTGGGACAGTTTTTGTTTTTATTTTATTTTAGAATTCCTAAATGGTCATGCATGAAGGGTTCAGTACAGTCAGACCACCACTCTTCAATGGGAAGGACTTCTCCTACTGGAAGAGTCAGATGGAAGTCCACCTGAAAACTCAGGTGGACATGTGGATAATTATCCAATCTGGACTGGAAATCCCAAGAAACGCTGAAGGAGTGCCACAATCATACACCGAATGGGATACCGCACTAAAAAGAAAGATCGAGGCTGATGCTAAAGCGACTCAAACACTCCAATGCGGCCTAACCAAAGAAGAGCTGAACCGGGTGGGACCATTCAACAGTGCAAAGGAACTCTGGGGTAAGTTAATTGAGTTGCACGAAGGAACCTCCGACACCCGAATAAGCAAGAGGGACCTACTACTAAACAAGTTGTACACAATCAAGATGAACGACAGCGAATCTGCAGCCCAGCTCCACGCCAGAATTCAGGAGCTGATGAACGGTCTGCACACAATCGGTCACAAAGTAGAAAACCGTGACCTGATCAGGTATACTCTTAACGCTTTCCCGAGAAATACTTTGTGGGCATATATGGTAGATGCGTACAAAGTTTCAAGGGATCTTTCTAAAATCAAATTAGATGAGTTATTTTCCGAACTTGAATTACATGAGCAGACTAACTGCACCCTGGCAGAGAAATGCATTGCTTTTGTTGCAGGCAAGACAGGAAAAATGGTCAAGAAGAAGCCTCAACCTGCACCCGAGTCTGACTCAGACTCAGACTCAGAAGTCAGTGAAGGGGATCGACCCAAGCTGGTCCGGCTTGCCCGGAACCATCCAAGAACAAATCAAGTGTGATCTGCTTCGAATGCAACAAGAAGGGACATTTCAAATCGGAATGCCCTAATCTGAAAGAAGCGAAGAAGACAAGAAGGAAGAAGGCCCTTCAGGCAACGTGGGACGAATCTTCCTCCAAAGAAGAAGAAGAGGCTCCACAGTCGAACCAGCTCGCCCTAACTGCTTCGGAAGAAATCGAGACCGAATCAGAATCGGAGCCGGACGACGGAAAGCTCACATTTTCAAAGGACGACAAAATCACTGTAAGTGGATTTTCTAGAATTCAATTATCCGAATTAATTGCCTATCTATCTCGCGACTTGGTAAAAGCCAAAATCCGAGTCGAGTCCCTCTGACAGGAAGTAAAACTCCTGAAAGAGGGAGCTGACTCAAGATCCTTAACTGAGAAGGTTCAAGAAGGAACCTCTACTCAAGTTGAAAAACTTGAGAAAGAGAACTCCTCCTTGAAAACTCAAGTCAAGGACCTTAGAGCAGCATTAGAACGATTCACTTCTGGTTCCAAGGGTCTTGACATGATCCTTGGAAAATAGAAGTCGGTTCTAAATCGATCCGGGTTAGGCTATCGAACCAAGGCGAGACAAAGGTCATACTATGCTGTACTGAATCAGTCTAGACCTAAAGTTCAGGCATGGGTACCCAAACTTTGCCTGAACAACCAAACTGATCAAATCAGTATTGGATCCCCAAGGACAAGATTCACATCTTGCTGAACCATTATCGTGGCTTTAGTACAGGGGGAGCCAACTTAAAAACAATCTTTATAGTTAAATAAAATTCTTTTCTTGTTTAAAATTGCATGATTGCTTGTCTATTTATTTTCTACAATTCACCATGCTTAGACCTAGGACTGGTTAGACTAAGGACTACACCAATTAACTGAAATTTGAATGACATAGTATTGGGTGGCGGTGAGATGATAGTACGTTAGGGAAGCCATTTCTAATAAGGTCAAGTATACACTACTTGGTCTCTTTAGACTGGTGGAACTAGCCGAAGCTACCGATCCAAGACCCAAACTAGTTAGACCAGAATTTTTCAAAATGTAATTTTGAAAATGAAATTTCATTAAAAGGCTTTGTCAAGGAAAGGGTTGATGATCCAATAAGGCTACGGCCAAAGAAGGCCTAGTACCTCACCAAGACCTGGAAGCCAATTTTTGAAATTCAAATTCAATTTACTCTTTGTCAAATTCGAATCTAACACAAATTTTCGTTAATCGTTAATTCAAACACTCTTTTTCAAAATAAATTCAAAACCAATTGTTTTCAAATTAATTTAACTTTTTCAAAATTAATCATGATTTTTCAAAATAACTTCTTACCTCTATTCAAAACCTGTCTCACAAAAACCCATAAGGCTAACGTGATTGATAACTCTAGATTAGGTTAGACAGACTAGGTTGTGAAAATCAATTTAAGCTATCCTTAATTCTAATTGGATCCAAATCAACAAAACTCTTTATGTGTAGGAACATAAAGATTTGGACCAATGGATGTTGGATAGCGGGTGCTCCAGACACATGACTGGCGATAAATTGAAATTCACCAAACTCAAGTTCAAGAACATAGGCTCAGTAGCATTCGGCAACAATGCTACACTCAAAGTGATTGGGTGAGGTAACATTGAACTCAAATCTGACTTTGTTATTAAAAAGGTGCTTTTGGTTGAAGATTTTAAATTTAACTTGCTTAGCATAAGTCAATTATGTTGTAGCGACCCGCCTTCTCCTGCCTTAGACGGATCGTTACTTTCTCTACTTCTCAACTTTTATACATGACTAAAAGTAAAATGCGGAAATCTTTTTTTTTTCTTTAAATTCTTCTAATAATTATATTCTAACTTAAGTAGTCATGCATGCTACCATATCACACTTTCCTTCTCAAAACTCGTAGTTGATACTTATTGAAACAAGCCTCACCCAACTCAAACTGCCCGTACCAGTCGACTGGTGACGTAGCAGTCGACTGGTACGCCTGTAATCAGAATTACAGGTTTTCGGCTCTTGCTTCTTAAGTCCACCATTCATTCAGTTTCGAGCCATATCAAACTACGACACCATTTCTATACTCTATGTCAGTTTCCTAAACAATTTAGCCAATCAAACGAATCCATAAACTTGAATTTAGGACTTTTATGGAAGAAAATAAACTAAACAAGTTTATATAAACTTTAACAATAGAGTTTGTACCAATCTTGACTCCTATGCATTCATAACGCCAAATACATGTTCTACAACCTTGCTAATGCATTATGAAATGTGATTGCAACTTTTCTAAACATTTTTAAGCAATAAGAACTTGATTCAAAGGGAAATTGATACTATCTTGGCACAAACACCTTTTTCTCTAACAAAGTATCAATATCTCTAACTACTTACACTTCTACTCATCCAATGCAATCATAAGGATATGTATGCTAAATGAAATGACATGGAATCTTTACTCTAAGAAATTGAGCATGTAAAACTATCCAAAACTCAAATACTCTATAATCTCCATAAGCAAGAACTTGAAATTTGAATAAACTTAAACATTGCAATTCAAATAACTAAATTGTTTCGTCTCAAAGATCTCTCCATAATCAGCCACCACACACACTCTACTCAGCACCGCCTCGTCGTCTTCCTTCAGAATTGCTTGCCTTTACCTTTATCTGCAATAAGAGGAAATGCATCTATAAGCATAAAGCTTAGTAAGTACTATCTAGCTCACAAATAAAACTCGAAATATGCAAGCATGCTTCTAGATCAAACTGAACATCATATGAGATACTAATATGCTTGAAAGAAAACTAAGAACATGTATAGCTCAAAACATGCATACTCAAGCAATAATAAATCTCAATTTACTTTTCTTGGCTCAACTTGAAACTTTAGCTATTCTTTAACTTTTGAAAACTTTCTGAAACTTTCGAAAACTTTGCTAAAGCATATACTTAAAAATAATAATCACTTGGATCCACTGAAGACGTAAGTACCATCTCATGCGCATTCCCTAAAAGGTTGGGGTAGCGAGCCACCAATCCTAATAGAGCAGACCTTGGTCTACCAGGGCCAAGACCTTGGAATTGGACACCTGGATTTCTTTAACGACGCCCTTGGAAGCCGGGTACTGGCCTTAGAAAATAAAATAGCTTTTCTTTCTTTTCTTTCTTATCTGTAAATGCCTTGGCATTTTCTCGAGCACCTTGCGTGCTAAAATCCCTAAGTCTTGACTTTTGGGGATTTCTTAAGGCCTTGGCCTTTTCTTTTCTTATCTTTATCTTCTCTTTTCTTTTCTCATAGCTTTTCTTGGTCCCTAATCTCATATAGGGCACTCAATAAAATATATAAGCATATAATGAACTAAGATCACATGCAAAAATCTTAACAAGAAGTAAATATCACTTTTAAAAACTTTTAAAGGAAATTCTCGTGGAAAAACCGCCTCTTACTGCAGGTGAGCAGTACTTACATTGATATCTTGGACTTACAACCAAGATTGACGTCTAGAGCTCGGGAGAAACTTGAGATCTCGGAGAATTCTTCACGCCTACGCGTTCTTCTCGTCGCGGGGATCCCGAATATAGGATTATCTCTTGGAGAAGAGTCTTGGCCGGCCCTCTAGAGCTTGCTGTTGGTCGGCGTCGCCCCAAGAGAGGAGAGGAGGTCGGCGTGAGGGTTTGGAGAGGAGAGAAATAAAACTTCTCTCTTTAATTAGCTATTTATACTTAAGGGTCGGATCAACCTAACTATACCATAAATACCCTTCTCTCCGTCCCTTGTTGTGCTTGATTCCCCTAGCCCGGCTGGTTGCGCGCGCGGGCTGTTTCGTGGTGGTCGCGGGTTCAATCCACCGGCTGCCCTTAAACGTTTTTATTATTTTTCTTTTTATTTTTCTTTTTCTTTTTCCAAAAATACTAAACGGACTCGGAAAATTCCATAAAAATATTCTAAAAATCCCTAAAAATATCTAGAATATTTCTAAACCATTTCTAACTACTTTCAAGGACTTTATGAACTAAAAATGAAAATTTTGGGGCGTTACAATCCCCCATACCTTATGAAAAGTTCGTCCTCGAACTTAGAATAATTCTGGATATCTCTCTCTCATGCTGTCCTCACGTTCCCAAGTAGCCTCTTCATGCTTTTGATTCTGCCAGATAACCTTCACTAGTGGCACTTCTTTGTTTCTTAATCTCTTAACTGCTTTGTCCACTATCTGTGTCGGTCTGCTCTCATAACTAAGATCTTCTTGGATCTGTACTGACTGAGGCTGAATCACTTGGCTAGGGTCGTGAATACACTTCTTCAGCATAGAGACATGATAGGTACTATGGATAGCTGACATATCCTCTGGTAAGTCCAGCTCATATGCTACCTTACCAACCCTCTTTATGATCTTGTAGGGTCCTATGTAGCGAGGACTTAGCTTGCCCTTCTTGCCAAATCTCACCACTCCCTTCATGGGAGCGACCTTGAGAAATACTGAATCTCCAACTTGGAATTCAAGTGGCCTGCGGCGTGTGTCAGCATAACTTTTCTGTCTACTCTGGGCAGTCTCAATCCTCTGGCGGATCGTCTGGATAGCCTGAGCGGTCTCATCTATAAGCTCAGTCTGGCTGCCTAGTCCTGACTCCATCTCTTTCTTCTCACCAGCTTCTTGCCAACATATGGGTGATCTACATTTCCTGCCATATAATGCCTCATAAGGTGCCATCCTGATGGTGGCCTGATAGCTATTGTTGTAGGCAAACTCAGCTAAGCACAGAAATTTGCACCAACTACCTTTAAAGTCCAATGCACAAGCCCTGAGCATGTCTTCTAAAATCTGATTTACTCTCTCTGTTTGTCCATCTGTCTGGGGATGGAAAGCTGTGCTGAACTGAAGTCTGGTGCCTAGGGCGTCCTGAACACACTTCCAAAAATGGGAGGTGAATCGCCCATCTCTGTCAGACACGATCGACTTCGGAACTCTGTGAAGCCTGATTACTTCTCTCACGTACAGCTGTGCTAACTGCTCTATCGAATGCGATAACTTGATGGCTAGGAAGTGGGCAGAGTTGGTCAACCTGTCCACTATCACCCAAATTGCATCATGTCCATGGGTGGTTCTTGGAAGACCTGTGATAAAGTCCATGGATATTTCTTCCCACTTCCACTCTGGAATGGGAAGTGGCTGTATAACTCCTCCTGGTCTCTGGTGCTCTGCTTTGACTCTCTGGCAGGTCAAGCAGGTACTGATATATCTGGCCACGTCTCGCTTGAGTCCAGACCACCAGAATCCTTTCTTTAAATCTTGATACATCTTAGTAGAACCAGGATGCATAGAGTACGGGGTACTGTGGGCTTCTTCTAAAATATTCCTTCTTAGTTCCTCATCATTGGGGACGCAAAGGCGGTGTCCAAAATAGAGGATGCCACTGTCTGATACTCGAAACTCTGAATTTTCTGCCTCTTGGATCCCCTGCTTGATCTTCTGGATCTCTGGGTCTTGATCTTGCTTTTCTTGTATATCTTTAAGCAGGGTTGACTCTAGGGTCAATGCAGAAAATTGCCCAACTATTACTTCGACTCCAAAATCTTTTATTTCTTTCTGAAGTGGTAGAGACAGTGATGATAGGGACATCAGTGCTGCACAGGATTTTCTGCTCAGTGCATCTGCCACTTTATTAGCTTTACCTGGGTGGTAGAGGATTTCACAGTCATAATCCTTGACCAACTCTAGCCACCTGCGCTGCCTCATATTCAGGTCCTTCTGAGTGAAGAAGTACTTCAAACTCTGATGGTCTGTGAAGATCCTGCACTGCACTCCATACAGGTAGTGTCTCCAAAGCTTCAGTGCAAAAACCACAGCTGCTAGCTCAAGGTCGTGGGTAGGGTAATTCTTCTCATAGTCCTTGAGCTGTCTGGAGGCATATGCTATTACTTTACCATCTTGCATGAGGACAGCTCCAAGGCCCATCTTGGATGCATCACTGTAGATGTCAAAGGCCTTGTCACTCTCTGGAACAGTCAGGATGGGAGCACTGGTCAGTCTCTTCTTCAGCTCTAGAAAACTGTGCTCGCATTTATCTGACCATTCAAACTTCTTGTTCTTTCTGGTCAAGGCTGTGAGTGGAGAGGCTATNCGTCGAGGATGGTGCTACGGTGGGACCGACCGGAGGTGCTAGCGGCACGGCAGTCACAAAAGGAGACGGTATCCGCGGTGACTGGGGAGGCTGATCATCACGGGTCCCGGAAGAAGATCGTCCTCGGCCGCGGGACCCGGTCCGTGCCCGTCTCATGGGAGCATCCTCTGCCCCAGTCACAGTAGCTCGCTGGGATACTCGTGTCGTCCGGCGCGGGGATCGCCCCCGACCACTAGGTCGTCGGGGTGGGGTCACCTCGATACGGCGCGGCATACCTGTAGAGATACGCCATTCGTTATTTTCATTTTTAAAGTCTAGTTAAATGAACAAATCCTGCAGAAGAGTAGCTGGTCGTCGCCTGGAGCTGTCCGTCACCGCCATGTCCCAAAACACGTACACCTCGAGAAACGACCCCGAAACAACCCACAAGACCACAAGGTATCTCGCAACCTGGGCTCTGATACCAAATAAATTGTCACGCCCCGAGGAGTCGCTCGACCGATACGGATCGGCTAGTTTCCCCCACGCCCGGCGGACAATTCACAAACTCAAGACCAAAACACCAAACTAGCGTACAAAACCAAGGAAGACGTGCATACCGGTATGACTAACAACAAAGTCAAAAGACACAAGGGCCTCCACGACACACAAAAGTACAACCAAATCGAATAAGAAACACAGCGGAAGAGAATAAAGCAAATACATAGTACCGACACCCAATACAGGAACTATAGATCAAGAAAACATCTCGACGCAAGGTGATGGGACTGGAAGCTGGACCCTCCTGGCGATCAACCTGAAATAAAAACAAGGAGCTACGGGGTGAGTTCAAAGAACTCAGCTGATAACTCATATATATGCAAGATAGTCTAAGCTAGCAATAGAGATACAACTATCAAAATATCACAGGTACTATCCATACTAAATACAGCAAATCCGAGAAGTAGAACAAACATACCAGCGATGCAGGGTCATCAAGTCCATGAAAAAGGGTCTCCTGAATGTGCATGTAAATCATGTGCAACAACCACATACAGCAATTGTAAAGAAATACGTATGCACATGGTGCGATGACATGGTCACCTCTGTCGCCGGTCAGACATCGTCACCTGTATACGTGAGGAAGCTGAGCGGGAAGCCAACCTCCGGCGTAGAGCTGTGACTCCATCCGTACTCGACCCATCCGGGAAGCCATCCCTACCCCGGGTAATAGAGCGATCGAGTAGACGGTATGCTACCGGCGTAACACCCCTACCCCATGACCTACCCGGGTAGCCTTCTCTACCTCCGGTCATCATCCGTAGAACTGGGGGGATATCTCTATCTGAGTGTTACACCTACCCCATGTAATATGGGGGAGAAAAGTCTCTCTCATCTCCTGGTATTAGGGCAACTCAAGGAGGGACACCTGCCTGCTACCACGCTCCGATCCACTAACCCATGAGTGCTTGAGCGGAGCAGCACAGGGCATCCTACCCATACTCCGTCAACCACTAACCCATGAGCGGCCGTATGGGAAGGTCAGTATGACTGTCGACCTAGCCTACCCAACAATGGGCCCCTGGTCGATAGTGATGCAAGGTGCACGATGATGCATGACGACAGTCACAACAGCATCTACTATCTAATCCACCTATATCAACATGATATGCAAGGATCACATACAATTATGCACCATATCCTAAATCCTAGAGGGTATCAGTATCACATATCGGGTCTAATATAAATATCATAGTAACGGAAAACAGATACACGCAAATAATACCCTATCGCTAATCCTAGCATATCAAGCATATAAGGCTGTGACTATCTCAGAGATAAGTCAGAGTTACCCGCCTCAAGGTGACGGAGTCTGTGCGCGTAAGAACCCCCCGTCCAGCAATAAGATCCGAGCCAACCGGTATCCAGTCAAGGCCCTGCATGCAAATAACATAATGATTTAGCTTCAATCTCATACGAGAGTTAGCTAACATATAACAACCTATTTAATTAGGATTAATTTACTCCAATCAATCAATCCTAATTAAATCATCCAATTGACTACCCCTGCCCTTAATCAGATTATGCTTAATTAAACCCTTTTTCCCCGAGTTTAGAACTTAGGCTCACCCTAGGTTAGCCTAATCATAACTACCACTCCAAATCGATCAAACACAACCGAGCTCTAGATCCCAACTCACAGTGAAACACAAGAACACAATAGAAATCTTAACCCACCAAAACAGAACCCTTCACATATCATCCCTAGCACAAGATCACAACTAGCTCGCCATCCACCAATTAAACTCACGGAAACAAGGTGAATATCAAAACCAATCAACATATACAATTTGCAACAGCTTCCATCCGAGATCAACATTCACGGCAATCCAAATTTGGAACATCACCCAAACCAGCCCTTCACAGAGCCACGGGACAAGAAGGAACAAAGAAATCGAGATCCATACTGATAGCTTCAAGATCTTACCTCTTAGCACACTCGCTTGTGGATCAACTCTAACTCCGATCAACTCCGAACGAAAACCCAGCCGATTGATCAGTCCAGAACCAACTTTCCACTCCAATCTGCCAAGAACAGATAGAGAAAAAAATAGATCACAGATAGTCCTACATCCCACAATCAACTCGAGGTCAACCGACGATTAGGATAGGAAATCACACCCCCAAACCTGAGGACGATTCCCTTCGCAGCAACCCGTGAAAGAATAGAGAGCGAGCTTCTGATCGTCCACGCCTCCTCCTCGTTTGCTCAGATCCAAGCGTACCAAGCCGCGGACAGAACCCTAGAAGCCCCCGACCTGAGCTAAGTCTCGCTCCGAACCCTAGCTCTCCACCGGCGCTCGGCGTTAGAGTCTCATTGGAGGCAAGGTCGAAGGTCCGCCGGCGCTGATCGTGTGAGGAGAAGAAGACCGTCGAAGGATCGAAGAAGCGAAGGAAGAGAAAAGAAGAGTGGGAGGAAGGAGAAAGTTCTCCGATCGGTTTTGAAATCGCGAACACAAAAGGGCTGTCGGCGGAGAGCGAAGAGGAGAGGGGAATCGAAGGGGTTAGGTTGCGGCTAGGTCAAACCGAATGGGGGAAAAGAATAGTTTATAAGGGGTGGCTCTTTTTGCAGAAAAACCCATCAACTTTTCGAAATACAAATCATGCCCTCAATTTCGAAAGTTTTGCATTTTAACCCTCAAGTTTCCCAGATTCTCACATCTTTTGTTTTTCTCAACAAAGATTAAAGTTATTTCACACAAATAATAACATTAACATTAAACAATACTAAAAAAGAAAGATGTCAGACAATTACTTGGTTTGCAATCAGGACGGTTGCTAATCCAAGATAAAATAAAGTGTAATTTTCTTGAATAACTTTTTCGGATGGAGAAGCTTCTTACACGTTGAAATACTCAAAAAAATAGAAAAAACAAGAAAGAAATTTGTTTGCAGTGATTGATGATATAAAAAATGATTAACGAGGTTTTTCCAACAAACCTCGGGCGACCAGCCCGGCCTCACAGAAGTTTCCCACCGGCCGCCAGGGTAAATCGGGAAGCGCTCGCAGTGGGCGTTCTAGAAGCTCAGCGTCCCAGAGTTCGCGCCCCATTTGGAGGAAAAATTCCTACAAATACGTCGTAGCTGGGGATCGAACCGCGGATGCCTGGGAAAGCGACTAGTCGCCCTATCGCTGCACCATAGTCCCGAAGGCGCAGTGATTGATGATATACAATTGAGTTCTGGGCGTCTATTTATAATCTCGAAAAAATTTATTCGAATGTTAACGTACACAACAGGGGCACCCAAGTGTTTGAGGACGCCTGACATGTGGCCTCGAAATTTATCCGTTGTGCAACGCGTTTGCAAACAGCTCTCTGTGAATAAAATTTCTTCTCGGGCGCCTATATGTACTGGGGTGCCCGAAAAAAGGGCGCCCTCATTCACGGGTGCCCGAGTGGGTTTGGGTCAGCACAATGCTGACTAACTTCCCACGGTATTTCTTGGATGATTTCGGACTTTCCGGACTTGGGCTCACCCGAACCCTCGCTCGTCTTCTCCTCAAGCGTGCTTTCCCCCAACTTCTTGTCCCTTGGATGGCGCGTGTGTCTTTCTCGCTCCACCGGCGTATTCTTCTGTATAACTTCGCATCCTTTGGATACATTGAGTCCGTCGAGTCCCTTTTTTTGTCATCATTCTCGTCCTTTGTGTCTTCCGTTCGACTTCCTACGCTCTTAAACTCCTACACACTTGACATAGGGATCAAAACACATCAGGAACTAACTTGACTCGGTTAACCACATCAAAATCAACATGGGATACGTACAAAATTTCCCTCCTATCTCCAATGCTTTGTTTGGTTCCACCTTTACATTGTTAGTCCTAGTTTGGCGTTAATTGGGTGGCATCACGTTCTTTCCATGGAGCTTAAGACCTACTGGAAAGCCAGGTAAGTAATAGCATTTTTCAATGCTATAATAATCACGATTGCAGTAGTCGCAAGGTAGTGGCGTCTTGTATCTCCTTTGATTTTGATTTGCATGATTTGTCTTAGTGTTTTGATCTATAAGCATGACATGATGATTCATGTTTTCACAGTTGAGAGACATTTCAATTTGCTTTTCTTGTTAGAGAATGAGAGAATAAGCTTGACATGTATCCAGTAAGGGCTACATCAACCAGATTTGTCCACGTACAACAACATATACGGTTTTCATTTAATCCAATACAAAACTACATCACCACCCTCTCTTTTTCATCCTTTTCTTTTGTTGCTCTAATCCATCACGTGATCAAGGTAAGGGCTCGTGATAAGATGAGGAATTCATCTCAAAAAAATTTGAATTATGCGTAATAATTAAACAGAGATTGATTGCTACCCGGCACATTTCCTTGTGAGAAACGTTCTGATAAATATTCAGTTTTCTCTTCACAAGTTGAATGCAGCATATTGATGGGAAAGATCTCAAGGATTTCACGAAGCTCTCTTCTGCAACCACTATTTTGAGCCCAACTTGAGGTTTGATCGAACCCCCGCTGGCTGCTGCGGTGGTAGTGACAGCCTACGCTAGGAAGACGCAGGCATGCAGGCAGGCATCCTCTTTCTTTCCTCTTTTCAGAGACAACTGATGTGCTTGCTCAGTCACGAGTAATGCGTGGATCAGCCTTTAATGCAGCATCTGATGTTTAGACATTTCCCCCCCTCTCTCTCTCTCTGTTTTCTTTGGAGCTCGACACAAATTTGAACAGCAGTACAACCATTGAAGAAGAAGAGGAGGACTAGAGGAGGAAGGAGAGCAGGAGCTAGCGAGTGTTCATGCACCGCCCGTGTCATGTATTATCTCTGTTCTGCCAAATCTCTGCTCCGCTTCAGGGATGGTTCCACCACCCATCTCATGTCCACCTCTGCATATCTTGTACGGCACGCGCACGTCTGATAATAAAAACTCCATTTTTTAAAAAGTTTTATTAGGAGTTAGTTTATGCACGCTGTAATTTATCAACCATTAGTAGATATGTGTTTGATTTAATTTCTTGATTTATTTTTTTTATAAATAATTATAAGATCCATCGAATGAGATATTCAAAATCAACGCGATACATGATTGGAGGTCTCGAAGAGGTAGCAACGTTGGCTCACGCCACTGAACAGTTCGTAGACAAAACATACGCCAGTGGTCACAAGTTTTTGATGAAAGACATTTCCTTCGGTCTTCAAATAATATTTCATGAACTAATATATTTTATTTGACTGCTTGCGTAAATTTTGATATTATTCAAATCACATATTTAATTTTCATAATACTAAAATTATATATCATATTTTTAAAATATTCCTCTCTTTATAGAAGTTCATGAGTCATTTTCATACTAATAAATTTAGAGAATTCTAAATCATTTCAAATTAAAATTTATATATTTTTGAAAATCTCTTTAATGTATTATATACTTATACCCTTGGATTTATGATAACTTTAATTGAAAACAGTGAATTAGATTGAGAACACAACTCTAAATTTTTATTCTATAAATTCAAAAATTCACTCATGATTTACACTATTGAATTAAGATCTAAGCATACAAATACATCAAAGAGGTTTTTTCAAATATACATTGATTTTGATACGAAGTGATTCAAAATTCTCTAAGTCGATCAATTATTTTCGAACGAAATTATCTTATTGACTTATAGTGATGTCTATTGGGAGTCAGTTCTGGGGTTACTATAGAGAGGATACAAACTGATATGATTTAATCGAGACTAGTGTTGGACACTATCTCCGTAAAACGATATTGCCCTACTATATGTGCTCACGAATAGCAGCAATTCATTTTCCAAGATATAACGATGATGTCTCAAAACAGCAGCAATTCATTTCCTAAGATACAACGATGATGTCTCGAAACAGCAACACTACAAATTTCAAGACCAACGAAACTTCTCGTAGGCTTTTTGGACTCTAGATGTACAAGATGGGATGAGAATGAATGAATCCATCATCTAGGGGATTCTAGGGGGCTTTATTTATACAAGGGAAGAAGTGAAGTATCATTTGGTGAGTGGGTGTGACATTTTGGTTTAGGATTGATCTGGACCGTTCAATCTGGAGGGTTGTAACCCTTCAGATAGCCCTTTGATCTCATCCATCAGATCTAGATGGTTGTAACCCTTCATATCTCTCTTTAATCTCAGCTGTCATGCAAAGTGCAAAGTGCGCCAATAAAACGCCCATTGCGCATGTACACGCGTGTGCGGGTGGTGGGCCAGGTGTGAGCACCTGCTCACCTGTGGAAAAAGACCACCAGTGTTTTTTTTTAATTCCATTAACACAGGAACATATATAAGGAAGCAAACTTCTTTGGAAATTTCAAATGTGAGATTATTCTCCATCTATTTTCTTTTATATCATTTTTTTTGACTTTAAATAATTAATTTTTCATTTACCCATAATCAAGTTTGAGTAAATTAATAGTCTAGATTTATCTACGTGAAACGTAGATTTCGTTTTTGCAGTCAATTATGATTTTCATCGATTGATGACACCTTAATTTTCCTTTACAAAACTATATTTGATTTTTTTAAGAATCAAATATCCAATATAGTGTAAACCTTAAAATAAACTTTAATAAATTATATCGAGGCTTTATAAATTTAAATATCTATTAATTTTAATTTATATTATCGAATATAAATACGAGGATATTAACTAATTTTGAACCATTTTAATTTGAAATGATTTTAAGTTATCAATCAATTTCGAAAGAGAGATATTTTAAAAATATAATAGGTGATTTAAATATTATAAAAATTAAATACATAATTTTATTAAATAAATAAATATCATAAAATAAGTGATAAAAATGTGATTCGCACGTTCTCAACGCTTTGTCAGAAGATCAATATAGAGAAGATATATCTCGAAGATTATTAATCTGGATATTATAGTTAGTACGTGCGAAAGACAGATATATTAATTTTGTTAAATTTAAATCTTAAAAATTTAAAAAGATAATATTTATATCCTAATATTCCATCCATCCCGCGACCATAATAAATATCATAAAACAGCAACCCTAAAAGGCAGTCTCCTGGTCACCCGGAGGCCAGAGCTTGCACCAAAAACCCAGTTCGGATCCTCTGCGACGCTGCCTTCTCTGCACCTCTGCGCCACTCACTAAACGACAAGAGATCGCCACGCGAGGAGCACATGAAGAAGCCAGCGCCATTCACTTGAATCACAAGGCAGAAAAGTTTTGAACTCGCACTTCAGTTCACGCGAGCCCTAACCCTCACCGTTTTTCTTCCCTTCTCGCCGCCGACTCCATCCGAACTGCTCTCTCGCGACCGCAGCGCCGCTCGACTGCCTCCCTCCCTCCCTCTTATCCCTCGCCTCCCTCCCTCTCTCGCAAACACCGCAGCTCTCTCTCGCTGCGGCTCCTCTCCCGCTTCCCCCCTCGCCGAAGCAAGACGCAGCCCTCTCTCGCGCCGACTCCTCTCGCGTCCGGCTCTCTCTCGTCCATCGCCGAAGCAAAACCGCAGCTGTCTCTCGTCCATCGCCGAAGCAAAACCCGCAGTTGTCTCTTGCCGACTCCTCTCGCGTCTCGCTCTCTTGCGCGTCCATCGCCGAAGCCACTCCGCAGCAAATTCCCCGGCGAGCTCCGGCCTTCTCCCCTCTCCCAGCCCCGAGCGCCGATCTTCTTCCTCCTCCCAGCCCCGAGCCCCGAGCCCCGGTGATCTTGCTCCTTGCTGTGACCTGTGTGGCTGCCGTGCGTGTTTCGGTTAGACAAGAGGAAGGCTGATTTTTCATCTTGGTGTCTTTACAAGCTTGCACGCCCTGCCCTAGTTCTCGGTAAAATTTTCCCTTTCCTTTTGGAAACGACAGATTGTAGGGGTTTCCGATCTCTTCATCTTTGATCTTTGATCTGTATTTCGGTTTATTTGGATTAGAAAATAATGACTTTACAAGCTTGGTGTCTTGGCCATTGATCAGTCTAAGGAAACTAGAGGAGCTGTGGTGGCTTTGACATTCTTGATAGTTTTGATGGTTTTTGTATATGTTGTATTCATAAATGTTTAGTTGATCCAAGCATGAGTAGGAATTATTTAAGTATTGTGCTTTTGCCATTCAAGTTACCTAACAACTTCGTTTCTCTTGTGAGGAGAGGATTCCATAAAAATAGTTGATACATCATAAAACAAATATCATGATGTGTGATGCAATTTGATTTTTTATTAAATAAATTCTATTGTTTTTTAAAATATGGCTGACATCATTTTATGCCATATCAACTACATTTTAGAATGCTATTTGACCATATGAAACAATAGGAATAACTTGGTTTTAAATGTAATAAAAAAAAGGATGTATGCTTTCCACATGTTAATGAGGTTTAACTTGTAAATGGAGCAAGTAACATGGAGTAGAGCAACATGCATGAAAGTTTTTTTTTGTTTGGTCTCGACCACAAGGTGTCCTCACACCACATTCAATGTGAGACTTTTCCCTTTGGGGAGCAGTAGTGATAAGGGTAAACCCCTTCTAACTATGTCGTTATATGGATTCAAATCCCATGTATTGGTGGGAAGTCCTATGGAACTAGCTTACTTACTGCGAGACCAAACAACTGTAGGAGCTTGTAGAACAGTTGAATGCTGTCAATTTGCCGTATACTGCAAATGTTTCAAAATAACTATGAACGCAGAGGCATTCCTCAATATTATTGTAAATGTTTTGTGGTACAAGTTAAAATTGTAGAAACATAGGATCTTTTTATTATTTTTTTCCTACCAACATGATGTTTTTATCTTTCTTTGATTACTTGTCTTGGTTATCAATTGGTGTCAGTTACAATATCTGAATGTATTTGGGCCTTCAGTTCCCACTCATGTCAAAATGTGGGAAAATTGCACGTGTTTTAGAAGGACTGCAAACTGTCAAAGAAAGCACACGTCATATGTTATCAGCTTGTCCTGGAGGAGCTGTTATATTTCTGCTAGTAGTAATTTTTTAATGTAGCAATTTTTAGTTATTTACACTTGGTCATCATTATTACTGTGTGATCTTTAGAATTCTGAACAAGGCTTCTTTAATCACAGATTATGGAGGGTGAATCTACAAGTTGCCGTAGGTTGCAATTTGATGAAACAATTGAAGAGTATTCGGATGCAATCGGAGACCATAGGGCTGATGAAGGTAATGAGATTCATATTTGGACTATATTCAACTTTATATACCTCGAATTTTACAGAATTTGATTAAATATATGCATTATTGATTGGTATGGTTGCATTGTTTGTTTAATCACAGAAGATTTTGTGCCAAAAATGGGTATGGAATTTCAAACAGAAGAAGAAGCGTATGATTTTTATTTGAAATATGCTAAACAAGTTGGATTTGGTATAAGAAAGACAACAGCCCATAGTGATAGATCTGGAAATTTAATTGACAAGACATTTTGTTGTTGCGCACAAGGTAAAAGGGGAAAGGACAAGCGTGATATTTATGTGAAAGAACATCGTCCTGAAACAAGATTTGGTTGTGATGCTAAACTGAAGATTAGTTGTCGAAATCATGACAAGTTTAGAGTTGTGCAATTTGTTAAAGAGCATAATCACTATCTTTCAAGCCCAAACAAAACACATCTCTACAGATCTCATAGGAACATTTCTTCTGATGCAGCGATACAAATTGAGATGGCATGTGAGGTGGGAATCCCCCCAAAAGCATCTCATGATCTTATGGCGAGACAAGTAGGTGGGAGGGAGAATTTAGGGTTTATTCCTGAAGATTATAAGAATTACTTACGATCCAAAAGAACAGGACATATGAGAGTTGGGGATACAGGAGGTGTACTTGAATATTTACAAAAAAATGCAGTCCGATGTTCCTAATTTTTTTGATGCTATTCAAGTTGATGAAGATGATTTGATCACAAATATTTTTTGGTCTGATGCTAAGATGAGAGCTGATTATAGCATTTTTGGAGATGTTGTTTGCTTTGACACAACCTACAGGAAGAACAATGAAGGTCGTCCAATTACATTGTTTGTAGGTGTTAATCATCATAAGCAATCCATAATTTTCGGTACAGCTTTATTATATGATGAAACTGCTTTGACATTTGAGTAGTTGTTTGATACATTCACCAGAGCTATGTCAGGGAAAACACCAACAACCATTCTTACTGATCAAGATGCTGCAATGGCAAGGGCTTTAGCTTCCAAATGGCCTGAAACACATCACCGTTTGTGTATTTGGCACATTTATCAAAATGCCGCAATTCATTTGAGTGGAGTTTTTTCTCAATTCAAAGAGTTTGCTAAAGATTTTTCCTCGTGTATATATGACTTTGATGAAGAGGATGATTTTATTTCAGCTTGGAACATAATGTTGACAAAGTATGGACTTGAAGAGAATGCTTGGTTGAGACGATTATTTCGCATAAAAGAAAAATGGGCTTTAGTATATGGACGACAAATGTTTTGTGCGGATATGACTACAACCCAAAGAAGTGAGAGCATGAATAGTATTTTGAAAAGATATGTCTCTTATCAGCATAAGTTTTTAGACTTTTTTCATCACTTCCAGAGATTGCTTGATAATCGTCGATATGAAGAGTTAAAAGCTGATTTTAGATCAAATTCAAGTGTTCCATGTTTATTGTATCCAGTGGAAATATTACAACATGCGAGTTCTACTTATACTCCTGAGGTATACAAGTGTTTTGAACAAGAGTGATATAAATCTCATGATTCTAATGTAGAAATTTATGAGATTGTTGGATCACATGCAACATACAAAGTTAGTTCGCACAAAAAGAAGTGCCATCATATAGTTACACTTGATTCATCTTGTGAAAACATCCAGTGCAGTTGTAGCTGTAGAAAATATGAATTTGCTGGGATGTTATGCTCTCATATTTTGAAAATATTTTCTATGCAAACTATCAGGAAGATCCCAAATGAGTATGTTTTGAAAAGATGGACAAGAAATGCAAAAGACGGATACTTTGGAGGTAGTACTTCAAGTGTGAACACAGATGGTTTGGATCCAAAACTTCTTCGAAATATGCGATATCGGGATTTGTCTGGATTATCTATTCAATTGCATAACAAGGCAGCAGACAGAGATGACACATACATGGATGTAAAAAATGGTATGCTTAGCTTGTGTAAGATGGTGGACAAAAAGTTACAAGTTACTGAAGGAAATGTCCACCAATCAAACTTTAGCCAAGAAGCTACTGAGTTAGTTCAATCTCTAGAAGAAAACAGTCAGGTTTCAGCCAAAGGAATTAAACCCAAGAAGAAAACAATTTCAGGCAAGAGATTGCAACGAGGCATAGAAACTTCTTCTAGAAAAAAAATGCGGCAAGCAAAAATAAACAAAATCCAACAATTGTTCAGGTTTTATCTTTACTAATATTTAAATTTTTTATTTGGTGTTATATTTAAAAAATCATTTAGAATTAATTAATTTTATTTTTTTAATAGGATATAGAAGAGCCTACGCTAGAAGCTCAATTTCCACCAATTACACAACTGTCTCAGGTTTATAGTTGTCTCAATTTCCACCATTTACACAACAAAAATAAATAACTTTGTCAGTGATTATTATCAGGCGACTTCCTCAAGCACCGGATACCACGCGCTAGATACCACGTGCTGGATACCGCCTGTTGGATTTGTTCCTCCATCAGGATATCCTCCTGCTGGATATCCACCTTTCGGATATCCCCCAGCTGGATATCCACCTTCTGGATATCCTCCATCTGATTATCCACCTTCTGGATATCCACTCGCTGGGTATCTTGGTCCATCAGCTCCACACCACGGTGAGTCTCATTTTTTATTACCAACATTCTCATATTAAGAGGTAAGGTGACATGATATTTATATGTGAGCATATTCTGTATACAGGAGGATATTACGGGCATGGAATGCATTCCCACGGATTCGGCCATGGCAAGTTCAAGCATGGAAAATTTATGGGGAAGCATGGCCAGTTCGGCTGGAAAAAATAAATGTTGCTCGAGTTCAGCTAGGTACTATTGTTTTTGTTTGTTGTTATATTTTATTGTTGTTATGTGTTTAGTGCTATTATGATTTGATTGTTTATGAGTATGAATGACTTAAATTTAAGATAATAACATGATAATATAGGTTGCGTACTTCTTTCTTAACTTTTCTTGATCATACTAGTTGTCTTGTTTTTTTTTTGTTGATCATACAGTCGGCATTGAGATTACAGTTTGCCTCTATTAGCACTTTGTCTCTAGTCTATAGATTACAGTTTGCTGCAGATGGATTTTTGCAATTTTAGTTTGTCACTATTAGCACTTTGTCTCAAGTCTATAGATTACAGTTTGCAATTTTAGTTTGCTGTAGATGGATTTTTGCAATTTCAGTTTGTTGCAAATAAACTAAGTTTAATTTATATTTTCACTTTGCCTCTATTGCTGTAGATGGATTTTGAGGTGCATCCTAGCACTGGAGTTAGTGCCAACATTGGAGGACTCACGTTGGTGCTTGTTGGAAACAAGAGGCTTATGCTTTCTTCTCAAATCCCAGTTACTCTCGAAATTGAAGACTGTATTCGATACTTTGACATGTTAGCCAGGACTTGTGTGTTGGTTGCCTTGGATGGTGTCATCCATTTTACCTCTAAGCTTAACTAGGTTAATGTGATTTTGATTGGTATTTGTCAACTCTAAATATATCATGTTTTATGTTTTATTTGTAAGAACTGGGAAGCCTACAAATTCTGGTCTAACCGTTTGCATGAAGTTCCCTTTTGACTCTAGCACGTGAAAAAAAATATGTATATAATTGTGTTGCTATATTATTGTGTTTGCATATCTTATTGTGTTAGCACCTCTGCTCTGAAGGGGAGTTGGGCGAATGAGTCTATGGTGCCCATGAAATCGTGCGCCATTGGCTCGCTCATCTTTTTTTAGCTGTCGCTCGCTAGCTATTTGATGAATTGCCTCAGTGGATTTTCGACAGTAAGTCTACGTATGGAGGACGAAAGGAGAGGTGATAGCACACCAAAATCTATATCTTTTGCCCCTTATTCAGCTTGATCCTAATTCATTTGACTGATTAGGGTCACTAAGATGCTGGTGTTTGATACCTCACTTTCACCTGCAGTTCGGAAGATGGCGCTGTGACGTATTCTATCTATTAAGAACACTGAGAATGAGGTAGAAGGAGAGTAATATCGACAAATGAAGCTGATCCCATTTTTGATAGCAGTGCCGACTACAGATGTTGCAGCTGTTTGCTTCTGCTTGTGGTTGAGTGACTGAGTCGGTATGGTGGCGGAGCTGGCTTTTAGCTTGTCAAACAAGCACCAAACACCACGAAAAAACTACAGGATCACCTCTCCATGGTCAATCTGCTCCTCTTTTGATTCTGTTACTTCAATTTCTACTTCTCAACTGTGGCTTTCATGCATGTTTAAGAAGCTAGCATAGACAGCAGCGAAGGAACAAGTACGGGAGGTGGCACATTTAGCATGATACATTCAATAAGTCTACTAGTATTTTATAGTTAAGAACTATACATTCAATTTTAAGAACAAGTGCTTAACAAAAAAAAAACCACTAGCACTTTCAGTTCAATACATTCATCCTGCTAAAAGTCTACTAATCATTAACATACAATCAATCTGCTTTCTTGTTCATATCATCGTAAATCTCAGCAATCTTTAATGCATTATCACGATACTCTTTAGCTAAATGTAACTGAGCATCCATTAACTTGGCCAGTTCTTCGCTTTGCTTCAGTTTTTGACTGGAACTAGTAGTGGCAGTTGAAGTTGATCCCGAACTTGAGTTCGAACTTTTTTGGCTTCTAGGGTTAAAGGAAGCATGTTGTTTCTCTCTATAAGCATCAAAAGCTCTCATTGCTTGCTCCTTGGTCTGAAACGATTTGTAGGAATTACCGCTATATTTATCAACTTGTAAATGTGCTTCCTCCCAACTGTCATAAATACCAGGGTTTCGCCCAATAAAAACAACGTATGTCTTCGGCTATATTAGGGGACAACAAAAAACCAATAAAAATACTAATGATATTTATATAACATAAATTACATATTTCGACTTTCAAACTGAAATTAAATCAAACTACTCACCATTTTACCACCAATCTAAAGCTACGCTTCTAATCTGTTTCAATTGATATAGACCATTAGAATAATCTGATGAGATTATTATAGAATGATAATTTTTAATTTGCTAGAACTTGAAATAATGAAAATTTTCAAATGGCATATGATGTTTAATTGCCTGGAATAAATAACAAAATCAATTTAAAAAGATATTCAGATCCACGGTCCTCACAAAGTTTTGATCAACTAGATCCTGGACAATCAACAACTAGATCCTGTAGCAGGCAGAGTAGGTAGAGCCTAAGACGACAACATTAATGAATGGTACATGACAAAATAATCTCAATATTCAGCAGACATCAATTGTGCACCTTATGTTTAAACAAGCTTATATTAGTTAATATCCAGTTGTTTCATTATATGCATTTCCATTAAACCATTTTCAATCCAAAATATATATTCAGATCAACCTGAAAATTTGGCATAGATATTCACAAAGTTCTATTCATTGTTAGATAAATATATTGTCAAAAAAAAATTCATGTGACTTCATGATTTTCTATTAAAAAAAAGTTCAGTTCATGTTAAATAATTCCTACTCATGCTTGGATCAACTAAACATTTATGAATACAACATATACAAAAACCATCAAAACTATCAAGAACGTCAAAGCCACCACAGCTCTAGTTTCCTTAGACTGATCAATGGCCAAGACACCAAGCTTGTAAAGTCATTCTTTTCTAATCCAAATAAACCGAAATACAGATCAAAGATCAAAGATGAAGAGATCGGAAACCCCTACAATCTGTCGTTTCCAAAAGGAAAGGGAAAATTTTACCGAGAACTAGGGCAGGGCGTGCAAGCTTGTAAAGACACCAAGATGAAAAATCAGCCTTCCTCTTGTCTAACCGAAACACGCACGGCAGCCACACAGGTCACAGCAAGGAGCAAGATCACCGGGGCTCGGGGCTCGGGGCTGGGAGGAGGAAGAAGATCGGCGCTCGGGCCTGGGAGAGGGGAGAAGGCCGGAGCTCGCCGGGGAATTTGCTGCGGAGTGGCTTCGGCGATGGACGCGCAAGAGAGCGAGACGCGAGAGGAGTCGGCAAGAGACAGCTGCGGGTTTTGCTTCGGCGATGGACGAGAGACAGCTGCGGTTTTGCTTCGGCGATGGACGAGAGAGAGCCGGACGCGAGAGGAGTCGGCGCGAGAGAGAGCTGCGTCTTGCTTCGGCGAGGGGGGAGGCGGGAGAGGAGTCGCAGCGAGAGAGAGCTGCAGTGTTTGTGAGAGAGGGAGGGAGGCGAGGGACAAGAGGGAGGGAGGGAGGGAGGCAGTCGAGCAGCGCTGCGGTCGCGAGAGAGCAGTTCGGATGGAGTCGGCGGCGAGAAGGGAAGAAAAACGGTGAGGGTTAGGGCTCGCGTGAACTGAAGTGCGAGTTCGAAACTTTTCTGCCTTGTGATTTAAGTGAATGGCGCTGACTTCTTCACGTGCTCCTCGCGTGGCGATCTCTTGTCGTTTAGTGAGTGGCGCAGAGGTGCAGAGAAGGCAGCGTCGCAAAGATCCGAACCGCCAAAAACCCCTCCATCGTAAAATCGTCACATCGCTGTCACTAAAAACATAATAATTATATCGTTCGCCGAATTTTTTTTTTTTTACATCAGATCGCCCGATCATTCGATCCGACGGATATTGCTCTTCCATCCGTGCCAGTAGGAGAAATTGGAGCCGTCCCTTTAGAGTACGGTCTGGGTCGCTGCTTATTTTATTTGACCCCTTGTTTTAGTCCTTCCTTTTCTTCACTGCCGCTGCTACTTCCACTCCTCCCTCGCCTCTGTCGCATCCTCCGCCTCTACCGATACTTACCGATATGAGCGTGGCGATGAATGGGGGAGGCTCTGATCTCTTAGATTCTAGCTAGAATTTGACGCGGCGTCTTGGTTGCCAGGCTTCGGATCAAGATCTTCTCGCCGGATCCGTAATCGCGGAACTGGAAAACCTCTCTGTTGCTCTCTCCGGCGACTTCAAGGTTTCTTTTTACTCGCTCTAGGATTCTTTCTTTCGTCTGCTTTCCCGATGGGGATCATTATTGACTTTATTTCGGTTTCTCGGCTTTGTCGCCAGGTGGGGGTGGCTTTATGTTTCTTTTGACATCAACGGTTTTCTCGATTATCATCGGTTATTAATCGCGGTTTTTCTGCTCCTGTTTTTCTGACAGTAATTTGATTGCTTTGATGTGGTTTTGTTAAAAGTGGATTTTTTCCGACACTTTTTTTTTTGAAATTGGGATGCGATTTGCTGCAGTTTTTTACACGTCGTTTTCGTTTCTAACATTCGCAGCATGAACTTGATCTGATTTCATCCCCAACTTGAGCATCATGTGGAAGCAATTCCTAAGTAAATTGCCTCGCAAGTCTTCTAAATCCGGTTCTTCCCCTGCGGCGGCGTGTTTAAACGGGAATCCAATCCGTTGGACTAGAAGTGGCAATGTAGTCCCCTCCCGATCAAGCACGGTCAAGCGAACTGCTTCCGCCATATTCCCGTCAAGTGTTGTCACCAGCATTGAACCGCTACTTCTATTCAAAGATGTACCTCACACGGAAAAGAAGAACCTTTTCATCAGTAAGTTGAATCTCTGTTGTGTAGTCTTCGATTTCTCTGATCCTGACAAGAACTCTGCTGAGAAGGATATGAAACGGCAGACACTATTAGATCTCATCGAATATGTTGATGCTGGGAGCTCTCGTTTCACTGAGTCCATGATTTCTGCTAGCTGTAAGATGTTTGCTAGTAACTTGTTTAGGGCCTTCCCACCAAATATCCGATCTAGTTCTGTTGGTGGGGAGGCTGAAGAGGAAAAACCTATGTTTGAACCAGCTTGGTCCCACCTTCAACTTGTCTACGATTTGCTGCTTAAGTTCATAGAATCCTCCTCACTTGATGCTAAGATCGGGAAGAAGTATGTAGATCATTCATTCATTTTGAGACTACTTCACCTCTTTGATTCTGAGGATCCTAGGGAAAGGGAATGCCTGAAAGCAATATTGCACAGGATCTATGGAAAATTCATGGTGCATCGTCCTTTTATCCGGAAAGTGGTTAGCAACATATTTTGTCAGTTTGTGTTTGAGACCGAGCGACATAATGGGATTGCCGAGTTGTTAGAAGTCTTTGGTAGTATCATCAGTGGGTTTGCATTGCCTCTAAAGGAAGAGCATAAACTGTTCTTGTGGAAGGTCATTATACCTCTGCACAAACCAAAAACAATTGGCCTATATCTCCAACAGCTGACTTATTGTGTGGTGCAGTTTGTGGAGAAAGAGCCTAAGCTGGCAACCTCAGTTATCAACGGGTTGCTGAGATATTGGCCTGTAACCAATAGTCAGAAGGAAGTCATGTTTTTAAGTGAGCTGGAGGAGATCTTAGAGATTACTAACAAAGTGGAGATTCAGGAGTGTATGCTTCCATTATTCCGAAGGATTGCATACTGTATTAACAGTTTCCATTTCCAGGTGACTTAAACTGCTTTAATATTTATGCGTCAAATACCTCATGCATGTGAACTTTGATTGCAATGGAGTTGTATGCCTGCAATTTATGTCATATGCATAAAAGTTTTTTTTTTTTTCTCTTTATCTTTTCATGGAATTCATGGGCAGGAATGACCATGATGTGAGGCTTAATATAAGGTTGCCAATTGAATATGAAACTATGTCGAAAATCTCAAGGATCATTTTTGGATAAGTGGTTTCCAGATTATTATTAATCTTGTTGCCTATTATGCTAGGCCTTCCCCCCTAATTGGTTTCCCTTCATACTTTAGAGGTTTTGTTGTTTTTAATTTTGTTTTCTTTTGCAAGTTCCATAATTTTCCTCCTAATAATGATTACAAAAATTTCAAAAGTAACATCTCAGATGTTATTCTCTAGCATCTAAAGCTTTTTTCTTGAGGAGAATAATATGAAAGATCCCACCTGAGGATGAATGAGGTATTTATTCTAGCCAAGGCCTTTACATGAGCTAATTGTCACCTTCAACATTTTAAGCTATTCAATTAACTTTCTCATTTTATAGCAGTCTAATTGAACGAAACTGAAGTAGTTGAACTCACATGTGCTGAATGTGCAATAAATAATAGAAGATTTCAAACAATTGGTATGTTCCTAAATGAAAATGATGAATGATGCATATGCAATTAGTTATGCATATGCCACTTCTATTATGGGTCTTAGATTATTCTAGTTATGCATGATCTCCAGCTACTCTAATTAGTTAAATCTTCTTTATCATTACAAATAAGGAATTCATGTTTGATATTTGTTAATTGCTTAGCCACCATTTAGTATCAAATAGACAATTGGTTTGCTTTTATTTGACCTTAAATCACTGCTTGGTATAAAGTATGGTTATGTCCCTCAGATGAAACTATGTAGCAATTTGTGCCATCTTGTTCGTAAAACATTTATGGAGGATACATAAATCTTAGCACATCTCTCAAAGTTGGTTATCAGATACACAGTTCATGGTCCAGTTATAGTCACCTCTCAAATTTGCTTTTGCTCCTTTGAGAAACTCTAATCTAGTAGAAGGGTTAGTTTCGTAGTATGTATTTGTATGGTCCACAAAGAGCAGACAACTTAGTTTGGAAATAAATTCAGCAACTTGATAGTATGCAGCAACTGTGAAGAGCAGGGATTTGTAAAATCACCACCACACATACTACCGCACATACATCAAGTACATTTTTTCGTTGTGATAACAACTAGTTTGCAAGTAGATTGTGCTGGAAAGTCATTATCTACATTGTAGTGGTCAGTAAATGATAATAGTGAATATAATGTGTTGATTACTTTTAAAATATTGATTAGTTCTGAAGCAGATGTTGCTAACCCTTTTATTTTGTTGATTTCATATAATGATCTGGTTGTAGGAGCATATTTGGTGATAACTCACTTGTTATCCATTTTTTTGTTTAGTTTTTTTTTTTTTGGCATCTGTATGTAGTTTCCTTTAGCTTTGCGTGTATTTTTATTAACAAAAGAAGTATAAATCGTCTCCAGGTGGCAGAGAGGGCCTTATTCATGTGGAACAATGATCACTTGATTAGTCTGGTGTCGGACAACCGACAAGCGATAATGCCGCTAATTTTGCCTGCCTTGGAAAGGAACTTTCAAAGTCACTGGAATCAAGCGGTTTTGAACTTGACACGAAATGTGAAGATGATGTTACGTGAGATGGATGAGGAGCTATTTTTAGCTTGCGAGAATAATTTTGAACGGGAGGAAATGGAGCACAAGATGGTGGAGGAGAAGCGAAGGGTGACCTGGCACCGCTTGGAGAACTCCGCTGCCTTCCAGCCACTGGCCGGAAACACGCCGGTCAGACCTCCACTTGTTTCACCAGGCGTTGCTGCTGCCGGTTCTCGAAGTACTAGCGATGGTACAAGAGATAATAACTCTAGATCAAGCAGAGTGCCACAGTTTTGCTAATTTTTCTTTTGTCGCCTGATAGCTATGCTCAAAATTGAAGCTATGACAAGGCAAATGCATGTGAGATGAGTGGCATCCACTGTATGTTATGTGATATATTAGGAGCATAGACATTCCCTTGTTCTTGTTTCCTCATTCCGGGTTTTGATCTGAGTTTGTCAAGATCTCAGTGTGTTCATGCTTTGAATGAGAGGTGATTTCAGAGCGTTAAAGATCTCAGAACAATCCATTATGTTGCCATCTCCAAACTAGTGCACCACCCTTTTGAGCTCCATTTCAATTCATTATAGCCCCCACGAGCTAGATCGGATGGTAAGACGTCTGGCTATTTGTTTCGGGGTCACAGGTTCGAGCATCGTCAGTTACGCACAGGGATAAAATCCTGGTCTGTTGGTTTTAATCCGCTCGACCCCAGACGTCTCATCACATCCGTGATAATCATGATTTATCATCTTCTGGATTCTTATGAGACCTAGGTCAAGGGCTACTAAGGTGACGATTCATCTTGCTCCCTTTCAATTCATTATAGTCTATCACAGATCCTGACTGCCCATCCCATCTGAAAAGCAGGCTTTAGCCAATAAATTCGCCTCGTTTCCATGACTTGTCAGAAACTGCTAATATTGTAACTCTTTCTAAAGGGCAGATCCTCTGTCCTAGAGACGTCTCTATTGCGTCTCAAATTCGTCGACGATAATCGACGGGTCATCCGATCGTCGATCGAATATCATCGGCGGTCTCCGACCGTTGTCTCGAACTAAACTATATCTTAGGGAGTACGATAAATCCGTCAGGATCGTCACAATTGGGATCTCGTCGGATTCACCGTCGAATTCGACGAGATCGCAATTGCGATGATCCCAACTAATTTATCATTTCCTAAATTATCGTTTGATTCGGGATAACGATCAAAGATTATTAATGATATCCGATCAACGATCGAATAACTCGTCAGTCATTGTCCATGAGTATGAGATAGACATGACAAAGATCCTCTGCTCTTTCCTGAATATGAAATTGTTCAGCTCAAATGAAAAAATTCAGAAAAAGTGATCGAGTAGGACACAAATCGAGGCTTACATGTTGGAATTGATTACGGCTGTGCAGAAGGAGAAAAAAAATATCGCATTTTGACTTGACAACTGAGCATAAATCCGAATTAATTCGACGACTAGCAGATGTGACGACATTAATTACGATAGTAAGAAAAGTCGACGACGACGGCGACGCAGTACAAGTTGAAGACGCCAAAGGAATCCATTCATTCATTTTGCACACGAACACAAGAACTTCTGCAGCCACGTCAGATCCTGCGAATATATTATTAAGAAGTATTTATTTACTCGCAAGATCTTATCTTTAGGTAGGAAAAACAAATGTAATATATTGGTTGATATTTTTTTAATTTATTGATATGGTACTCTTGAAATAATAAATCTTCGAGATTGATTGATTGATCAGCTTACTGAGTAAATTCTACATTGATGTCGTTGACCGGACTGGGCTATGAGATCGAAAGCCGCGGCGGCGAGAACCAAAGTCGTGCCGGAGGCCGAGGGAGAGGAAACGAGCGAGGCCGCGTAGTCCACGACCGTGACCTGGACCTCGGCGTCCGTGCAGGCGCCGGGTGTGGCGGAGCTGAGGCAGCGCACCTGGTACTGCCGGCCGCAGCAGGCGCCATTGTCCCAGATGGCGTCGCCGGCGGCGGCGAACAGGTTGTTGGCCGGGAACTGGCCCTCGTCACTGCCGAAGCACGCCGTGGCTACGCGCGCAGAAAACGAGCTGGGTTAAAATCGGAAAGGAATTCCGTCGAGCAGTACTCTGCGGGCGACTTACGCAGGTAGGGCGGACCGTAGGAGGAGGCGGTGCCGACGTCAGCGACAGAGGGTCGGTAGAGGAGGAGGAGGAGGAGGAGGAGGAAGGAGGAGGAGATGGGGTGGAGGGCGGCGGATTTGTGCCGCATTGCCGACGAAGTACGGCGCCGTAGAGTTGAAGAAGGGATTGGAAGGGGAGTAGTGATGGATGTCGTGTTAAAGGGTGGTGCTGGAAAGCGATCGGTCAACGTTGGCTGCTCAATTGATACAGCTGGAATCACTTCGATCGTTCGATCCTAAATTTTTTTTTAATCAATCAACAAAATAAATTAAAAAATATAAACGATCTAAAAATCTAATATCTTAAAATTCAATCACCAATTAAAAAAATCGATAAAATATATCATAATTAGGGATCAAATCATGAATATCTAAAATAATAATTAATCATCTTTTCACTGTATCATAACTCCGGGAGTTAGAATCATTTCCTACTGTTATTTAAAAAATCGTGGGTGGGTTTGCTCCATTTCTATTATTAGATCATTTTTTTTTTTTTTTTTTTTTTTTTTTTTTTGCTATTTTTTTTTGAATGTGCATCGTTTTTATCATTTTTATTTAATGCTTCCCCTTTTTCTATTATGCCCATTTCATGGCTGCAAACTGACAATTGAAGCCTAACATTCCACTTGAGAAGAGTATACACAATTTAGCCAGCCCAATAAACAGAGCTACTAATTAGGCAAGTCATACATGGTGTCCATAACTTTTTTTTAAAAGAAATTTAGGTGTTACATTTCGCCCAATTAATATGAGAGGTAGATAATCTACTCTCAGTCAATCTATTAAATAAATTTAGAATACAATTTATGTGTATTTAGAGGATGAGCTTTAAAATATTTATTTTTATTGAAATTTAAATTTTGATCCTCTGATTTATTTCTTTAAATATTCTCATGGTAGTTAGGAGTTTAGTATCTTACCTCTTAAGGCCTCCCCTCACCATAGATAATCTACTTTCGGTCTGTCAAATAAATATAAAACACAATTATATATATTTACAAGACAATTCAAATTTTGATTTTTATTTATTTTCTTAAATATCCTCGTGATAATGTGCCTAGTTACTGATCTCTTTGTCCCGAAGTTATGGTACAACGGAATGGTAATTAATGATGTTCTAAATATTTACTATTGAATATTTTACTATGATAAATTTTATAATTTTTTCTTAAAATGGGATATATAATTATGTTCTATGGGACTTCTAAATCGCCTATATCCATAGTTCTGATATATTTTATAGAATCAAATTCATCATTTTAAATTTAACATATCGAACCTGATTAATTATTATTACCTCAGTCCGTATGGTAGAGCAATTTATAATTGTTAAAAGTTATAATATGCATCATGAAAATGAATATCTTAATAAAAATTTTAATCGTCAATCGGTAGCATGTCTGATGTCCGATCATTAATCGGACATCGTCGGCGGCCTTCGGCAACCACCCCGAACCAAACTATATCCTGTAAGACACGGTGAATCCATCAGAGATTGCTGTAATTACGATCTTGCATCATTCACTGTCGATTGTGAAGGATTCATCGTTGCCAGCGATCCCGACGGTTTACCATCCCTCCAAAGTATAGTTTGATTCAGGACGGCGATCGGAGGTCGTTGATATTATCCGATCAACGATCGAATATCAATCGTATCATTGATTGACGGTTAAATTTTTTATTAAAATATTCATTTTCACTGTGTAAATTATTTCTTAATTATTAATTACGTTATCAAACCGTGCGCCATCTTACTTCGCACGAGAGCAGATCCTCTGTCCCAAAAAATCTCCTATCCTGTCTGTCTCGCTCTCCGACGACAGTCGTCGAGTCGTCCGATCACCGATCGACACGACCGCCGCCTGAACAAAACTATATCTGGGGGTATGGTGAACTCGTCGGGATCGTCGCAATTGCGATCTCGCCGGATCACCGTCGAATCCGACAAGATTACAATTGCTACGATTCCGACCGGTTGACCATTTTTCTAGGATATCATTTAATTCGGTACGATGATCAAAATCATCGATAATATTCGATCGACGATCGGACGACTCATCGGCCGTCATCAAGAGAACGGGACAAGTAAAATAGGAATTTTTTGGGAGAGAGTATCTGAAGCAGCTCCGCACACGTCCAAGCAGGATATTGGATTGTGATGTTTAAATCCACCAAACACCTTGGATCGTGTCGGATGGCGTGAGGCCTATTTTAAATCCAGGTATATGAGATTTGGGTTCAAATTATAAGTGTAATCGATATTCGTGATTTTAATATTTGTTATAATATATTTAATAAAGACAGTCAAATTGATCTATTCAAACGAAAATTTTAATTAGGCTAAAGTAAGACTAACCAAAAAAAAATTATTAAGTGAAAATTACTAGATATTTGAGAGGAACATTTCAAATATATTCAAATTGATCTATTCAAATGAAAATTTTAATTAGGCTAAAGTTAGACTGAATGGCTAATAAAAAAATCTTAAATAAAAAATTACTAGATATTTGGCAAGAGGAAAATTCCAAATATAGTCAAATTTATCTATTCAAATCAAAAATCTAATTATGCTTAAGTTGATTGAATGACTAATAAAATAAAAGTCTAAGCAAAAAATTATTTGATATTTGGCAAGAGAAAAATTCTAAAAAATGAATCTTAGATAGTAAAAAGTCTTTAAAAAGTAGACTTCAAGTAAGAGAAAATTCGAAGAGAATGAATCCTAGATAGCGAAAAAGTTTTAGAGGAATGGATTCCAAACAAAATGAAAATCCTAAGAGTGAATTAGGTAGTGACAAGTCTTGAAGAAGTGAACTTCAAGCAAAAAAAGAAAAATCCTTATCAGAGTGAACCCTAGGCATTAAGAAGTTTTGGAGCAGTGAACTCCAAACAAGTGTAACCGAAACAAGGTTTCTGGTCAATTGCACGCAAACCCTTGTTTCGGTCAGGATTAGTCGACCGAGCAAAGATGGTAACTGCAAAAGATATGATCAGATCATGCAGGGAAGGAAACTCTAGTCAGTCGACTGAACAGGGTTATCAAAAATTTAGATTTTGTAGGATTGATTAGATCAGATCGGAGGAATCAAAGAAATAAATGGAGATTAGTCATCAATTGACTGTTACGGATTTGTCAATTAAATATTTTCCAATCGACTGGATCATGGCTATAAAAGAAGACTAGGAGTCTAAAGATATATTATATTTGAGAGGCGCCTTAAGGCAATTGCCTTATGCTATGTATATTATTTAGTGGATAAATAAAGTTTCATTATTTAGGTAGACATTATTTATATGTATAATTGGATGTTAAATTCATTTAATGAACGTCCACAATGCGATTCATAGCATGAGAGAACTTGTAATTGGATCACAACTAGTGAGCATCTATATATATGTAATTATGAATATATTAAAATCATCCCTAGTTGACGAATTGATGAGTTCAAACATCATCAATTCTGTGAGACTAGCACATGTTATACTCTGTGATCAAACCAAGTAGTTCTTCGTTGGTTGGAGACATTGGGATGTCGAGAGTTAAATGTGAATGTTAGTTATAGTAATTAGTTTATTAGAGTGACCTGTCATAAGACTTCATATGATTCTCTACATATATAGTTATGCCAATGAATATTTCATTGCTGCTTAAATGCGAGTTTCCTTCGACTTGAGGTATTCAAGTCACCTTGATAATAGAAACTTATACTTTGACATCTTAAGTAAATATCTCGATGGAGGTGAGGATCCAGGATGATTGAGTATAAATCCGAGAAACCCAAGTGGGTCTAGCTTGGCACTTAGTGTCACCGGTGGTTCAAAGTCTGTGGGTGCTTGAAAATGCCCAGCGAGAGATTTGAATCCTCATTGCATAGGAATCATCCTTGCCGCTTACCACCACATTGTGTCCTGGAGGGCACGTGAGACCTATTTATCTTTCTTTCTTTTTTAATAATTCAGATATCTGAGTCTTCAAACCGACTATTCTTGAATGTTAGTGATCTAGTCTCATATTAGAGGTACCCAACTGCTATCAGAGGAGGTCGGGAACGAGGTGGAGTGGAGGAGAATCACGCTATATTGTGTACTTCTCTTTTGCACTTGGTCACGACCTCCTTATATAGCAGTCGGGTACCTCCTCAGTTCGCCACGAGCCACGAGTGCTCCGTTGTGCCCATGGTCTGCTGTTGTATCCTGAGAGACAGAAGTCCATCTGAGCCTTGAAGCACCGTCGGAGGAGGACGAATCTGTTTCAAGAAACTGTGCTACGCAGGCCTCAGCAAATTCCTAGTTGGTCGGGAGACGTCCGACCACTACTCGGGAGATTCAAGTCGGGAGACTCCACTCGGGAATTCCAGCTCGGGAATTCCACTCGGGAGTCCGGGAGACGCTGGTCGGCTCGGGAGCTTCACTCGAGACTCCACTCGGGAATTCCAGCTCGGGAATTCCACTCGGGAGCTCGAGAAACACTGCTCGGGTCGAGAGATCTGCTCGGGAGCTCACTCGGCAACTCGGGAATTCACTCGGAAGCTCGGAAATTCTACTCGGATGACTGCTGCTTGCGGAAAAAGCAGTCGGGGCCACTTAACAGATAAGTTAGAATTAATTTTATAACATCAATTTACTGTAAAATCTCCGAATATCCTCCAACAGTACTCTTGGCACTAAAAAGAATTTAGATGTGTTATAATAGTATAATATTATCTATTTTGGAGCTAAATTTTCATGATTTTTCTCTTGAACTCTACACAAAAGGTCTTATACCAATGTAGATGATCCCGACCCATGCTTATGGGCCCGGCCCAGCTTGCGCGTAAGGGGGTCGGTCAGCCTGACGCCCCGTTAGAGGGGGTCCGGATCAAGAATCCCCGGAGGCCCGTCGAATAGAGGGCTCAAGCGGACAGTTCAGCCCGGCTGTGACTAGGGAATGGTCATCAAGCCGACGGACGCTAAGACCCCAGAATGCTGCAGGAATGAGGGATCGAGTCAGAGGAACCCAAGCTACCAGGGTATGAGCCCTCGACCACCTCGCTTCAGGCCCAGCCGAGGTAACCCAGCTCGGGCACACCCTGACTTGGGAAGCATATATATCCTCAAAAAATGACCATAGGACCCGCGTCTATTCCAAGCCCCCGTTCGGCACTATCATTCGAGGTTTTGTCGCGATCCACAGGAACACCCACTTCCAGACATAAGACTAGCAGAAGAAGTACGGAGTTGGGGCAAACCTGATATCATTCAGGTCCGAATCGCGAGTATCCTACTGACGCCATGATCTTCCTGCCATGCCCTGACACCCCGTACCACGGTTGCTTATGCCCATGTCAGGCCGAGCGGTGCCTGCCGACGCTCACCCATAAGTTGACAGCGCCCCTTCCTTATTCCGATATGCGATACCCTACCCTGCTACCATTGGCTATGTCTTGCCCTGTCTCCACATACGACAAAGGTTAGTAGGCCAGGCAGAAGCTGTCAGCTCCCCTGGCTATATAAGTTCCCAGGTACGCGCGATAGTGTTTTTGCTACTGCTCCATTGCTTTCGCTCTTCCACCACCGGGGACTGACTTGACCGTCGGAGTGTCTTGCCGGAGACTTTTCCCGGCGGGTTCGCTAACGGTCTTTTTCTTGCAAATCGGAGCCGGCAATGGAGGCATCACAAAACGAGCCTCAACTTGTTTGCGCTGAAGCAAGGTCCGAAGGAATCTCTCCGGGCCTACATCAAAAGACTCAACGGAGTGACACTAGATGTGTCAACCGCCACCCCTGAGGTCCTGATCAGCGCATTCTCTCAAGGACTTCAAGAGGGAGATTTCTTTCGCTCACTGATCAGAAAGCCACCGAAGGACTTTGACAGCCTGCTAGGGAAGGTTGTCAATACATCAACGTTAAAGAAGCGCAGGCTGCTCGGAAGAAGGAGTCGGTCAACGTGGAGGTGCCTAACCCCGCCCAGAGCAATAGATCCCCGGGCGGGCCTATCCGCAGCCCGCGAGGACCCATCGACTGGATGGGAGTGGAACGACGACACGTGCAGCAAGTGGATCAAGTTTGCCTGCCGACTCGCTGGAGACCCTACTGCGCGTTCCACCAAAGCCACACCCACGCCACAGAGGAATACCAACAGGCCGGTAGAGGTCGGGCTCCTGCTCCCCGAGGGCGGGGACGACAAGCATCTCCCGGGCGAATGATCATCCCCATTATTTCGAGGACCCGGCCTAGTCATTGCAAGGGTAGCAGGGTTTTTCCGCTCTTGGCCGGGCATGTGTAGCTCCGAGGCCAAGCCTACCCACCGGGAGGCAGTAGGATTTTGCAGCTCTTGGTTGGGCATGTGCAGTACCGAGGCCAAACCTACTCCCCGAGAGGCAGTAGGGGTTTACAGCTCTTGGCCGAGCATGTGCAGCATCGACGCCAAGCCTACTCACCGAGAGACAGTAGGGTTTTACTGTAAAATATGGCAATTCGAAAATCTAAGCCAGAAAATTTTTCGGGATTTTTCCGGATAGGGTCTAGGGTTTCCGGACCTACGAGAGGAGCCCAAGGGGCTTTATTGTAAAAACATAAAACTTATCAAGGGTTTCGGGTAAACTCTTAAATTATGAGAGGGTAATTAACTTATCCTTAAAATTTTATTGAGATGGATTATAACTAATTGGAAGGTCAAAGCGCTAAAACCCTTACCCTAAGGGTAGGGTTTAGATTTCTGAAAGTTAGAGGACTTTTCTGCAAAAAGCCCTCATATATAAATTTCTTTTCTCCTCTTCATTCATTCGGCCGCTGCCTCCCCTTTCTTTTTGCGTGACCTAGCCACAATCGAGCACCCGATTCCTTCTCCGTCGCTCTCTTCTTCCTCACTGCTTCGCCACAACCAACACCTAAGTCTTGCGTCCACTGCTTCCCAGTCCTTCGCGAGCCCTCATCGCCGCCGAACCCTAACCCAATCGTTGCCTTGCTGCCATGGATAACGATCTCCACTTCTCATCTCCGGTTGGCTCCAGACAGATTCAACAACAGGAGCATCTTCTTCCCCTATTGCTTGTGTGCAACCAACTCTAGCATTGAGGATGTGTGGCCATGGTGTCTAGCCTGATATCCGAGTGCTATCTTGTGTGTGGGTAATCGGGGTTTCTCTCACCATCGCCGATGTTGCTAGGGAAGGATTGATTCTAACAGTTGATGTTCGCGAGGATCTTACCTACTAAATTGAAATTTCACAAGTAAATCTTTGATCGAACAACTTTTCTTACTTTTCAATATGGATTTCTGATTGAGATTTTCTATTTTGGATTTTGATCCGGTAGCTAATATCATGGGTTGAGGAGGTACTTGTGGAATATTTGAGCTATAGAATCTGAGCAGAGGAACTTCATCGACATAGTACAGGTAGGGATTAAGTTGATAGCAGTTTGTTTTGATGATGCTATGTTGCTATTGCATAGATTAGAGGTTAGGAATTGCTATTTTCATTTGGATTATCTTGAATCAATAGATGTGATGAAGATGTTGGATGAGTTGCTGCTCCAAGGTTTGGTTTGAGAGTGTCGTGAGTGAATGGGAAGTGAAATGTTCTTGATGTTAGGTTATGGTTCGGTGTGTGACTAAGAAACTGTGGTGTGGATTAGTATGTGGATGATTTGGTCATAATCTAACTTAGATCAGATTAGGTGAAGTAATTTTGCTAGCCTAATTTCATTTGGATTGTGATGTTGAACCTAAATGGAGCTGTTCACCTTTAATTGGCTGGCATTGGAAATTCTTGGATGTGTGTTTTCTTGGATTAGATCAGTGTAGTACTATTTTGGGTTCTTTCTTCTCTGATGGATCAAATTCAGGTGTAAGGAATCCTATTTTACTTTGTTTTCATTGATTCCTATGGCCTACCGTGAGTGGTTTGGGTTTGCTCTTGGTTTTGGAATAATTCACTACGTATTCTTTGGGTTGTTTAGCTCTGTTTGATCTGTTATATGTTGTGAGCGTTTGAGTAACAATTGTTTCATCGGAGCCCTTATTGGATGGAATTAGAGGTTGGTTGAGTCATTGGTTGAACTACGAATTAGGTTAAATTTGAGATTAAACCTAATAACCTAAACTTGATCGATTCGGGTCTTGAAAACCTAACTGGAATCTAATCTGGGTAATTTGGACTAATTAAGGGTTAATCATTTAATAGTGATTAATTAAATGAAATAGGATAATTAGGACGATCCTATTAATTAAGATAACTCGTTTAGCTATAAATTTTTATTGTAGCTAAACATTATGCCTTTGATACAGGGCATTGATTGGGTTTATCATTGCTGATTATCGGACGGGAGGTTCTTTTCTGATACGAGCATCTCTTTTGAGGCGGGTACCTTGACTTATCTTTTGATATTGTCATATTGTTATGCATGGTTTGTTATAGATAACAGTAAGTTTATACGTTATATCTGCCTTAGTATACCGCTACTTGATATCTGTTGCTTATTCTTGAGATGACCTCCTTATAGTTTCATACAGTCTCTATGATTGTCATGTGTATATACATGTATAGATGTAGTGATATGTCCTCTTGCATTTTGACATTGATGGATCACTGGTTACTTTTTCAGTATACCGAGTAGGGTACTTGTATCCCATGATTTAGGAGTCAAACCTATACCTAGCACACTGAGGTGTTAGATGAGGATTTGGTGGGTGTTGTATGTGTCGGGTCTTGCACCATCCTTGCATTATTGCATGCTGACGATCATCGACTCCTATGTAGTCTGAGCCCATCGCCAGTTACATGAAGATATGCACACACATCCACTCAGAGGTAGTGGCTACCGTCGAGTGTGTGCATTTGTCCTGTATTGCTCCGTTCGACCACTATTGGGAGGGTGGTTTCGGGCGTGGTAGCAGCCAGGGATCCCTTCTCGTCCTGAGACACGAGAAGATGAGAGCAAGACTCCCCCATTGCTTGATGTAGGAGAGTGACCTCCGCCAGCATTTGTCCACTCGGTCACTTAGGAGTAGTGATAGCAGGGTGCGTACAGTTGTCATAACCCTACCCACGCGGACGTTCATTTATGATAGGTGGACGATGTCTGACTGGCGTCAGGGGTGACACATGTCATTGCACCAGTGCATATTTTGCATCGTGCATTGTTTGCTGCATTTGATTTCTGCACTTGATTGACATGCATATACTGGAGACTTGTTTACCTTGGATTATGTGTTATACTTGTTCCATAGGGATTTATTTCACCCCTCTGCTGGATAGATGAATTCTGATATGTACCTTTATTCAGTATCTTCAGTGTATACCCTTTCCTATTATTCATATGAGACTGATCAGCATAGACTCTTAGGCTACGTTTGGTAGGGGTAATGTAATCGGGTCTGCAATGTAATCAAGTTTGTAATGTAATGTAATGTAATCTTGATTACATTGTTATGTTTGGTAATGAGTTGTATGTAATCTTTGATACCATTACAAGTTGGATTCCTTTGTTTGGTGAGGGATAATTCATCTTGTAATGTAATCAAGATTGACGACTGCTGCGACCGCGGGCGGCCGGTGACCATCGACCGGTGGCCACCGGCGACCGGTGAACCGTCGCCGGCCGGTCGCCGGCCGCGCCGGGCGGCCGGCGGACGACCGCCGGACCGACGACCGTCGCCACCCGGCCGATGACTTTACAAGCTGTAATGTAATCCAGATTACAGAGGTTTTGTTTTGTAATCCAGATTACAAATCATCAACCTCTTTTGTAATCCAGATTACATTACATTACAATTTTTAAGTTATTCCAAACAAAGGAATCCAACTTGGAATGTAACCTTGATTACATTACAGGGTGGATTACACCCTACAAAACGCAGCCTTATTGTTAGTATAACCTACTATGCATATTTGTTTAGGTATCCGCAGAGTTTATTTGGACTCACACCGTTGGCTATATTTTTTTTATTTTCGGGCTGAAATACTTGGAGTCGCCAGAAGAGCCCAGCAGCTAGTCTCTACCCATCGCGACGACGTGGTTTCGTTTTGTACTTTGTAGTGCATTTGTTTTATATTCCTTTTAGCGGTTTGTATATGTCATATGAGTGTGTCGTGTACCCTAAGGGGTTTTTGTATTGGTTGTTTCATCGTAAGTCGGACCGGTCCGCAGTCAGGTATGATTTACTCTGCGTTATGGTTATGTGTTGTCTTGATTTTGAGGCCTGAGGCCAAAAATATATTTGTGGGTTGTTTGGATATTGTATGTATGTGTAAATTGTCCGCCGGACAGGGGAGGTATTGTCTGATTTTCTATTGGATCAACGACTCCTGGTTCTCGGGCGTGACATTTACAGCTCTTGCCGGGCATGTGCAGCACCGAGGCCAAGCATACTCACCGAGAGGCAGTAGGGTTTTACAGCTCTTGGTCGGGCATGTGCAGCACCGAGGCCAAGCCTACTCACCGAGAGGCAGTAGGGTTTTACAGCTCTTGGCGGGCATGTGCTGCACCGAGGCCAAGCCTACTCACCGAGAGACAGTAGAGTTTTACAGCTCTTGGTCGAGCATGTGCAGCACCGGGGCCAAGCCTACTCATTGAGAGGCAGTAGGGTTTTACAGCTCTTGGCTGGGCATGTGCAGCACCAAGGCCAAACCGACTCACCGAGAGGCAATAGGATTTTACAGCTCTTGGCCGGGCATGTGCAGCACCGGGGCTAAGCCTACTCACCGAGAGGCAGTAGGGTTTTACAACTCTTGAAGGGGCATGTGCAGCACTGAGGCCAAGCCTACTCACCAAGAGGCAGTAGGGTTTTACAACTCTTGACCGGGCATGTGCAACACCGAGGCCAATCCTACTCACCAAAGGCTGTAGGGTTTTACAGCTCTTGGCCGGGCATGTGCAGCACCGAGACCAATTCTACACACCGAGAGACAGTAGGTTTTACAGCTCTTGATCAGACATGTGTAGCACCAAGGCCAAGCCTACTCACTGAGAGGCAGTAGGGTTTTACAGCTATTGGCCGGGCATGTGAGCACCGAGGCCAAGCCTACTCACCGAGAGGCAGTAAGGTTTTACAGCTCTTTGTCGGGCATGTGCAGCACCGGGGCCTAGTCTACTCGCCTAGAGGCAGAGGGTTTTACAGTTCTTGGCCGGGCATGTACATCACCGAGGCCAAGCCTACTCACCGAGAGGCTGTAGGGTTTTACAGCTCTTGGCCGGGCATGTGCAGCACCGAGGCAAAGCCTACTCACCGAGAGACAGTAGGGTTTTATAGCTCTTGGCCGGGCATGTGCAACACCGAGGCCAAGCCTACTCACCGAGAGACAGTGATTCAACGCTTTTTGAGTAATAGTTTGTTTGCTCTTTTTATTTATCAAACTACAAGGCAACACAAACAAATGATACAAAAGGGAAGCAAAACAACTCAACAACTCACCAAGTGCGATAAGGACGGAGATGGTTGGCGTGTCAGGGCCTTTCCAGCCCCTTGCCTTTGTTATCTTCTAGATAATAGCTGCCCCCAGTGAGCTTTTTAGTGATAACGTAAGGTCCATCTAAGGATGGAAATAGGCCAGGCGGACTGTCAGAGGCCTGTGACCTGGCCTGTTTAAAAATAAAATAATAGTCAGGCCTGTTTGAAAGCCTGTTTATCTTATCAGGCCAAGCCCAGGCTCAATATAATGACTATGAAGCCTGATAGGCCGGCCTGGGCCTGTTAAAATTATATTATATAAATTGTCAAAATAGATATTCAAACCTTGGACTTCTACCAAACAAGACCTTATCTTAACCCTACTTGCCAATACACCGTAAATCTGTTTTAGCTATAAGATACAAATAAAATTACAAGTTTTGTAAACAAACTTTGTAAATTATAGGCTTTGTAAACAGGCCACAGGCCAGACCAGACTATTAAACAGGCCAGGCTCAGGCTAAGAACAAAACCTATAACAGGCCACAAGCCAGGCTCAGGCCAGTTTGTTATTATACAGGCCTGGTCTGTTAAGGTAGAAGCTTGGCCTAACCTGGCCTATTTCCATCCCTAGTCCATCCCGTTAAGGTTCTAGCTTCCCAGGGTCACCTACTAGTTTGATCATCTTCCAGACCTTGTCGCCGACTTTAAAGCTATGAGAGATTACCCGATGGTTGTAGGCTTGTTGCATCCTTCGTCGATATGCCTCCAACCGAGCTGCTGCTTTATCCCTCACCTTGAGATGAGGTCCAGGTCGATCCGCCACTCCTGATCGTGTCTTCCTTAGTATAGTACTGTCGTCGGGCAAACTCTTCCCCTACTTCCGCCGGGATGACCGCCTCAGCCCCGTACACTAACTAGAAAGGACTCAGGTATGTTCCTTCTCGCGGAGTGGTACGATAGGACCACAGGATGCTGGGGAGTTCATCCATCCGGCTGCCTCCAATATGATCTAGCTTTATCTTGAGTCATCTGAGGATTTCCCGATTGACGACTTCGGCTTGTCCATTGCCCTAAGGGTATGCTACTGAGGTGAAGGCTTGATGACCAACCCCTCGCACCACTCTTTTAGCTTGCGTCCGGAAAATTATCTTCCATTGTCCGACACCAGCTTGTGGGGGATGCCGTATTTGCAGACAATATCCCTCCATAGGATCTTCATCACTGGGGGCTTCGTAATGTGTGCCAGAGACTCAGCTTTTACCCACTTGGAAAAGTAGTCGACGAGAACTAACAGGAACTTCTTCTACTGTGGCCCAATGGGAAAGGGGCCTACAATGTCCATTCTCCACTGATCGAAAGAGCAAGACACTATAGAGACTCGCAATGGCTCGGTCGGGGCTGAGTCACATGTTGATGTCTCTGACAGGCTTCGCACCCGGCCACGAACTTAAGAGCGTCGGCCTGGAGGGTAGGCTAAAAGTACCCTGCCAAAATGATCATCCTGGACAGGGATCTTCCCCCAATGTGACTCCCGCAGATACCTTCATGTACCTCCCTCATCACGTAGTCAGCCTCCTCTGGCCCAACACATTTGAGGAGAGGTCGCGTAAATGCCCTCCTATATATTTGATCGTCGACCAGCGTGAATCTGGCCGCCCGGTGGCGGAATAGCCGACTTCCTTGGTCCATGCTTGGAACGGTCCCACTGCGCAGGGACCCCACATATGGATCCCTCCAATCGGTTCTAGTGTCGCCCCTGCTTCCTCTCCAATCTGCGCTACTGTTCCCTCCATGGCACTAGGTTCATTTAACTGCCAAGTTGAGATAGAGCTAGCCAGTTTGGCTAGCTCGTCGGCCCGGACATTGTCAGCCCTGGAGATCTTCTGCAAGATAACCTCTATGAAGGAGGCCTTCAGCTGTTCGTAAAGGGCTACATATTTCTGCAGTCGCTCACACCTGACTTCAAAGTCGCCCTTTATCTGCTGCCCCACAAGTTGAGAGTCTGAATATACAGTAACCCGACTAGCCCCCATGTGCTTGGCTACTTGCAAGCCCGCCAGGATCGCCTCATACTCAACTTCATTGTTGCTAACTTTGAAGTGGAGCCGGATGGATAAATGTAATGTGTCTCCCTGAGGGGAGACCATTAACACTCTAACCCCGCTGTGCAGGCTGTTGGAGGACCCGTCCACATAAATCTTCCACATTCCTTCGGCCTCGGACTCTGGGACAGTCTCCAGCAAGAAGTCTGAGAGGGCTTGTGCCTTGATAGCGACGCGAGGCTGATACTCAATACCGTATTCACTTAACTCCGTCATCCATTTGATCAACTTACCTAAAGCTTCGGGATTGGTAAGGACTCGTACGAGCGGGCTGTTGGTGAGGACCATGATGAGATGTACTAAGAAATACGATCTTAACCTTCGAGCCATTAAGACCAGGGCATAAGCCAGTTTCTCCATATCACGTTTCGACAACTTTTAGGAGATGTTTGAAGAAGTATATGGGATATTGCACCCTGCCATGTTCTCGAACAAGCGTCGAGCCTACCGCTTGCTCTGCGACCAATAGGTAGACAAACAAAGTCTCCCTTTCCATCGGTTTGTAGAGGATGGGGAGTGCGGCGAGGTAAGTCTTCAAATCTGCGAAGGCTTTTTCACGCTGTTCATCCCACTCAAACTTGGCTACTTTTTCAGAATCTTGAAGAATGGCAGGGTATTATCTGCGATTTGGAGATGAATCTGGACAGTACTAGCCTCCAGTGCCCTCGGCAACTTATCATAGGGGCAACACGGAGGAAGTAAATCACAAGGGTTCCACATAAGGAAAAATAGACATCTGACTTCGCCAGCATGATTTGACTCCTAAACTTTATGGTAGCATCGTCTCATACACTAACTATCAGTCTTGTTCTATGAAACTTATGAGGTCTATATCTTGGTGGCAAAAGGCGATTTGTTCGCCCCCAGCTCCCCCGCCAACCCGTCCTAGGACCAACATGGAGGAGGTAAATCACTGGGGCTACTAGCTCGAATATTATGGCCAGTGCGTGGGGAGAATGGGTATACTAATTTTGTTAGGTTTTGATCATAAATTTATGATGATAATATTCAAATATTCGTTATATGTCCATCCCGTAGGGACTATGAGCTCTGTATCTTGTTCCCATGACTAATCGTCCAAATCAAATTTATTTACTCAATCCGGCAGAAGTCTGCGCAGTACCGCTGTCGCGACTTATTTTAAATTTTTTGGATTGGGTTTAACCCACGCAGCCCAGCCCTTAAGAGGAAGGGCCGTCCCTTATCGCATGGCTAGTTGTCCAAATCAGATTAGATTTAGATTTACTACTCGGACCCGAATAAGTCGGCGGATAGCTAGATTCTTCCCACCACTGTCGTGGCTGATTTAATATAATATTTCATAATATCTAATCGAATCAGTATCACTGTTTAATCTATCTTACATTAATCCATTTCATTGGTAATTAGCTATCTATTGAAATAAAGCAGAACCAGTTTTTGACCAAAACAATAAATGGCTTACAAGCAATTACATTCGCAGTCATTTTTTTGCTTCCACGTCCTTAATTTTATATTCTAAATTTTGCTTTTTAATTTATCCAAATTGATTCAGAGATCAATTTTATTTAGTGTTATTGCCACGGGACAGGATATCAAATGATTAAATCCTCCAGTGATAGAATAAGAATTTAAAATTTGAGACTTAATTGTAATATATTATTAATTTTTTTTAATGGATAACGGATCTAAAAATATTAATTATTAGTATGAGTATGTGTGAACTTTTTCAATTTATTCTACTGGATTTGTAGTTCGGTATTCAATTGTTACCAGATTAATAATCACATTATTTTAATTAATATTATATATATATATATATATAGACTATCTCTTATTGGACATTTTTTTTTATATAAAAAAAAATATTTGTTAATTTTCCAATTGATTCGTTCCAACACAGTGATATAATTAATATAATTACTTGACGGTCAAAGTTTCTTATCCCAAATGGTAAGTATGGAGATATATATTATCTAAAATTTCATATTCGAGTCCTCTTAACGATTAATATTTGTTGACTGGGATATTATTTTCAATAATATGCTTGATATTATTTCAATAATTATATTTTTATTAATTAGTAGTAATATGCTTCCAGAAATCCTGGAAGATGATTTTTGATAAGGGGACCGTTTTGACGGTGGGGCTAGTCACTATAAAAAGTTTACCCATCCCAATTTTTGCCTCCGGGGCTATGGTGTAGCGGTAGGGCGACTAGTTGCTATTCCAAGCATCCGCGGTTCGATCCCCAGCTACGGCGTATTTGTAGGAATTTTTCTTCCAAATGGGGCGCGAACTCTGGGACACTGGGCTTCTAGACCACCCATCGCGAGCGCTTCCCGATTACCGTGACGACCGATAGGAAACTTTCGTAAGACCAGATCGATCGTCCGAGGTTGAAAAAATCTCGTTAACTTTTTTTTTTTAATATAATCACCTGAGGATAAGCCACGAACAACAAAGAGACCGGGAGTGCTCCATGGTATTCGGGCAATCCTTACTCTGATAAGTCCTATCACGATCGGAATCTTGTCTTCGACTAAGTGACTTGCTCCTTTCGGCATTGCTACTGTAATTTTGGCCAGCGAGATTTGCAAATTAACTGAAACATTATTTTTTAAAACAAAAACAGAAAACAAAACAAAAATTTCTTTCCAATAGATATTCTTGTGGGCCCTGCTGCTTATGATCTCTCAAATCCAGCTGGTTCATGATCACTGTAAACTTTTGTACGAGTGATTAAATTTTGGATACATAGAATTGATATCTCTGCAGCTTGATTCAGCTAAAAGCCCCATTAATATAATCCTCCTGCGTTGCTCATGTGGCTGTGGGCTGCTGCAGGAGCTCGACATGGCATGTGGAAATAACAGCAGCTGCTTTTTTTGTATTTGATGGATTTTGAGAATCCTGAAAGCATCAGGCTCCTTGATATATTAATTGCATGTCCTGATAGTTGCATGCATGCAGTTATAGCAGGCCATGCATCAGATTGATCTAATTTTTCTATCTATCGATTTTTCCTGGTAATTAGGCCTGGAAGCTAGCTAGTGTCTTGACTCACGAACAAACAAAAATCTCTCCTTAAAATGTCCCGTGGACTGAAATATGGCAGAAGAGTTGTCAGTAGTAGCCGGTCAGGCATGGGCATTCATGAGAAGTTAATGCATTCTTTGTTTCTTCCATTCGCCAGCGCAGATTCAGGTTGGCTAGCCATCACCTTCCTTGAACCACTTGTTCGTGCCGTCGATATCTTGTTAAATATAACTTGAAGGTGGCCGGGGCTGGATTCTCTCCCAAGCATACGTACTAATGATTAGCTAACAATTCATGTATAATTGTGTGGGAGATGTATGCATATATGTTTGCCTGATGCAAATTGGGTGCACATGCAACTGCAATGTTTCGGTTGGGAATTGGTCCCTTTCAATGAGCTTCCTCCAGTTGCATCGATAGCTAGCCCGGAATCAAATTAAATTCAACAAGGTGTGAATTTGGTGGGGACTCCAACCATGGATATATATAATTAAACAAAGAATTAAAACGTATTCTCGATTCCACGGCAATCATACACCTGCAGGAAGTTTCCCAATCATGGGGCGGTGGCCGGGGTGTGTGTTCTGTGGCCGTGTATATTTATATTCACAATCATACAACGAAATTAAGTGAGAGATCAGTCGGCATGCAGGTGAGTCCAAAAGATATGCATGTGGATAGATCTGATCACAATGCATGCATGTTTGTGCCGGTGATGGATCCAGTGAAAAGGATCAGGCCGCGCGCGCACATGCCGCGGCCGCTAAGATTGCGGGCAGATCCACCCGCTCCAGACGCCGCTCGCGGCCCAAACCGCCGACCGGCGAACCTGTCAAGCTGCCACGGTGTGACTCACGACGATTTTAGATAGATCGATCGATTGTGATGAATGCATATATACTCACTAATTAATTAAATAGCTTTGATAGAGATCATAAAATTATAACGTGAAATTTAACGTGAATGATGTGACATTTTTTGTGTACACGTCCGATTATCGCTTGGACACCGACGGCAGCCTCTAGCCGCTGCCCCGAACAAAACTATAACCTGGGGGGCACGGTGAACCACGTCATTCACGTTGAATTTCACATTAAAAATTCACGTTGTCTATCATTTTTGTTAATTAAAGGCCTTTAATCGTATATTCGAACTATGTGTTGGGTAGCATTGTGCCCCCAGGGTTATATGGTGCAGCGATAAGGCGATTAGTCGTTATCCCAGATATCCACGGTTTAATCCTTAGTTATGACGTATTTTGTAAGAATTTTTCCTCTAAATGAGGCGCGAACCCTGAGACGTTGGGCTTCTAGATTGTCCACCATGAACGCTTCCCGATTTACCTTGATGATCGATAAAAAACTTTCATTAAATTCAATCAATCACTCTAGATTCATTTGCTACGTGATCCAACTTTTCATGTGTTGGATAGCATCGATTTGGAAAGTAGTTAGATAGCTAGCCTTGCCAGAGTCATAGGAGATTTGAGGTAAAGGAGGTTACACATCATCCCCGACATCCCACTACAGCTCCATAAGTTCTTATTTGATCCCTTTCAAAGGGGATCCAACATACTTCCTTTCAGATGCGCGTGGTCCTCGTTTGCTCCTCAGAAATGTTAAATTCGATCGACCATGGTCATTGATCCGGTCCCGGATCAAAGGATGGGATGCTCGGCTGAATATTCACGATCAATTACCTTTGAACAGGATGAGGACGCTGATGAACTTTGAGCTGTCCCTGAAATAGCCAAAAGCAAGGGACAATGTGATGCAGGATCATTGTATTCTATGGATCATTGTTATTAATTTAGTAAATTAATTTTTTTTATAATTTTTAAGTTTTTTTTGATATTTTAGATATTTTTGGTAATTTTTATCTTTTACATTTTAAAGATTTTTAATCCGTTTAAAACTTTTAGGATTAATTTTCTTTTCTAAAAAATTATTTAGACTTTATCTCTTGCATCTTTTTTCTTATTCTTAAGTTATTTAAATACAAATTAGAGTTGTTGTAAAAGAGAAGAAAAGTTTTGATTAATAAGATTTTTTATAGTGACGTTTATTTTTTTATTTTCTGGTATTTTTTTTTGAATTAACAGATTTTAGAAGATTATTTTCGATATTCGTGACGAATCAACAGATTTAATTGTCCACGAGATGATCGTTATTCTCTTTGGCGTCACAATGGAGGCCAAGGTTGATCTACACGGTCACTTCTTCGCTCAAATCAAATTCTGATGGTCAAAAAGTAATAAAGAGAAGAAAAAAGTTGAGAGTTACGTATGTATATTGGTGTCCGTGGGAGCATACTCTTCTTTATACTACCTTGGAGGAGAGAAGCATGATGTCCACATTCTCCTATCGACTTACCTAGTCACCCACATTCGGGTTGAGAGGTTGCCACGTCGCCTCTCATTCCTTGTTTCTTCTGCAACTCTTGTTTAAGTGCTTTATGGTCCCATGATCTCCGAATCCTTCGCTAGCCATGTTGTCCACACTCAAGTACGTGACATGGAGGCACTCGGGATGTTGAGTTGTCTAGGAACTAATTAGTTGAGCATTCAAAGGAGTAGGAGCGACCGTGTCGAAGGATCAGGGGCTATTGGAGTTGGACTTCTGCATCGAGATTCCATTGAGTAGCTAAAGTCGACGAGTCTGTTTCTACATAATCGGACGTCCAACAGTCGGGCATCTAGGAGTCGGGCTTCGAGAAGTCGGGCGTCAAGCTTTGAGAGTCAGGCATCTGGCTACGAGGAGTCGGATGTCTAACAAATTGACACCGGATCAAATTTAGGGGGACTTGGCCTGTCTAAGGTTAGGCTGCACTCGAGCTTGGCTTGACCTGAGTCAAGCCCCATCTTGACCGAGTGTGGTCTTGTCGTGCCCTTAATTGACAGTTTCACTCGACTCTTGACTTGACCGTGCTACCTACCGCATCAATCATGATATTGGAGTAGATAGCAACCTCAATATATAATCGGTCAACACAAGTGTCATGCCCCAGAAGCCCATGCTTGCTTAAAAATCGAGCAGCATCTCCCCTGTACAGCGGACAATCTGGAACAGATGTACATATCTCTTACAGATACGATGGCTCAGTCATTACAAATATAAAATAAACTCACAACACTTAGTTAATATCGTTAAGAAAAATAAATATCAGTCTATGATATAAATGCCGAACTAACAGAAGTGCGGAAATAAACTAGACACTGAAACAAAATCTAAAACGACTTAACACTGTGAGACTGACAACTAGATCTCTCCTGGTTCCAGGTAATCCATCTATCTGCTATCTGAAACAAAAGTAGATGGTGGGGGTGATGAGTCTGGGTGGACTCTGCGGATATAAGAGTAGATAAACGCATGACATAATAAAAGGTATAATAAGCAGAAAGAATCAACGGTATACAGTCTATAAGAAACAGAATAATAACTAGGTATGTATGAAACAGTGTGATAGCAGAATATCAAAACATACATATATGTCAACCAAATGCAGCAATCATAACTCATATAAATACAGTAATCACAAGAAAATACAAAATGCAATAAGTGTATATGATGCAATGACATTTGTTACCCTTGACGCTAGTTAAGCCGCCATCACATCATATCTGTGTGACCGAGGCAAGTAGGTACGGTTGTAACAACTGTACACACTCCAACGAATACCACTAGTATATGTGGTTGAGTGGACAGGATGTTGGGGAGTCAACTACTCCAAAGACCCCAGGAAAAAGGGGGAGTCACCAACAACTCTGATATCCCTCGAAGACAACGGTGAGGGTGTTAACTTCTTGCCTACAACTCCAACATCCATTGCACATGAGTGGTCGAGTGTGGCATAACAGGACAGTTGCTCACACTCTAGCAACTACCATATGAGTGGTTGAGTGGGCAGAACAACTAAATGACTGACGACAGCTTAACCATATGGAAGCCAATACTCGTCAGCATGCAACAATGCAGATATAGTGCATGATACTAAATGCACAATCAATCAAATAACAACGATACAATGATACGATCAATGAATATCAAAATCACCAAATATGCAACTAAACTATTTGGTAGGGTATCTCTAATGTCAACCAACCCTAGTTGTGTTAAATGATCATTTCTAAGTATTCGCGTACAAGCGGTACTTTACAAAATAGAAAATCAACGATGAGACTGTATAAATATAAAATACGATTAGCTTGAAGATCAAGCAAAGAAGGTATTAATGAACGATATCAAAATAAAAAACAATGTAAAACAATCCTACTCAAAAATCAAACAGTCATATATTTAAGATCAATAATACAAGAAATAACGGAGAAGTGCATGTCTTAATTATGTAGAATGTATCTAAATAACCTTCTCACAATCAACCGTGCGTATCCAATCAATGTCCTGAATTAAAAAAAAAAATACAATTTTAGCTATTTATACAGGTAAGTTATGTAGATAAACCAACTACTAAACATAATCAAGATTAAACCCTAATTACAAATCCACTTAATTAAATCTAAACTGACTATGAGTTTCTTAACACCATTTATCAAGGTTAGGTTATGCTCCCCGTTAACCCGACCCTTACCATAACTTGTCATAAAAAAAAACTAATCCCTGTGCCACACGACGCAAGTCACAAACTCAATAGAGCTAACCCAAAACCACCCCAATTGAAACTCACGGTAGCCATCATCAAGAGGAAATACAACCCACCAATACAAAATGACAACTCCTCCGTCTATCTTGTAGCTCACGGTGATAGAAAATTCTCACTAGAGTGGCTCAAGCTAAGCAACCCAAATCAACACATTTGCTACCATAAGCTCCATTAAGCCATTCCACTACAATCCACCTTCCATGCAAGATTTCCCCACAAGCACAGATCACCCAAACAACCACGGTGGACCTCCTTGGCTAAGAAGCCACACCTATCAAAACTGAAAATCCCAATCAAACGCAAGCTGTGGTTCCAAAACAACACACCAGGGCATTACCAAGGCCAAAATACTAGACTAAACTAATCCAAAACAACATCGGCTTTTTACCAAATGGTGTACCCAAGAATTGGTATTTACCAAAAGACATACCATGGTTTAATTTTTACCAAAGGGCGTACTCATTTTAGTGAACTTCCTCTTATACCCCTCCCGCTAACTACTGTCTTTCTCTTTCTCTCTCAGTAACAAATTCCGAGACGCCTAACATGCTTTTTCAGACTTTTTATTTTAAAATAATATATTATGGAATTGGCTAAAAAACGTAAGGTAAAAATCGAAAAAATATTTCAGTTAAAAAAATATCTCATTCAACATGATTTCAAAAATATAAATCCACTGATTTTACATATTTGATTAGTATAAATTAATATATTAAATAATATTTAATAAATATATTAATATATAAAAAAATTGAAATATTTTGATTTCAAGCGGCGTGGCCCTGAAATGTTTGATTTCAAGCCCACGTTGGGCCTGAAATCTTTTATTCAGGCCCAACGTGGACTCAAATTTTTTTTTCTATTTTAAAAATATATTAATATATAAAAAAACCTATCAAAACATGTAATTTCATATTAAAATGCAGGGTCTGAAGTCGCGCAAGGAGGGCCTGAACACAGATGTGTTTAGGCCCTCCTTGGGCCTGAACACAATCTTGGATAAATGTAAGTAAATTAAATAAAAAAATCAATAGTTCTAGTTAGAGTTGAGCTAAGAGATGATATTTTTGGTGTCCAAACTTCTAATGATTATAAATTATGTTGGAATAGGAGATTTTTAGGTCTATCAGTGGGTTTTCACCAAAATCCACTTATGGACACAGGATATTTGGATTTCTCAAAATCCAATATCAATAGTTAGAGTTGAGCTAGGAGATGGTATTTTTGGTGTCCAAACTTCTAATGATTATAAATTATGTTGCAATAGGAGATTTTTAGGTCTATCAGTGGGTTTACCAAAACCCACTGATGGACCTAGGATATTTAGATTTCTCAAAATCCAATATCAATAGTTAAAGTGGAGTTAGGAGATGGTATTTTTGGTGTCCAAACTTCTAATGATTATAAATTATGTTGCAATAGGAGTTTTCTAGGATGAATCAGTGGGTTTCGGTGAAAACTCACTGATGGACCGAGGATACTTGGATTTCTCCATACTTGATATCTCTATTTATATTTACTTAGGAGATGTTATTTCTGATGTGCAAACTTAATACCAATAATTTTCAGTTATGTTCTCTAACCGTATCAGTTGGCACACAAAGATGTATAAATATGACTGCATCTTGGGAACAGTTAAAAGAAACATCTCTTTCAACATGATTTCAAAAATATAAAGAGATAATTTTTTATATTTGATTAATCTAAATTAATATAATAAATAATATTTAATAAATATATTAATATATAAAAACCCTATCAAAACACGTAATTTTATATTCAAACGCAGGGCCTGAAATCACTGTAGGAGGGACTGAAGTCAGATGACTTCAGGCTCAAGGCACTGAATTCTTTTATTTTAATTTTTTTTATATTTAATCATTATTTATAAGATTTGAAATTATTTGACTTCAGGCCTTCCTAGGATGATTTCAGATCCTGCGTTTGAATTTGAAATCAAGTGTTTTGATAGATTTTTTTATATATTAATATATTTTTAAAATAGAAAAAAATTTGAGACCACGTTGGACCCGAATTAAAAGATTTCAGGCCCAACGTGATTTTAAAAATATAAAGAAGTGATTTTTCATATTTGATTAACATAAATTAATATATTAAATAATATTTAATAAATATATTAATATATAAAAAACTAAAATCTTTTTATTTCAGGCAGCGTGGGCCCACATTGGGCTTGAAATCTTTTGATTCGGGTCCGACGTGGACTCAAATTTTTTTTTCTATTTTAAAAATATATTAATATTAAAAAAACCTATCAAAACACGTGATTTCAGATTCAAACGCAGGGTCTGAAGTCATCCTAGGAAGGCATGAAGTCAAATAACTTCAGACCTTATAAATAATGATTAAATATAAAAAAATTTAAAATAAAAGAATTTAGTGCCTTGGGCCTGAAGTCATCTGACTTCAGGCCCACACTGGCCTGAAGTCATCCAAACTGGGCCTGAAGTCAGATGACTTCAGGCCCTCCTACTGTGTTTCAGGCCCTGCGTTTGAATATATGAAATTACGTATTTTGATAGGTTTTTTATATATCAATATATTTATTAAATATTATTTATTATATTAATTGAGATTAATCAAATATAAAAAATTATCTCTTTATATTTTTGAAATCATGTTGAAAGAGATGTTTCTTTTAACTGTGCCCAAAATGTAGTCATATTTATACATCTTTGTGTGCCAACTGATACGGTTAGAGAACATAACTGAAAATTATTGGTATTAAGTTTGTATATCAGAAATAACATCTCCTAAGTAAATTATAAATAGAGATATCAAGTATGGAGAAATCCAAGTATCCTCGGTCCATCAGTGAGTTTTCACCGAAACCTACTGATTCATTCTAGAAAACTCCTATTGCAACATAATTTATAATCATTAGAAGTTTGGACACCAATAATACCATCTCCTAGCTCCACTTTAACTATTGATATTGGATTTTGAGAAATCTAAATATCCTAGGTCCATCAGTGGGTTTTGGTGAAACCCACTGATAGACCTAAAAATCTCCTATTGCAACATAATTTATAATCATTAGAAGTTTGGACACCAAAAATACATCTCCTAGCTCAACTCTAACTATTGATATTGGATTTTGAAAAATCCAAATATCCTGTGTCCATAAGTGGGTTTTGGTGAAAACCCACTGATAGACCTAAAAATCTCCTATTCCAACATAATTTATAATCATTAAAAGTTTGGACACCAAAAATACCATCTCTTAGCTCAACTCTAACTATTGATATTGGATTTTGAGAAATCCAAATATTCTAGGTCCATCAGTGGGTTTTGGTGAAAACCCACTGATAGACCTAAAAATCTTCTATTGCAACATAATTTATAATTATTAGAAGTCGGACACTAGAAATATCATATCGTAGCTCAACTCTAATTAGAACTTTTGATATTTTTATTTAATTTACTTACATTTATCCAAGATTCTGTTCAGGACCAAGGAGGGCCTAAACACATCTGTGTTCAGGCCCTCCTAGCGTGACTTCAGACCCTGCGTTTTAATATGAAATTACGTGTTTTGATAGGTTTTTTTATATATTAATATATTTTTAAAATATAAAAAAATTTGAGTCCACGTCGGGCCTGAATCAAAAGATTTCAGGGTCACGCCGCCTGAAATCAAAATATTTCAATTTTTTATATATTAATATATTTATTAAATATTATTTAATATATTAATTTATATTAATCAAATATGAAAAATCAGTGGTTTATATTTTTGAAATCCGTTGAATGAGTATTTTTTTAACTAAATATTTTTTCGATTTTTACTTTACGTTTTTTAGCCAATTTCATAATATATTATTTTAAAATAAAAAGTCTGAAAAAGCATATTCAGGTATCTCGAAATTCGTTACTGAGAGAGAGAAAGAGAAAGGTAGTAGTTAGTAGGAGGGGTATAAGAGGAAGTTCACTAATATGAGTGCGTCCTTTGGTAAAAATTAAACCATTGTATACTTTTTGGTAAATACCAATTCTTGGGTACGCCCTTTGGTAAAAAGCCGAAACAACATACATCCCAAATCTACAATTAAGTTTGAAAATCGCAACTCACCCGTACCGATCGCATCAATCGATCATCACTCCAACCCAATAATAGAACTCATTTCGAAACCAAACTGTTATTGCCACATAAATGTGATTTTAAAACGACGGGACCTATTCCATAGTAAACCTAACGAAGTGTTTCCTTACCTCAATTGACCACGACGGGGACTCACCAATGCCTCCACCTCCTTGCTTTGATCGCCGGCCTTAGAGAGGAGGAAAACTTGATCGCATGGCCAGGCGAAAAGGAGGAGAAATCAGGCGAAGAAGTGAAGGGAGGTCGCGAGGGTTTATGCGGCGACAAGGGAGAAACAAATGCAGCAAATTGCACCCCTTTGTCAATCATTTTATTCTTTTGGTCGTTACGTTAGGCGAACGAGGGCAGCAGCTAGCAGAATTTGACGCTCGAGCTAGCTCATCATTTTTATCAGGTAGCATAAGGCCGTAACCTCTCTAACTGTCGTGATGTACATCAGATTTAAACCGAAAGGAAAGCTACCTCACACCAATCACATTGGGAAATCAAATGGCATATCTTTTCTCTTCCATGGCTGCACTACAAGAATAAATGAATTATTTTATGGTCTTCAAATTAATATCTTTTTTACTTCACTTGATGTGCAATTGACAGGAAATTTTGTTCTTATAATATCGAAACAGTGAGAGAGCGCCACGTGGAAAGAAAAAAAATGGAATAATAACAAGAAGATATACGTAAGCCACTAACTGTGAATAGCAACTGTACGAAGATTTTGTTTTTGGTCAATGTGACAAAAATGTCGGATGTACGCAGTCGATACAGTTGCACTGTCCTGAGCAGTGAGCACCCTTCAGGAACTTCTATCGAATTTAAGTTAATTTGATATTTAAGTTTATTTAATCCATATCATTCCCTACAAAATCACGTTGTTGATTAAAATGCGACAATATTAATAACATTATAAGTCCAAATATTTGGAGCCTTACTGTTGTTACTGGACAAATATTTTAATAGTTTAATGACGAAAGTGCCCTCCTATCCACTCATCCCTCCGCTGGAGCGGCGCGTAGATCGCGTGACGGCGACCCAGGGGACCGACCACGTGCCGGGAGGCAGTCGGCGTCCCGCCCATCCGCCGTGGCGGAATCGCGATCTACGCCGACGTCGAAGCGGCCCGACCGAGATGAGATGGAGGAGACCGTCGTCTTCCCGCGCCGGACATCTGCATTCAAAAGGGTGGGCCACCTCCACGTGCCCCTCTCCAGCTATACAACTGGCCAGTGGCACTCTCGATATTTCGTCCCCATCCGAGGGCTCTTTCTCGCCCCGCCGACCATAAAAGCCCACCACCGCCCGCCCCTTTTCGACAACTTTCTCCTACCTTCCTCCTTTTCTACTCGTACTGCGAAAGCTACGATGGCTAAGAGGGTACTATCGCGCCGCGCCACCGCCGTCGCAGTCCTGCTGCTGTGCTCGGCTCTTCGACTCGCCGCCGCCATTAATGACGGTGAGTTGTCCGTCCTCCACAATGTTCTTTCTGGTTCTTCTTCGATCTCATCGTGGATGTGAAAAAAAAAAGAAAGTAAAGGAACAGAGATCAAGTAGATCGATCTGTATATACGGACCGACGCGAAGAAATTACAATGTTTTTGTCCATGTCCATCGAGTTTTGCCTTTGAAAGTGAAAATGATTGAAACTATTTATATTGATAGATTTTCAAAGGAGGCTGTACTCGAATCTAGTCAATAAATAGATCCATCGACATCGTGATTCAGATTTCTAAAATTTTTTTACCACGTGACTAGATCTAAATTACCCATCGATGATCTGCAGGTTTGCTGCCGAATGGGAACTTCGAGGAGAAGCCGAAGGCGTCGGATTTGAAGGGGACGCAGGTGATGAGCCGGTACGGGATCCCGAGCTGGGAGGTGACGGGATTCGTGGAGTACATCGAATCGGGGCACAAGCAGGGCGACATGCTGCTGGTGGTGCCGGAGGGTGCCTACGCCGTCCGGCTCGGCAACGAGGCCTCCATCAAGCAGACGCTCAACGTCACCAAGGGCGCCTACTACTCCATCACCTTCTGCGCCGCCCGCACCTGCGCGCAGGACGAGCGGCTCAACGTGTCGGTCACGCCGGATTTCGGCGTCCTCCCCGTGCAGACTGCCTACAGCAGCACCGGCTGGGACTGCTACGCCTGGGCCTTCCTCGCCCTCTTCGAACGCGTCACCCTCGTCATCCACAACACCGGCATGGAGGAGGACGCCGCGTGCGGGCCCCTCATCGACGCCGTCGCCATCAAGAACCTCTTCCCTCCCAGCCTCACTAAAGGTAACCGATCGATTTGAATTCCACTCGATTCGAATCTTAATTGCTGAATTTGGGGGCGAAACAGAGGACTTGCTGAAGAACAGAGGATTCGAGGAAGGGCCGTACGTCATACCCAACACCACCTGGGGCGTGCTCGTCCCGCCCAACATCGAGGACGACCACTCGCCGTTGCCGGGGTGGATGGTGGAGTCGCTCAAGGCCGTCAAGTACATAGACTCCGCCCACTTCTCGGTGCCGCAGGGCGCGCGCGCGGTGGAGCTGGTGGCCGGGAAGGAGAGCGCGCTGGCGCAGGTGGTGCGCACCATCCCCGGGAAAACATACGCGCTGACTTTCTCCGTGGGCGACGCCGGGAACGGCTGCGAAGGGACGATGGTGGTGGAGGCCTTCGCGGCGCGGAGCACGGTGAAAGTGCCGTACGTGTCGAGCGGGCGCGGGGGTTACAAGCGGGCGGTGCTCCGGTTCGTGGCCATCGCGGAGCGCACGCGCGTCGTGTTCCTGAGCACCTACTACCACACCAAGACCGACGGCTCGCTCTGCGGCCCCGTCGTCGACGACGCCTCGGTGCTGAGCGTGCGGAGCCCCACGAGCCGCCGCCGCCGTTAAACACTTCAATTGTTTTTCTTCTTCTTCTTCTTCTTCTTCTTCTTCTTTATATATGGCGTATGAATCGAATCCGTGATCCTATCTAAATCGTATATCGATGGATGCATGATCTAATACTAGATCATGGAAGGTATATAGAATAGCCAAATCGGTGTTACAGAGCGAGCTCTAATCAAGGATGATCCATGGAAGATATGGCACCTCTATCTATGTCTTGAGTGATCTTCAACTACTCGTTTTATGTTTCTTCAACAGTTTGAGTGCATTATGAACATTCACTTGCGTGTTACTATAATTTCAGGATTAAATTAAGGATCATAATCTTTCATTACATGCACTTCCATTGTTTTTATAAGCGAATAAATTTCTTATTGTCATCTATAAATTTAAATACAAGTTTAGGATTTTTATTGATGTTATCGCTATCACTCATATTCAAGATCATCATTATCATTAAGGTTGTATTGATAATGATAAGATCTCAATAGAAGAATTCATTTATCATCAATTTTTTAAGTGAGAAAACGGCTTGATTAATTTTGATTTTTCATATCACAGAGAAAGCAGTCAGTATGAACGATTATTATCAAATTGTTAGGAGCAAATATTCCTATAAAAACTTGATAATATTTGATCCCGGCCTTATTTACGGATAGCCTGACCCGCACAGCCAGCCAGCTTGGCACCACGGAGGCCCAGCAGAAGGGGCGACGATGACCTCACCAGGGGAATTCTGGAGCCAGGAAATCCCCAAGGCGCTCACCGACCGACCCCAGGCAGGGTCGGTCAAGTCGATCCCGAGCGTCTCCTAACTCAGTCACCTAAACCCCACATCCCGATACAAATCGGGCGCAGACCATTCAGTCGGACACATGGCAACCCACGCTCCCTCAGCATCCCATGGATCCGATAACTCACAGAACCGAGACAAAGCCAGACAGACACGGCTCAGCGAACCCCCGACTCAAGGCGTACCCCGCGCCTCAACTCTCCCAGTCAGACGCGTGGCGGCCCATGCTAACTGTCCATTACCCGATCCGGTCCTCGACACTCGGACCCGCCGGTCGGCGCTCGGGCTACGGACTAGATCGTCCCTACGCCTCCCTGTGTCATCACATCCGAGGTACGATCTTGACGTCGGGGTACTACGCGCCTTGCCCATTTATGACACATCTCGCAGTCATTCCGCCGCTCCAGTACCGTCGTACTGCCCAAGCACCCCCCGCCATGCCGCGGTACTTCCGGGTGCTCTCATACGAGTTGACAGATGCCACACTCCTGTCTCGTCGACACGGACAGGGGTTGTCAACTCCCCCGGCTATATAAACCCTCCACTCCTCATTCCGCAGGTATGCGCGCGAGCTCTCTCTTCCACTATACTTCCACTTGCTCTACTATCTCCTACGGATACTGACTTGACCGTCGGAATGCCTAACCGGGGAAACTCTCCGACAGGTTTGCTAACCATCACTGTTTTGCAGGCAGTCGCCAGATCGGAGCCAGGTCGACGCCACCCCAGCCGCTCGTATCACTCGGGGGGTCATCCCGCCCTTGAAACTTCTACCTCGCCTCGCAATAGGATCAATATTAATAAAATTAAGGTTTAACAATAATAACAACACAAAGCCATTTAAATTAAAATAAAAGTCAAAAGTAAGTTGAAAAATTCTCTCTTTAAAAAATAAGTCTATGTTTCTTTTTCTGATTTTTAGAATTTAATTGGTTAAATATTATTATACTAATTTTAATCAAACTATCATAATATAAAATAATAAATCATTTTAACACTAGCCAAAATGTTAGAATAACTTTTAGTTTGTATTAATTTGAAGTAGTTTTAATTAATATTAAAGTGATTTTTGTTAAAATTATTATAATAGTTGTTGATAAATAAAAACATATTTTTAGAATGGAAAAAATAAAAATTATCTTATTTTATTTTATTTTTGTCCTATAATTCTTAACATTAACCTACGAAAGAAAGTTCTTTGGGGGCAAAATGAAACTTTCCCAAAAATCAGACAGATAAAACCTAGATCTTGGCTGCCATGGACGATCCACCCTCGTTTCACCTCAGCCACTTCCCTTCTTTTTGAATCCACCAGCGGATTGCGTCTCCGGTCAATCCTTCCTCTCTGCCTCCTTCCGTTCTCTCTCCAAAGCTACTTTCCATCGCCTCTCCGTTGTTCCCTTCCTCCTCGTCGCATCCTTCCCTCTCTCGCCAGTTCACGTTGTCGACCGCCGTCCGTCGCCCGCCGACACCTTCTTCCGCCATCCGTTTCTATTCCTTTCTACTCCTTCATCCATCCGAATTGGTTATTATTCCTCCCCCTCGCCCACCTTGTGCATCTACTGTTTGCTCTGAAACTAGGTTGCTCGGCTACCGCGAGTTTCTATAAGGTCTGGGAGTGCCGGTCGGGTTGGATCTTCCAAATGGAAGAACAATTTATACTCCGCGTTCCTCCTTCAGTCGCAGAACGAATTGAACGCCTTCTGAATGAGAATGCCTCTTCTTCTGCTGATGGCGCATTGGATATCTCATTTGCAGGTAATCCTTCAACGGGTAACTAAGTGATTTCTTGATTGAAATTCTGAAGGATAATTTTGTGCATCTCGAATGACCGTTATAATCATAAATTCTTTAAATTTTGTTTCGTTCAATCTTGAAATTTTGGTTCCAGTTTTTGATCCTTTACTCTACGTAATTTAATAGCTGGTGTATATTTTGGGTAGACGTGCTTTTATTATTTGTAAGTAGACGTGTATTGTGTCGTAGACTTTCAATCGTGATTTTTTCTCAAAATTGATTCTATAGCTAGTAAGAATAAGCTTCTATCTGACTTATCATTCATTTTTCTCTTTCTATCTCTCCATATCAAGAAGCATGATCAATCATAGTAGCAGCAACTCACAAGTTTTTATGTGAAATAGATTTTCTTGCAATTGCTTCTTATTATGTTTTAGTTAAGGATTAAGAATATCTTCTTTTTTTTTTCTTTTTTTTTGTCAAAGACCACTATAGAGAGCCCAAAACATCACTTGATTGTTCAATATGGTTTATATAAACTTTATTCAGCAGCTAAAAACTACCCAATAAACTATCAACTAAAGTAAAAAAAGGCTAGCCACATGTGACCCAAGATTATCTCCCTTGGCGTTAAGTTGGAAAATTAGAATTAAAACTAGGTGATCATAGACCTAAATTTTATGCACTTTTGAACCATCCAAACCACCAATAACCACAATGCCATTCCTATCTGTTTGACACGATAGCATACCAAACCCTAGGACGACAACATTCACCTGAGTGCAGGTCAACATTTTGCTTAGGGAGAAGCAATAAACTCGCTCTATTATGTTCTCATGCACCTAAATATGAACTTGGCGCATTGCTGTGGCAGGTCTCTCATAATGAAGCTATTTCTGCATGCATAGCTTGACTACTTCTGATACAATCCTTGTTCAAGCCTCATGCTGAAGTGACAGAGTCCATCAAATACCCAAGCAATTATATTATTTGAACACGGTCTGTAGTTTTGGACACATGTATGTATCTAGGTGTATGGAACCTGATTTTTAAGTTTTAAGTATCTTGGAGGTTCAAGCAATATTCTTAAAAAACGATCCAAACTTAACTAGAAAGGTCATTGGTTCAACTGCTCAATCAAAACTTCAAACGCCTTAATTTTGTTATTTAAAATCATCATAGTATGTGTATATTAAATAATTCATTTTTACAACATGCAATATCCACATAATACAAATGGAAGTTCGAATAAATTATTAAAAAAAAGTAAATCCAATTTGATGGTTATATCTCGTCTTAGAGACCTTATATCTTGCCTAAGAGATCTTTTGATCTAGTATAATATATGAATCAACAAGTGGTGTTGGATCTTGAAGTAGGGGCCTCTATGTCAACTGTAATTGTCCCAAGCCCAACCATTGTGCCAATCTAGCAGTATTGCTAATTTTAGTTTAACCATTGGTCTTGTTTTTTCCCCTTAATTTTTCCAGTGTTGTGCCATTTTTTCAGTTCTCTGACATGTACCAAGCTGGACTTAGTTGACCTTCTGTTCCTGAATGTGAACCGCCCTGTCCCGTTTTGAAAACACTGGTTTCAGGTGTCCCACCCAAATTTGAGAAGTCTGATGAAGTGTGAAGTGTCAAATTAGGTAAATCATGCCCCTTTGTGCCTAATGAAAATTCTTAGGAGCTAAAGTGGATCATGTTTTGGTCTCCCTCAAATTGATTTCCATTGCCTGTCGATTTTGCTCTATTCACTTTTGGTAAAGAAAGATTTTGCTCTACTACGATGCTTTCCAACATTTTTTTATTGGTGGTCGATGCCATCACTGCTCAACCACTAGATGTTAGTTGTCCACATTAGAAGTAACAAGGTCAGTCCAAGCACCTCTGGAACACTTCATAAACCAACTTAAGCACGGCAAGGTGCGAGCCTTATTTGGTCTTCTAACAGCTCATGGCTGTAGGGGCATGATAAGGGTGCTTATGGTGAAGCTGTGCATTAGGCTCGTGCATGTTATTCCCACTTTGCAGATTGATTTGGGCGTGATGGAGAAGGCTATAGCCTATAGACAAAGGTTGGAGTGCGTGTGAGAAGTAAACTGGGTGGCTGATTTCAGAAGGACCTGCACTCTGCAACCTTGCAACAACTGTACAAAGTCATTGAGTTGAGTTGTTTGAGACTACTTGGAACATGAGATGGGCTAAAAGAAAGGGGCTTGTGTAGTTAGTGGTTGGATGTAGTTGATAGTCGTGTTAGGTTTGACAAAAGAAATGCAGAAGCAAAAGAAGTAGATTGGTAGAGGAAGTAGCAGAAGTAGAGATGGCGAAGAAGAGGAAGGGGGGATTGAAATGCTCAATGTTACTCTATGCAAAATGCTGCTAGAGAGAGAGAGAGAGGGGGAAGACTAGAGGTTCACAAAAGGCAAAAGACGATGAGGGATATAAAGGAGATGATTCAATTTGCCGAACCATGATACCTAGTATGTTGCACAAGATGTCTTTGAACGGTGTTAGATAACCACTGATATTTACTCCCTTGTCTATTTACTAAACCCGCCAAACTAAAGGCACTATCTCATTGTATAATCATACAAGCAGCTCTTTGCAACCACTATTTACCTAGGTAAATTACTAAAAAAAACCCTTAAAAATGGTTTGCTCTCCTACTGGTGGATATTGTTTACTATACTCTATCTGTTTCATTTATTAATGTTATGGCACAGTAGTAATGTGCTTATTGCGTTGAAGTGCTGGCTCACTTGAACCAAGCTGCTCTAATTTTGACTTGTTCTGATCTTCATTTTCTTGTGAGCAACTGACACATCATTTCATCTTATCATGTGCCCTTTATTTTGAATATATTTTTCATTGTTTTGTATACAGAGGATGGACGAAGTGGTACATTTATGATAGGTAATGAAAGTTTTCCTGCATCACTTTTGGATCTCCCTTGCATAGTGGAATCCTACAAAACTTACGATGATAATGTATTAATCAAAACTGCCGATGTTGGTCAGGTAGCAAGCAGCAGTCCATTTTTTGACACATCGTTAGCATCTTTGAACATTTAAACCACAATTTAGCATGTTATAAATAGATCATCATGGTGAAAGAAGAAGGAGATACATCTATTGAAGGTGTTGAGTACAAGCATGGCCTTACTCCCCCCATGAGAGATGCTCGTAGACGGCGTTTCCGCAGGGAACCTGATTTAAATGTAGTTGTCTTGACTCTAGACTGATTATCATTTTTTGAATTGCTTTTGATTTTCATTTCAACCTTCTTGGATGTGCAGCCGGAAGTTGTTGCACGAGTTGAGAAAGATCTGCTGAACATAATGTCTGGTGGAACTGTGGAAAATATCCTTGTTGACTTCCTATTTCTGCAAGTATTGCAACATGTATTTTGGTATAAACGTAGCATTTAGGAATCTGGTGATCCTGTGTTGAATCTCATCCATCGTTTCTAGCTGCTTGAACACCATGAATGATCTTAATCATCCTGGGTAAAAAAAAAATGATCTTAATCATAGTTTAAATAATTCTTGTATTTCAATGTCTCAGGCTTCTTAGGAAATTGTGCTCCTTCGATTCACATTAATCTCTACATTGTTCATCTATTTGAAACTTTCTTTACAAAATTTTCTCATCTATGTGAAACTGTGTTTTATACATAATTTTCAATCCAAATAACTAGAAATATATTTGCTCAGTTTCTTCTTTCATACCTTGACTGTTCGGTAGGTTTACATGTTGAAACAGTTGCGCCTGAGACAGGCGGCCAACGCAAGAAAAATGCTCCACTGCCTTCCTCAAAGCCAGATGTGCCTACAAAGGGTGCTGGAGGTGAGCCTGAAAGAAGTGATTCTGATGATTCAATGTAACTAGAAACTTATCAATCCAGCACAATAATTACACAGCACGTATTCAACTCCCAGGGTCAAATCGTCTTAGTTTGGAATTTTCATGTCCTTTGTATCTATGTTGTTCGCATGCCAACTTGGTCAGTAAAATTTCTCTATAAAGGTTGATACTGTTACATCAATGTATTATGTTTTCATACTTTCTCATACAGTCGGAGATTTAGACTCGCTGCTCATGTACTTTTCTCATCTGAAAGACTCCGGGTTCCAACATATTTTTGCTGCTTTTATTTCGTTGTAACATATTATGTGTCATTTCATTAATTTACTGATAAGCACAAGCCCTTTGGAGCCAACTAGAAGAGAACAATTTGCAAACAATCTGATAGCAATTACCAAGTTCAGATAAGCAGAAAGCCCAAGGCGGTTTACCAAGAGAGCTCCAAACATTCAAATAATGAATTCGAGGTGTGCTCGTTGATACTGTGAACTAAGCTTACTCATAAAGATCTGAACGATGGTGAGTTATGCTCCATCTAATCTGAATAGCATCGAAGTGTAAGGAACATGGTTCTTTGTTTCTATGCTATACTTTATTCCAGGCTTTACTATAAACGAGAATAGTTTTGATCTACTTCCTCTTGCTGACGTGCTTCTTAGTATGGTGGTTGTTTATATATATATATATATAACATCGTGGATGTGCATTTTGTTGTTCATGCCTCTTGCTGCAGAATCACGTTGTACAACAAGTGAAAAGGAAACTAAAGCTATATGTAAAATACTCACAGATCATGAAAATGATGCGGAATAATATTTACTATTCTCTTATCCAGAACCCTTCTTTTATAGAGGTTATTTGAGATGTTTATCTCATCGCTCTAGCAATAATTAGAGATGATGGAGAGTGGTATGCTCTTGTGGGTGTGCTCCATCAAAGCATTGGAATGGATTAGATATTGGCTGGACCAAGTTGAGACCACAATATTATGCATGTGGGACTCATGCAGCATCTTGCCCGAGTGAGCTACTCGGGAAGGTGCATATATACAATAGATTTGGGTCCAATTCCTTCACTCATGTTCATGTGTCAACTCTCATCGCAATCACACGCAAATACAAGTGTGTTTGGAATATTATGTATCAATAATGCATTCGTCCATCCTCTATTTTATCAGATTCTTCCGTTGAGAGAATCCTTAATTCGTTGAGTTTCATGTGGTATTCCACCTAGCTATTCGATCGTGAATTAAAATAGATAAGAAAATACACACAATAATTAGCCTATCTTTCTATGTTAAAACTAAAAGGTGCATGCCAGAATCTAAACTTAGGGATAAGGATAAGATAGAGATTACATGTCGCACCCGTGTACTAGTTCGGATGTGCGTGCGCCCACATACAGAGCACACGCCCAGAACACGAGAAGTCACGAGGAAAGAAAGGTTCCATTTGTGCATGCATGCATGCTATTGCAACAGCCACAACCATGAATGAATTGTGATATTATCCATAGCTTTCTTGTCCCTTTTCAGGTGTAAAATAATTAAAATGCGATATAAACGTAGATCTGATTGTCGACGTGCATCTCCCTTTTACAATTATACAGATGGAACATGAACTCCCCACATAAAACCTTCCTTGGGTTTTCCTTGTCTTACAACTTTATAGGAGAATATCGCATAAAGAGCAGTGAGACGGTAGCTAGGTTGGAACAGGAGCCACAAGTTCCACTCCCTTAATCCCATGCACCTCTATATATCTCCTTCCTCGCCATACGCCTCTTCAACTAATCAAGCAAGCAATATTAACTAATTATTCATTCATTCGATATCAAAATGAGCGGGGGGATGACGAGGAAGCCGGGCGACTGGGTGTGCCGGTCGTGCCAGTACGTGAACTTTTGCCGGCGGGACTCGTGCCAGCGGTGCGGCGAGCTGAAGCTCGGGGTACAGCTCGAGCGGGCGGACTACAACAGCATTAGCGGTAGCTGGGACGTGAAGCCCGGCGACTGGTACTGCGCCGCCTGCGGGGTCCACAACTACGCCAGCCGGCCCTCCTGCTTCAAGTGCAGCGCCTCCAAAGACGACTCCGCCATCGCCAACTCCTGGGGCTTCCGCTGCAACTCCGCCTCCGGCGCCGCCAACTGGTCCTCCTCGTGGAAGTCCGGCGACTGGATTTGCGCCAGGTACTCGATCGATCGACCTGCAGCAATTAATCTATATTATTTCTTTAGCATGCACCACGCACAGTCCCAGCACTTAGTCGATTATTATATATCTCCACGCACCGCCGGTACGATCGACATTGCTCGTCACTCATCAGGTTGCGTACTATCAGCTCGCTCAGGAGATGCTGCGTGACCAAGAGATGCCAAGTGTTGATGATAAACACGACTTTTATTTATATATATATATAAATATATGCTCTATATGTCACTTTAGAACAGTTACGTGACTAGTATGTAAAGTAACTGTCATTTCAGGAGATGCCATATATATGCATTTTCTATCTGCCCATTTTGGTGATCATTAAGGTAGCTGAGTTAGTGATCTTATCTTACATGTATAACAGATTAGGTTGCAACGAGCACAACTACGCGAGCAGGATGGAGTGTTTCCGATGCAATGCGCCAAGATCAGACTCTGGTAATTAATTAATCATCACCTTTTTTTATTTCACATTTTTAAGTTAATTATATATATATATACATGTTTTCATTGCTCTTCGATTTCAGGTTCAGGATACTAATTAACGATTGGCAATTAAGAAGACAAGTCGATCGATAGATCCAAGTGAGATGCTCTCCGAATGGCTGTCTCTCAATATATATAGATATTGTTCCCCTTTTAACTTGTTTCAGCTGGTGTAATTGGCGTAGGTACTTCAATATGTATGTATTACTCTCTTCTTCGTGTAATCTGAGGCATATATGCATGCATGATATAACTCTTCTTCGAAGAATAGTGGCTTGCTTGTGCTTCTTGATTTATCCGATGGATCGAATTATACGGAATGCCATTCAGTTCTAGGATTAATTGAGTCGAAGATGACAGAATGTTGTCATGGATTGTAGACATGGCACTATGCCCTTGTTAGTTGGTGAACAATGATACAAGATTCTCATGAATTATTAAGTGGTCCATATATGTAAAAGGGAGAATGTCTACATCAAGTCAATAATTTGGCACTCAGATTAAAACGCCTCGTATGAACGATTGATAGGAGGTACACGCTATACGGGAAGGTATTAGTAGTTAAATCAAAAAGCGATTCATTCGTTTTCAGCATCTCTAGGTCAATATGAAGAAGACATATTTCGAAAATTACTAATCCGGATATTGTGACTTCATACGTGAAGAGGACGAGCAAGGGGCGGATTTACATGGGGACCCGGGAGGGCCACGGCCCCCCCCAAATTTTTAATAATATTATTTTATATAAAATTTTTATTTTTTATAAAAAATTTTAATAATTTTTATTAATGTAATTATTTTTTTAGTAATATTGCTTAGCTAATTTATTTAAAACTCATTTTGAATTTTATTTTGTAATTTTAACCTCTAATATAAAAAATATCTTTCAAATAGGAAGATATTATATAATTATTCTTGATTATTATAAAAATTATATAGGCTCCCTGATATAATTTTAATTCTTACTAATATAAATTTTATATTATAAATTTTAATTCTTAGACCTCAATATAAATTTTAACTCTTAGACCTTAAAATTTACGTCAATTAGATCAATTTTTTTTTATCTAAAAGAATTCTTAAAATTTTATTCTTGAATGTAATAATTCCTTTTTTTTTTGGAAAATAAAAAAAAAACGTATGATCTCGTTGCTTGGTTTGTTAAGCCCCCAGCGCGCGCCTCTACGCTCGAGTCTCGAGCCCTATTGCGACTGCGTTAGCCAACGCATGTTCGCGTCGGACTGGCGAATTAACATCCGGCTGTGGGAGTTCGACCGTCGAGGCCATGGATGAGAGCAGCAGGAAGAGGGTGGCGATCGATCTCGATAGGCTCCCGATCAAGCGCTTGAACGCCATCGATGAGATCGGCAACGAGCAATTCCCTCCGTACGAGTCTCTCCTCTCCTTTATCTTTCACTACTGTGGCAGGAGTGCTCTGAGCCTCTTCCTTTTTTCAGAGATGTTAGCAATGAGGAGAAGCGGCTCGGTATGCTTCGGCGGATTGACTTCTCCTCCATAGTGGCGGATAGCGTTGAGACGAGGAAAAATCGAAGCGGACCTCCAAGGAGGCCGCTCCCGGACCTCAGCAGGCCTGGCCTTGGCAGGGCTTTGTGGAGAATCTGCAGCTTGCCCACCAGGAGTTATCAGTCATCATTGATCTGATCAACACGGTTCTTTCTTGTCTCTCTGGAAGTTGCGCTTTCTAGTTTGGACAAAAATATGATTTTTCTCGTTAACTCGAGCTCAGGAGTAGCTGTCACTATCTCGATTGAGGAGTAAAATGAACTTGGTAATGTTCTGCATTAAGGTTGTGGATTTGTTTACTTAGGAGATCCCTTTAAGATTAGGCGGTTTGGGCTTTTAGTTTAAATAGTTCGTTGGTCACGCACTTGGTTTTAGGGTTTACTTTAATGAATTAATTAGTTGTATGCTTTTTTGGTCAATGATTTAATTAGTTGTAATATCCACAAATTGGTGGTCGAAATTCCTTGGTAACAAAGTTTTATCATTTAATTCTCACACAGCCATTGACAGCACTTTCCGCTTGCTTCCAGGGTTTTGAATCTGACAGGACTGAATATCATACAAAAATCGAAATTTGATAAGGTTAGGAGAGTTTTAGGATCTTAGCAGTCAAGATAGATTGTAAGGATTACATTTCTTTCCTGTTAAATCCTCCCTTATTATGACACCCAAGGCCTATTTTCGCTTTTGTGATGGCTCATGGTTATTTGCCATGTTGTAATGCTTGCTATAAGTTAAGGCATGTAATGCTCTAGTTGGTTCATATGTGGGTAGTTACAGATTCTCTCTCTTTCCCAATTCTTTATCCTTCTTTGGGACATATGTTAGATTTGATTTGCAGGTATACCTAGTTGGTATATCCTATAACACATGATTTACCTGTCAGAATTAAATAATTCTCATCCTTTTCATTTTTGAACATGTTGAAGCTTATTGAGAAGTACAGAGAGGATTTTATGTTAAAAGTCTCTTTCATGTAAAATTAATAGATTTTTTTATGTATATAGATATTATAGTACGACTTGTTTCTGGACATGAAATGTAGGTTGAAGCCAATGATGCTGTAGCAGTCGCTGGAATGCAGAGGCCAAAGCAGCTGCCAAATGAAATTCTGTCAGAACTTGCAGTATCTGCAGCAACTAAGCTTCAACGCCTTCGGGTATTATATTTCATTACAAAATTTGATAACATTTTTTGCTTTTCTATTCATATTTTTGCAGGTTGAACTGGATTAATTGTCCAACTTAAAGCTAACAGTTTGACATGTAATTGTAGTCATTTTCTTCCTAATGAACTCAAGCATTACTATTTTTGTAGTTGCAAGTATTGCATGTTTATACTTCATATGCATGTCGGAGGTTCTACAATACATGTTTGCCTTTTATATCTGTTTCAAAGATTCACACAACTAGCATTTGACCTGAAGCTATTGACGAGGTGTTCATGTGTATGCTTATATAACTTTAGTTTACAATAAAAAATATGGGGATTAAGTTAATAAATTGAATGACCATATTTCAAAGATAGTAAATATGATGATTAGGAGAAGAATTAGTATTTTGTGTGTACAAAAGACAAAATGGGGGGCGAGCAGGACAAGATGATAGGGAATTAGGGCTTTAAGTTATAGTACATAGAAAAGAGTAAAACAATAAATGGAATGAGTATTTTTGTAGATAGTTCGTTAAAGGATGAACTTGTAGGAGTAGTTAGAAAGAGGGATAAAATTATAGCTCTCAAGATAGTAGTGGCGAAAGAAACTATGAACTTAATTAGCATATATGCACCTCAAGTAGGATTAGATGAAAATACCAAATCAAGGTTTTGAGACGACTTAGATGAAGTATTAAAAAATATTCCATCAAATGAAATGATTTTAATAGGAGGTGATCTAAATGGGCATGTCAGACTAAAAAATGAGGAATATGAGAGGGTGCATGGAGGTTATGAGTTTGGAATAAGAAATGAAAAAGAAAAAATTATATTAGATTTTGCGATAACATATGACCTCATACTAGCTAATACGTTTTTTTTAAAAAAGAACACTTGATCACAATCAAAAGTGGAAATAATAAATCGTAAATTAACATTCTTATGGTTTGGAAGAGAGATAGAAAGATATGTAAAAATTTAAGGTCATTTCTGGAGAAAACTTAACTACTAAACATAGGTTAGTAGGGTTGAATATACACCTCAATCATAGTATCAATAGGAAAAATACTTGACTCCAAGAATTAAGTGGTGGTTAAAAAATGGGAAACAAAACATATTTAAGGAAATGTAGAAGTACAAACATTAGGTGAAATATACAGTGACTCTAATACGATATGGAATAAGATGATATCAAAATTGAAAATAGTAACTAAGAATGTGCTCGGTGAGTCAAAGGGGAATGCATCACCAAGTAAGGAATCTTGGTGGAGAAAGTGAAGGAAAAAACGAACAACCTATAAGAAATTATATATTTGTAAGAACAAGAAAACTTAAAAGATATGTAATAGCCTAAGAAATCAGTGAATGACGCAATGAATGAACTTTCGAACGGTTATATTTTAAATTGGATACAAAGAAGGGGAAAAAATATTTATAGAATAACTAAAGTGAGAGAGAGGAAGACAAGAGATCTTATCCAAATACGATGTCTTAAAGATGAATGCAGGTACCAGTAAATGATGGAGAAATAAAAGAGCGGTGGAAAATTATTTTCATCAACTTTTAAATAAAGGTTTAGGAGACCAAATTAACTTAGGTAATTTAAGTAGGTCAAATGAATATATAAATTTAAATTTTTATCGTAGAATGCAAATTTCAGAAGTAGAACAAGCTTTAAATAGGGTGCAAAATGGAAAAGCCGTTGAAACAGATGATATTCCGATAGATGTATGAAAGTGCCTAGGAAAACAAGGTATTGACTTACTTAAAAAATTATTTAACATGATATTGAAAACTAAAAAATGTTTGATCAATGGAGGGTAAGTACTTTAGTTCTCTTATATAAGAACAAGGGAGATATACAAAATTGTGCAAATTATAGGGATATTAAACTAATGAGTCATACTATGAAACTTTGGAAAAGAATAATAGAAAAAAGATTAAGGAAGGAGACCACGAAAATCAAAATTAATTTGGGTTCATGAACGCGACAAAGGTCGACAATAGAAGCTATATATTTTCTCAGGTAACTAATTGAAAAGTATCGGGAGCAAAAACAAGATTTACACATGGTATTTATTGACTTGAAAAAAACTTATGATAGAATCTCAAAAGAAATTATATTGAGAATTCTAGAAAAGAGAGGTGTTAGCTTAATATATTGAACTAATTAAGAATATATATAAGAACGTGCTCAGGTGAATTAATTGAAGTATTTCCGATAAAGATAGGGCTACATTAAGGATCAACTCTAAGTCTATATCTTTATATACTAATCATGACGAACTCACTTACAGTGTCGTGATGCATGTTGTTTACAAATGATATTAATTTAGTAGATGAGACACGTGAAGGAGTAAATGCGAAATTAAAATCTTGACGGGGAAAACTAGAAGTAAAAGGTTTTAGGCTTAGTGCAATAAAGACAGAATATATGAAAATTAAGTTTAGCAATATTAGACGTAATGAGACAATTGTTAAAATAGTAGATAACGAGTTGTCTGGAACCGAGAGCTTTAAGTATTTAAGATCTTTTTGCAAAGCGATGGAGGGATTAAGAGAGATGTCTTACATAGAATACAAGCAGGATGATTGAAATGGAGGAGGGCGTCGATTGTTTTATGTGATCGTAAAGTACTATTAAAACTTAAAGGGAAGTTCTACAAAACAACGGTCAGACCTGCTATGTTATATGACGCTGAATGTTGGGTCATGACTATAAGCATTTGAGCAGAAGATGAGAGTTGTATAGATGAGTATGTTAAAATGGATGTGTGGACATACGAGGATGAACAGAATAAGAAATGAGAGCATTAGAGAGAAAGTTGGAGGTGCATCTATTGAGGGAAAACTTTGAGAGACACGTTTAAGATGGTACCGACATGGACTTAGACGGTCAATAAATGCTCCAGTTAGAAAATTTGAAACTATGACAAATACGCACATCAAACGAGGAAGAGGTAGACCAAAAAAGACTTGGTTAGCAACAATAAAACAAGATAAAATTTATTTAAGTAATAAGTATAGATGATGATACCGTTGGGGATAGAGCCCAATGGCGTAGAAGGATCCATATAGCCGACTTCACTTAGTGGTATAAGGCTTGATTGTTGTTGGTGTTGTTGTATTAATGAGAAGTTTAAAAATGTTCTAATTGATTTATATTTTTTGTTTACACATCTAAAATTTCTTCATGGCTTTATGGATGAAGTAAAATGTCATTTTAGAATGTGTGAGGGAACATGGAATATTCCCCAAACTCCAATGGAAGTATATATGATTTACCCTAGCTAGTGTCAAACTATATATGTTTAGTTAATGTCAAGGCGCCAAATGTTATCTTTTGGCACTGATTACTACTTTTCTTGGCAGATTGTTGTGATTCTAATTTCTTTTCTCCAAGCAACCAACTACATTTTATGATGAATATTTCCAAATATGGAACAGTATGTGCAGTTGTTTCTGTGTCTCTGAATGTCATGCAGAATCTTGGTAGGTACTTCAAACAATCTTCCAAAGCATTAGAGCAGAAAGTCTCAAGAGAGGCAATATTCTACGGGTCACTGATCAGGTACTTCATATTTATAACAAAGTGTTTTCCAATCTAGGAAAAAGTATCTAATTCATGTTCCATGTGCCGACAGATTGCAGCAACACTGGAAAGTTAAACGACAGCGTGGGTCAGCAGCAAGTCCAGACAATGAGGAGTTCTCATTTGATTTGTTAGACAATACATCATCAAATACAACCATGCTCTCTCATCCATTGCCCAACGCTCTTGTTCACATTGTTCGAGAGACTGCAGGCCTTTTGGCTATACAAAGACCACAAAAATCACACCAATGCATATCGATAAGTTATTCTGCGAGTGATTTTAGTTCTAGAAATAAGAAGTCCCTTAAAAGGAATATATATAAGTCAGATGATATTTCACAAGCAAACAGAAAAGAAACTTTAACTGATGAAGATGTCAATTCATGGGTCAAAGATACACATTCAGTTATCCATGAAATTCATCAATCAATTTTTCTACAGCAGGTACTTCTCTATTGTTTTCTTCAGCATTACATAGTTTGTAGGTGCTGATTATTGTTGTTGTTCAATTCAGGTTTTTGATAGGGTGAAGCATGAAAGTTACAGTCCTTCACCAGGAATTTATGTCACTGGGATGCGAGAAAACTTTTTGCAGTTAGCAGTTGGTCAAGATACTTCTATTTGTTTATCGCTTGTGCCCTTCAAGAAAGAAGATGAGTTTCTTGACTCCGTGGGGCATTCACAGAATGCCAATAATGAGCACCCTCATTCTGACTCATCAGCACTAGAAGTGATTAATGAGAAAGACGTACTCAATGAAAATAACAATGGAGTTCCTAGTCCTGCTGGCTTAGAAATTTATGTGATGCATATTTTCCACCAAAATTCTGTAGTAAGATCGAAGGAGAAAAAAATTTCTGCCTCAAGAACAGCTGTTGCTGGTCAGGCTGCTGCTGATTATTGTGGCCTCAATCATTTCTGTAAGACAATTGCTCATAGAATTTTTTCCAACAAAGTTCTGGCAGAAATAGAACGTCTTGTAAGAAGTGTTCCTTTCTCACTATTTGTTCGATAGTGAAGCTTAAGGTGGAGAAAAACATAGACGTTTTGATGTTGTCTTCCTTTGTGTGCAGGTCAGCAGGATTCCGTATGTTCAGTTGTTGTCTCACCCTCCTTGGCATTCCAGAACATCATCGTGGTCTCTCTCCTTGAAATTTCCCGAGTCAGTTTTTCATTCTGCCTGTCTGTCTGAGTCTTCAAATAATTATGATGCGAAGGGTTTAATTAGGTCACAGTTTCATACCAAGATAGTGGTCAAGGATGACCTAGTTACAGTGAGCGGAGAAGGTGCACTGAGTACTCTCTGTTCATTCAGAATTTCTTCCAATGTTTCTTCAGTGGGTAGCTATGGGTGTGACTTGGATGATCTTCCACTAATTCTTCTTCAGCAGGTATCCTTGTATCTGTTGCACATAGTTTTTTTTTGGTTCTAGAACAAAGATTATGGTTTTACTCAGTGTTCTAAAAATCGGCCTAGGCGCTAGGCGTCATCCAACCGCACCGAAAACATCCTAGTCGGCAGCCTAAGCGGCCTTGGCGGCATTAGACAGCCTTAGGCGCCGACTAATCGGTTGAATCATCTAGGCACCGCATAAATAGTGTAGAATTTTCATGATTTTTGTTCTAAAATGTAACTATTTTTTTTTGGTGTTGCGCTTAAGTTTTATAAGCCCTAAACTTTGGTCCAACAAGAAAACTGATTTGTTAGCATGCCCTAGCGGCTAGCACCAAACTTCATTTTCACATACTGAGTAACCACGACAGGAGAAATTAGAGCGACTAAAGAAGCCCACATTTTGGAGAGTTAAAATATAGAATAAATTTGTGATATTTTATTAGTTGTGTAATTTTGAACTTATTTTATGTTAGAGTTATAGAATATGATTTGTTATGTAATTTATGTTGATACCGTGGAATCCGCCTAGCGGAGCCTAGTCCCCGCCTAGGCGGCCTAGGCGCTAGGTGTTAGCCTAACGCCCGACTAGCGCCTAGCGAATTTTAGAACCTTGGTTTTACTCAATTTTTACTTCTTAGACTTTCTTTTCCTAACATCTAACGGGTGAGTCGTGAGTCTGGAATTGACAAGAAGCATCAATAAATGATCAAATTAAACACAGACAAACTACCTTATTAGTTAGCATAAGAGAACAGTCCAAAACAAGTGTTCCAAATGGAATACTAGGCAATTATGAGAGCTTCAAGTAGGAGTGTAATCGAACCGAGCCGAGCCGAACAGTATGAGGCTCGAGTTCAGGCTCGTTTCGTTATCTCTAAGCTCGAGCTCGGCTCGAGTTCAATTCGAGCTTTAGTTCTTAACTTCGAGCTCAGCTCCTAATAAAATTAAATAGCTCGATTTTGGCTTGATAAAAGCTCGTTTAAAAATTAAACGAGCTTAGTTCGAGCTCGTTTAAGATAATTAGCTATATATATATTTATAAACAAGAAACAAGTCTTTCAACGAACATGTTCGCGAGCTTTTAACGAATATGTTCGCGAGTTCACGAACCAAATATGCTAAGCTCGAGCTCAGCTCGATAATGTTTTCGAGCTCGAAATCGGGCTCGAGCTTGGCTCGTTAACTTAATCGAACGAACTTTTTTTTCAATCCGAGACCTGAATAGATCGCGAGTGGCTTGACCCGTTTACGCCCCTAGTTTCAAGGTGGCTTGGAAACAGTTCTCTGCCATTTTTTTCATGTTGAGGAATTGTGGCATCAAATTCTTTGGTACCTGTGGACGCCAAGTGCTAGAGGGGTGAAACTTTATTGATGCACTACATAAAGGTTCAGGGATCGAGTTTGCTCATCAAAGATGTAACAGTGGTGCCCTTGCTTGGATACAAAAGCAACATCCTCAACTTTAAATGGTTTCTATCAGAAGCTTTTGAATGGTTTTCTACCTTTCTCAACCTCATTCTTTCTTTACTCTTGCAACCTGGCGTTTTGCTGATTCAATCTTGTCTTCTGATAACCCTGTTTGGTCTTCACCTGAGCTGACCTGATTTGTTTTCAAATCAACTTCTATTTATGCCCTAGACTCTGTTGAAAAGAAAAGCATCTCACAGTGTGTGCATGTTCATATATGTTATTGATGAAGGGCGTAATAAAATCTGTGTGGTCATGGTCCTAGATAATCTTAACTGAATCACATAAAATTTTTGTACTTTTCTAATTCTTTTACTTCCTCTTCATGTTTTCCGGCTTCCTGTTTAGAATAGTGATTTCTAACAGCAAGAAACAAAACTTTGCACCTAGCTACACTGATAGCTAGGCAGTTAGCCATTTTTTATCACTTTGCGCTGAAGCCTCAGCTGACAATGTACCGTTGGTTCTAGTTTTGAAGAAATTTTTTCACACAAAGTAGTGTTGCTTAGACTTGAAATCATGTTCTATCAAGATGGACGTTGTCTTGTGGTTTTCAAGCCAGTTCAGATTCTTGTTCTTCACTTAGTTATAAGGCCTGAAATGAATAACTAAAAAGCTTACTGATTAGAAATTTACAGTGATTTAATATACTACGAGGTCCTCAAATTAGAATGTTTCACCAAGACAATTTCAATTACATTATATAACTACACAATTAGAGGAAACCGATTCACTGATGTGGCAAAAAGCTTTAGTATCATGTTTTACCACATGAATGGTATTTTGAAGTACAAACTCCTTGACACCAAATTTGATGAGATGATGAGTCGGATGCCTTGTATTATGTTCTCCTTGAGTGTCTTATTCCTTACCCCCAAGGCTATGGTGTAGTGGAAGTCTCCCAAGTACTCGCAGTTCAATCCCTAGCTACGGCAAATTTTGTAGGAATTTTTCCTCCAAATGGGGAGCGCAACCGTGAGATGTTGGGCTTCTGGACTGCCCGCCGCGAGCGATTCCCGATTTTTCCTACCTGTGGGAAATTTTCATGGGGTCGGGTCGGTCATTTCAGTTTGATGTTACCCAATCCAATCTGATTAATCATTTTTCATTTGTGAGTGTCTTATTGGTTGCCCAGCTCCTTGACTTGGTCTCCAGGAGAGGATGGATGCCATTGTTTTCCAAAATATTTTTTGGTTTAGATCTATGATATCATATGCCTACAAAGAGTCACCATGGAGTTGGTTGTAGTAAATTTAAATTTAAAACAAGCAATTAAGGAAATTAATTGGATTGCTTGTGTGTCAATATAATATAATACAAGAAACTTCTACAGTAATTAAGTGTAAAATGTTGGGGGAAAATGTATGTTTCAATTTCAAGTTTCTGATTTGTAGCACCAACTATAAAAGAATGAACCAAGTTTCTGAACCACCACAATAACATAGAAATTCACATCAAAAGCCTCTTAAATAAAAGATATTGCTTTCATGATGTAGAATGTCATGCCCATCCGAGTATGAAAGCCAACGTTACTGAGAGGTGTTTGCATAATGAAGTAGAAGACCTCTGTAATATAATTTGTTGTCCGAGCCTTTAATTATTTATCATTTTTTAAAATTTTCTGTACATTGTTTTGGTGAAGTAATATTCATCTAGCATTGGTATGACACTACTGATCTTAGTTTTCCGTCAGCATATAAGTGCTGTATTGCATGCACGTAGTACTGATTAGCTGGCTCTTGTCAAACATGACAATTTCTTAGATAATAATGCCTAATGACAGGATCAAGCAGGGTTTTAATGCACAAATTCATGTCACCTGTTTGTACTCCAAACAAGGCTGCCTCAACTTCGTTTCCTTCTGCAGATTGCTTGTCAGATTATTCGTTGGCTTCATGATGAAGCTTTGGTAGTTGGGATGAAGGTGAGCAGAGACTTTTTGTGCCTGTATTTTGATCTTGACCAAGGCGACATGCTTGGTCTAGTGGCCCGCGTGGACCCAGACGATGTCAATGGTTGCATCTCATGGTGGTTGATCATGGAGGATGCATTGGAAGATGATGGGAAATTCTCTACGAGTCCCGGCGAGTACAAGATTCGAAGATTTCTCGGGCATCTATCACTTGAAGCACTGTACTCTATGTTGATGGATCTAGTGAATCTAAGTACTGATAGTGGATGCAGCTAACATTTGGATGGACCCTAGATGGTGATATCTTACCTAGAATGGGGCTTACAAGTGCTAATTCAGAATTTGTGATGCTTGTAACAAGTTGAAGTTGGCATTAGGAATTATGTTTGAGTAAATTTCCTTGATCCTCAACGACAGATTTGGAGGATCCAATTAGTTTTGGTTAGAAGTGGACTGTATTATTTGGTGCGCATCGACTGTATGAAATTGAAATGTTTTATTCTCTTTATGATTTCATTTTAATGTTTAAATAAATGACTTGAAGTGGAATTTTAAATGATTTATTTCATTTGATCTATACCTTAATCTAATCACTATTTCATTCACTATTAAATATTTGTTTGACAAAATGAATGATTGATGTAAAAGGTAAAATCGTCATCTTAGTGATCCTTTAGTCTCGGTCTCACAAGTGTCCAGAGGGGATAAATTATGATTTTACTGGTGGGGTAAGACATCTAGGGCCGAGAAAATTTAAGTTAGCGGATCGGATTTTTATGCTGTGTGCGATTGACGACTCTCGAACTTGAAACCTCCAATGCAATCAGTCAAAGACAAAATGAATGATTGAGCTTAACTTGTTCGATAGTTCAATCTAGCTTAGCATAGGATCGAATAATAGACCATATCAATCAAATTGATTAGAAAAAACTATTAACCATAGAGTGAAACATTTTATTAGTTAAACACTCATTTTAGGGATGGCAATTTTCCCCGCGGATTTGGATATCCGCGGGGAAAATCTGAAATGGGACGGGTTTGGAGAGGTATTATCGGGTTTGGATTCGGATTCGGGGATTTTTTAAAAATCCCCGAAATAGATTGGGGCGGGTATGGGGATGCTATCTCCATCCCCGAACCCGCCCCGATATTTTTAATAATAATAAAATATTAATAATTATTAAAATAATTCAATAATATTAATATTAAAGATGTATGAAAACCCTAATGAGTATCGCTCACTAGTCACTCGCCGCCTCCCACAAGTTGGAAATCCCATTGTTTTTACAACCATGCATGGGAAATCCCATTTTTTTTAACTTGGAAAAAAATGAATATTTCAAGTGGGGATGGGGACGGGGATGGAGATTTACTCCCCGTGGGTTCGGGGACGGGGATTTCCCGATTAAGTAGAGGCGGGGATGAGGACGAGTTCGGGGATGGAGATTTACTTCGGGTACAAATATGAGGACGACAAACCCGTCCCCGACCCACCCCATTGCCATCCCTAACTCATTTACTTATACAATACTTCTGTAATGCAATCGCATTGTTAATGTTCATCTATCAAATATCAACCTTAAAAAATAATTATTATGTTCTTTCTTATTAAATTTAATTCATCTTAATAATCTATAGACTAGTTTAAATAGAGACATAAATGAATAAGGTAATACAAAAAATATATAAAATAGTAGTTTTTAAAAGCAAAATGGATACATAGCCTATATATTCTTTAAAAATGCCACAGATAATAATTGATTGAAAAATTAGAATTTGCCTCGACATGAGAACCTTTCTGCATCATTGTATTTTATTATACTTCTTAACATGGTTATAAAAGTCGTCCTAGATAGTCATCTAGGCGCTAAATGGTATTTCACCGTGATATCGCCTAATACCGCTTAACATCGCCTCCCGCCGCCTAGGCGCTAGACGGTAGTCCTCCGCTCGACTACCGCCTAATGATTTTTACAATCTTGCTTCTTAATTATAAGTAATAATATAATATACTATTTAATTAACATCAACTATTACTAAGAAAATACAATTAAAAAGTATAAAACATTCCTATTAATCAAAAGAAAATGGTAAAACCAGAGTGCAAAACTACTTGATATACATTTCTGTACTCGAGATATTAATAGAAACATGTGATCAAAACTACATAATATACATTTCTTCACAAGAGATATTAAGGGGACTCTACAAGAAAAAATGGTAGATACATGTACAAGGAGATTCATAGACGATGAACAAGCCTGTATCAATTTCAGCAAGGAGAACAAACAAGACCAAAGAATGGGTCCATGCTATTTTCTTCCTAGATTTTGTGATGATGTAGAAGATATTCTTACAAACTTGCAGCAAATGGCACAACTGCAGAGTGCCATCAGTTAAGTATCCAGATTTGTTGCTGGTCCAGATGCAACAGCTTAAGTTTAGTGAATCCATAACCAAATCTGAAGATGAGAAAGAAAACAAATGAAAGAATAAATGATGTCAATCTACTGAATCTAGGAAGCATACACTAAGAAAGCTTGAGAAGGCAAAATATTGTATGCAATTCACTTCATTTGCCACACTTGATGTTTTAATTGATGGCAACATTGCACCTCCCCATGGCCATCACGTTGCATGCGTATTGAGGTCCATTCATAAAATTTGCTGGCCTATGGTGTCTTTATTTACTAATATTTTTTTTTTTTGCTGGCAGGTTGCTGAAAATCGCTCTATTAATGCAAGATATTTAATGATTTTGGACCCATAAGGAAAGCCGAAGCTAAATATAGCAAATTCTAACCAAGTTCAAGAAATTTCTTTCACTATCATTGTTATGCAAACATGAAATGACCACTTAAATCGAATTCTGGAAAGACATGAAGCACCATTCTCTTGAAGTACAATCTCACCTTCCTGTTCATGGTATCCACTGCCTATCAACCAAGAACTTTGTATTCTTAACAAAAGAAATATTTATTTGGTACTGAATATAGAATCGCTGCCTCAGTAAGCTGAATAACAACAATCTCTACATCATGCTCAACTAAAAAATTGCAGAATAATTCTGACCCGTAGGCATGGTGATGGCGTTCAATAGGTAAAAGGCATTAAGTGTCTGAACTTGATATAATAAGTATCCTGGTGTGTTTGGTTCGCTGAATGAAATAGTTACTCCTAAGAGATGAAATAGACAAGTAATAAAATGAGAATAAGAAATCTCTAGTTTGGTTCATGGAATAGAATAAACATAGAATATAATAAGTATTCTTATATTTGGCTCATAAGAATATTATAAAGAATAGAAAAGGAATCGATTTTCTCATAATAATGAAATATCCCCACATGAAGAATTTTTTCCGGCTCATCTAGCTCGCATGAGCTACCAAGTTCACTTATCGCATTGGTTTGCTCTCTAGTTTGATGATCGAACTAGCACATTTGGTTCGACTCACTCACTCCTTCCAACCTAATCAATCACCCTGGTCTACTTGATAGAGGTAAGCGACAATCTCCTCTAAAAGTTAGAAATAAATATTTCTAAGCCAATGTGCCCACCCTCCCCACGCACTAGCCACAACATCCGGCTAGTAGCCCCTGTGATTTACCTCCTCCGTGTTAGCCTGGGACGGGTTGGCGGGGGCGCTGGGGGCGAGCGAATCGCCTTTTGCCAGCAGAAATAAATATTTCAAAGCTCAACTTTTTTTATTTGATATCCTTTCAAATATGATAAACCTATTTACAAATTTCAAAGTTAGGAAAATCGAAGAGTTCCAATGATTGATAGTTAAAAGTTTGGGAAATTGAAACTTCAATTAACAATCTTTAATTTAGTGAAAGAGTCTTCTAGAGTTTGGTCAAAATTTATGTTTCCTGTGTTTAAAGAATGCATCTACTGGTATAAGTATGTATATTTGTTATACTGCTGGAATATGAAATAGAAAAGTGGGTTGTTAAGAATTTTTTCCAATTTGTGTGATGCAATATACTTAAGGTGTGATGCCTAAGATTCCTTAGATGTGATGCTACACTTCATTACCACTAAATTTCATATTAGCTCCAAACAATCACACTCTTTTCTTGTGTTGCATCTCTACTCTTGATCCTACTCTTGACTCAATCAATTTACCCACTTGACCTTATTAGTTTACCTGAGGAAAATGGAAGATGATTTGTTATTATCTAATGTTGCACTAGCGCTCTATGTGTTAGTATATGATAAAAGAATTATTTATGAAAGGGTAGAATTAATCTTTTAATTTATTATTACTTGTTTATTTATATCTTCTTTTCCATTGTAAACCCTAAGTTTTATGAATATAATTATCTAGCCGCCGTTTGTTCTCTTCTTTCTCTTGTCTCTTTCTCCTTCTCTTTGTATCATCTTTTAGATTATATTTGCATTGTTTTCATGGTATCAGAGAACAATCTTGTCAAACCAAAAAGTTTGAATTTGGAATGATTTCAACGCCATCGTCGAGATTTGTGATTTTCAAGTGTCTGAAGGCCAATCATGTGTAGCTTCTTCAGCGATTTCTATGTCGTGATTGGTTTGTTGAAAAAATTGACCTACTGCATCTGTAGAAGAATTATATTTTCTTGAATTTTAACAGTTAGATCGTCTTGAAACTTTGAGGGAACGTTTCTCACACCCAGGGCTACATTTTGAACGGTAGAGTTAAGATTTTGAGTTCTTTAAATTCACCTGACAACTGAAAAATATGACTATTGATTCTGTCTTCTCCTTGAAAATCTGATAGTCAATCACAACAATGATCCTTAAATTTGGAGCATCCAACATGGCAGTAGTAGTTCCTCCTACAAGCTCTGGAGTAACTCAATCATCTAATGCCACAATTGTAGCTCTTGCCGAACAATTTCAAAAGTTCTTTGCATCTCATCCATATGTCATGTTACTCATGTATGCTTCTTCTCACAAAGGTTTGTCCTCTAATACTACCACAGGTATACCTTCCACTATCTAGATCCTTGATTCTGGAGCTTCGCATCATATGTCGCCTAATGTCAATTCTTTTGTATCTATAAATTCTTCTCCTTCTGTGTCGGTCATGACCGCAGATGATTCTCTCATGCCATTAGTTGGTGTTGACTCTATTTCTACGTTTAATTTGTCTCTGTCTAATGTTTATCATATTCCTAATCTTACTTTGAATCTTGTCTCGGTCGGTCAATTATGTGATTCTGGTTTCTCAGATTCTTTGACTTCATTTTTTTGTTATGTGCAGGATCCGCGATCTCAGAAGCAGATTGGGATAGGTCGTAGACAGGGAGGACTATATGTATTAGGATAACTGAAAGTTCCAGATGTTGCAGCTTCTGTGTTGATTTGTCATCCTTTCAGTTAAACTCTACTTTTGATTTTTATTTGTAGCATTCTCGTCTTGGATATGTTTCTTCATCTCGTTTGAAATACTTAGCTTCTAAAAGAAATTTAGGAAAATCGCAAACTCATGATATTTCAGATTGTTGTGGTTGCAAATTGGCGAAACTCTCCGCCTTACCTTTCTATAAAAGTATCTCTGTTTCTCTTGCACCGTTTGAGTTAGTTCATTCTGATGTGTGGGGTCCATCTTCGATTCTACACCTGGTAGATCCCGTTACTATATTTTCTTTATTGATGATTGTACTCTTTACACTTGGGTCTATCTTATAAAACATCGTTCTACTTTCCTTTGTATCTATCATATTTCATGCCATAGTAAAAACTCAACATAATACTGTCATTAATTATTTTCGATCTGATTTGGGTGGTGAATATACATCTAATTTTTTTTCTACACTACTTGCCTCAGATGGTACACTTCATCAAAGTTTTTGTACTGAACAAAACAGTGTTGCTGAAAGAAAACATGGACATATTATTGAAACTGCACGTTCTATCTTGTTATCTGCATATGCTCCTAGCGACTTCGAGAGGAAGCTATTCTTACTGCAGTTCATTCTATCAATAGAATTTCATCTTCTATTACATCTGGTTTGTCTTCTTTTGAAAAACTATATGATTATGTTCCTGATAATTCTATCATAAGAGTTTTTGGATCCACATGTTTTGTCCTTCGTCCTCATGTTGAACATAGAAAGCTTAGTTCTCGGTCTGCTCTTTGTGTTTTCTTGGCTACGGCGAAGGTCAAAAAGGATATAAATGTTATGATCTAGTTAGTCAAAAACATTATGTCTCACGTCATGTTATTTCTCTTGAACACATTCCATTCCATTCTATTCCCTCTAACACTCCTAATCTTCGAAAATCTGATCTCACTCATATTGATCCTTTTTGCACTTTCGATGATACGTCGTCTCATGTCTCCCCACAATTAGACCACCCTAACACCTCTTCTTCTAATGATGCTACTTGCAGGATTGACATTCATACAAATTATGGTCATCAGCTTCCCAATGATCCCTCTACTCTTATTGCTTCCTATAATGCTCCTGTGATAGCGGATCCTCCTCCTCGTTACCCTCAACAATCTCGTAAGTCTACTCAATTGCCTGATTTTATGTATTTTACTTATTATAGTTCTTTTTCTTATATTTTTGCTTCTATTCACCAATTGTCTGAGCCCTCCTCTTATAGAGAGGCTGCTCTTGATCCTCTTTGGTAGCAGACTACAGCGGAAGAACTTTTCTGCTTTGTATCAAACAGGTACTTGGGATCTTGTTCCTCTTCCTTTAGGAAAGCATGTTATTGGTTCTCGATGGATCGATAAGATCAAAACTAAATCTGATGGGTCAATTGAGTTGTATAAAGCTCATTTGCTTAGTAAAAGATTTTCCTAACAATAAACATGAACTATAAAGAAACCTTTGCTCCAGTTTCCAAGCCTGTTACTATCCGTACTCTCATTGCAGTTACATCAGTTCGTCAGTGGTCTATTTTTCAGATGGATGTTAAAAATACTTTTTTAAATAGAGATCTTTAAGAAGAAGTTTACATGATGTCTCCACCAGGTGTCACTCACAATCCTAGTGAAGTTTGCAGAATAGAAAAGGATCTTTATGGCCTTAAACAAACTCCTCGAGCTTGGCTTGACAAGTTCTCTATTGTTATTGGATCTCTTGGCTTTCTTCTTAGCCAGCATGACTCTGCTCTTTTTGTTCATTGTACTTCGTCAGGTCGTATGTTACTCTCTCTTTATGTTGATTACATGATTATTACATGGGATGATATAAGTGGAATAGAAGAATTGAAATTGCATTTGGATTGTGAGTTTGAAATGAAAGATTTGGGTCCTCTGCGTTATTTTTTGGGACTTGAAGTAGCTTATTCTCCTCGTGGCTACCTTCTCTCACAATCCAAATATATTGGTGACATTCTGGAGCAAACTCATCTATTTGACACTCACACTGTTGATACTCCGCTTGAGATTAATGCTCATTCTCTTCTAATGATGGTGTTCCCTTGCTAGATCCTTCTTTATATGGCACTCTAGTTGGTAGTCTAGTGTATCTTTCCATCACTAGACTTGACATTGCTTATGTTGTACACATTGTCAGCCAGTTTATTGCTTCTCCCAATTCAGTATATTGGGGAGCTGTGCTTCGCATCCTTCAATATCTTCGAGATACCCAGCTTCATAGTCTTCTTTATCCTTCCATTTCTACCTTAGAGTTGCGTGCCTATTCGGATGCAGATTGGTGTGGTGATTCTATAAATCGTAAGTCTACCAATTTTGTATTTTCTTAAAAGATTCTCTTATATCTAGGAAGAGTAAAAAGCAAAATATTGTCTCTCGTTCTTCTATCGAAGCAGAATATTGTGTTGTGGCCTCTACTATTACTGAAATTGTTTGGCTGTGTTGGTTACTTGCTGATATGGTGTTTTTTCTCTCGAACCCTACTCCTATGCATTGTGACAACTCTAGTGCTATTCAAATTACTCACAATTCTGTCTTTCATGAACGCACAAAGCATATTAAGATTGATTGTCATCTCACTCGTTATCACTATCAGAATGACAACATCACTTTGTCATTTATGTCATCTTCAATGCAAATTGCAGACTTGCTCACCAAGGCGTATTCCACTGCACGTTTTCAGTTTCTAGTTAATAAACTCTCAATGTTTTCTGATAAAGCATCGTGAGTTTAAGGGAGAATTTTATATATGATAAAAAAAAAATTATTTATGTAAGAGTAGAAAGTCTTTTAATTTATTATTACTTGTCTATTTATATCTCATTTTCCTTTGTAAATCCTAAGTTTTATGAATATAATTATCTAGCCGTCGTTTGTTCTCTTCTTTCTCTTGTCTCTTTCTCCTTCTCTTTGCATCATCTTTTAGATTATATTTGCATTGTTTTCACTATGCTCTATTGTATACAAAGAAGCTGCATACACTTATAGTAGGTAAATCATAGAAGAAAGAAATTAGGACAATCAGATTAGGTGAATCAGGATATTGGGAGGTCAATTTGGAGATGATAATTTATTTCCCAGAGGCTAGAGCTTCCTTCAAACTAAATTCTCATAGGTGTACGGGACCTATAATGTAGTTTAAACATTGTTACATGCACAAATCTGAGAAGTACCTAAGAATACTGACGTTTCCAAACCAATAATTCTAGCATTTACGAAAGCAACAACTAGGATAAAAAAATTCAGCGAGTTAAAAAAGATTACCCGATAACCAAGAGGACAAGGGACATAAGACACAATAGCAATTGGTAAATTTTGAACTTTGGTCTTATAAGTCCCATGTTATAGCCTGGAGGGATGTGCTTACGGCTGATATATCCATGCTGAGGACGCATTAGAAGCACAAAACCAAGCAAAAAACCCGAAACAAATCCTCCAATATGGGCAGAAGTATCCACATGAGGAACAACTCCAACAGCCATGTTAATGCCAATTACAAGCAGCAGAGTAAAAAGGGCTGTACACTGAAAAGGAATTTTCAAGTTATAAGTCATTCAAGAGTCTATGTAGAAGGCCATAACTGAGATTCTGCAACAGTGAGTTAAGTTACCTTGTTAGAGTAAATTGTCCAATTTGTGATTAGTTCAGAAAGCATAGCTCCTAACAATCCAAAAAGTGCACCCGACGCGCCAACTGATATGCTTAATTTGTTAGAAAAACAGGACATCAAGCTTCCACCAAGCCAGAAAGGAAATATAACAATCCAATCTTCACTGTTTAAAAAATGAAGGAGAAGATACATAGTTCAGTTTCAAACAAAGAAAAAGGGAGCAAAAGAATCAAAAGATTGAAACATACGGCAGAAGTATATTCATCACCTTTACAATTATTGGATGTCATTTTAGCAGTTACATTTGATGAGTCATTACTTATTTTGGTCGACTCTTCCTTGTCCTAACATACTACCTATAAGAGCATCTCCAATGGGGGATTAAATCATTGGGTTTAAAAAATAAACATCAATTTTTAAACCTATTACCATTGGGTGGCTTAGGTTTTTGGTTTAAATAAAAAACTTGGTTCCAAAAGTAAGAACTAGGTTTTTATCAAATTTTTATGGGCCATTAATATTTAGCCACCATATTATACTCTATATTCATATTTGACTCTATGCACTTTATTTTCAAGATTTAAATAATTATATATTTTTTCGAAAATACTATATTTAAATGATAAAGATTATATTTAATTACCAAATAAAAAAATTATAAAGTGAAATTTATAAATAAAGATATATGAAATGAAGGTAGAAAAAAATATATGAAATAAATTTTATATTTTGTTTGCAAAAATATTATATTTAAATTATAAAAATTATTTAATTACTAAAATAAAAAATATATATAAAGTGAAATTTATAAATAAAGATATATGAAATGTGAATGTAGAAAAAAAGATATATGAAATGAATTAGTGGGTTTATAACTTTTGATGTGGTAGGTGATGTGGTAAAAATAAATCTATTTTTTAGGTTTACTATTGGGGATGTTTTTGTGGGTTTATAATTTTTGATGTGGTAAGTGATGTGGTAAAAATAAATCTAATTTTAAGGTTTACCATTGGAGATGCCTAATAAGTGTTAGCTACAAGTGTGTTTAGTGGAGAAATGACTCTACTGTGCCAAAGCACCCCTAACTCTGGCACATTTATGCTAGGAGGCTCTATGGTAGGTACCTCAGCAATGGAAATACAATGATTCAGAGTAAAATAAATAATAGTGCACATGGACAGGTAAAATAAATAATAGATCAAAGCACATAATAGTGCACGAGCAAAATTCAGAGTCATTGCCCAGGGAACTTTTTAGTTAATCTAGTTTCAAAGATTGATAGAAGACTTACAATCGTCACTTATCATCCAATAATACTTTATAGTGATAGATTTAATCCTATTCAGCATGACAGGATGAAACATGTAAGAATTGATCAAAGCTTGATAAAGGAGGAGATTGAAGGAGGAATAAAGATTCTTGTCTTCCTACAACTAGTTAAGAGGTGTTTATCAAAGTCATACTAAGGTCGTGATTTGAATCACTAAGCAGTAAGCTCTAGGAAACATAGATATTTTGTTCACCAGCATGAGAAAGAGTGTTGGAAAATTGGCTGGAGAACCCAAATTAATGGATTGATTAATGGATAGTTATTTTTTGAGGACTGCATTCTCCCATAATTATGATATTTGCCTCCAATTTGGGGATCCTTTCTATTTTTATCTTGGAACAATAAACGTGTATCTACTCCTTTCAAAGAGATGGAATGGATGCCGGATTCAAAGAGACACACAAAGTACCTAAGACTGATGTGTTTTTGATGTTTGATATATGATTCAAATAAAACTTTTACCATAGTTAATAAAATGAATGTAGCATATCTCGACTATTTCAAGTATTTGTATTGAAAGATGTTGAAAAAGTGTGTGACAAGTGTAATTAGCTTGGAGCGAAAAAATAAAGAGGGGATGTGGTGGATTACTAAACAAATAGAAGATTACTGACTTTTGATTCACATCTTCTTACCAAATCCAAATTCTTCTTCAAGACGGATGCCAGTGAATAAGAGGTTAAACAAATTAGCAAGCAAATGCACTACCCCAGCGTGCAGCCACATGCAGGAAATAAGCCTCCATCTTTCCCCATCCATCATTATTTTCTTGTAGTCAAGAGCTCCCAATTTTTCAAGCCTGCATCAGTACAAAGATTAAATATCAGAAACTGTTAACAAAACGACACAGACAAGGCATCTCTATGTTTCTGGATTTCTGTGATTAATTATGTGGCCCCCAAGGTTAATAAATTAAAAACATATTTAGTTTATTTTTTTTAAAAACTACCCCAATTATTAGGTGGTTAGAGTTGAAATAATTAAAGTCCATGATAATGAGAAAAGTAATTAGTTAAAAATTCAATCAAAATCACTATGTGTCCTAAATAAATGGAAGGAGTGGAAAATCCTTCTAACATGTAGCAAAATTCTCAAGAGGCAAAAAACGATCAAAACAATGTTGTCTCAATATACGAAAGAAAAGTAATTTACACTATCTATAGCCACAATTACCAGTAGATTAATTGGGTTATTTTAGTCTAAGCAGTATCCACGATCTCTCTCAAATCTCATTTGATATCTCTTGATGACAATGATAAGTTTTCTCCACTTCTCTTTCTCTTGCAAGTTTTCTAAATCCATCATTGCTAATCTATCAGTTCATATTCCATATCAACAAGCGGTGAATGACAAGTAACATTCTTCTCCTATCAAAATTTGAACCTAATGTTAGTAATTTGATTAGCAATGAGTGACTATCTATACTCTTTCAATTGTTTCAATTTTGATAAGTGATGGTGTCTTCTAATTCTAAAATCCTAGCAGCCGTACCTTGACAAGCTCAACATTTGCAAGCCTAGCCAACTCCATCAGTGATGAGTCGGATAAAGGAAAGCTAGGGAGAAAAGAATGTGGACCTCGTACCCCCCACCCCACTCCCCAAACACAATTTAAAATCATGTGTTTGCCACTAGATGAGAGGATAAGATCTATGTAGCCAATCCTAGATAATTGAGTCTCAAGGCTTGTTGTAACAAAAATATGGGAAATATATAAGTAAGAGAAAATGATTTCTTTTATGAAACACTAGACAAGGTTGAGGGCACTTTGTAAAAGTGTGAATTCTGTTCTCAGCATACTGTTTTCCTAGTTTCCTACTCTATTCTTGATAGTTTCCATCAAAGATTGGATAAATTTAGAATTAGCAACCTTGTAACTTGTTAGAGATATCCAATTGTTAATAATGAGTGAATAGTTTAGGGAAAGACCTATTTGAAATATTTGTTCCTATAGAAGATTTGGGATCGGTTAACTTTGGATTGAAACATTGGAAGGGAGCGGGACAGGGAGGAAAATGCTCAAGAATTATACATGAATAATTTATCACTGATGATAATTTTTCTTCTTTCTCTCCGAATAATTAATCACTCTTGACATATTTTTTTTCTTCTTTCCCTCCCTTCTCCTTTTCCCTTCTAGTTATTCAAGTACCCCTGCAGCAGGGGTTTGCATAACACACAACTGAAAATACCGGGTATAGTCAATTATCTGTTCTTACTATCCACAGTTGTTATGATCTTTTGATTTGTTCTTCTACATTCTCCGTTTCATGTGGAGACATTGATAGACAATATTTCTTCAATCGGGCTAATGATAAAAACAAACAAGATTTGGCATAGCTAGTAGAAAATGTGCCAAAAAGAAAAAACTTCAAAAAAAAACAAAAAAAAAAACAGAATCTTGATAGGAACACGAGCTCACGTTTCGGCTGTAGGGCCAAGGAGCGGGTTGACGAAGAACGGCTCAAAGGAAAATCGACCAAGAGAAGGGTAGAAGACGCAATCGGTAGCACGGTGGTGCTTGGAGGATGGGCAGTCGTTGACAAACATTGTGAAGGCGAAGGCAAAACTGAGGACGAGAGCCGCGAGGGGCATCAGCCACGGCACCCACTGCTGCGGCGGCGGCGGCGGAGGCGGGTAAGGTTCCAACCACTGCCCCATCCTGCCGGAGGTCTCCAAGTCAGGCACATACGAAGACTTCCTCCCCATCCTCCTAATTCTTCCACGACAGAGAAGACAGCAACCACGAAGAGCGGCCGAGGGAAGATGCTGCGCGCGCGCGGCTTATGCGGCGAGACGCCAAAAAAAGCAGGGGAGGCGTTTTACAGCTCTACAAATTTATTATTAGATTTCTAATTATTTATAAATTATCAATTAATTATTTATAATTATAGAGGTTTGATTAGGACAATAAATAAATTAAATATTCACGAACAATTTCTCGCATTCAAGTTGATTCAATATTAAGATTAATTAAATGGATAAATTTAAATAATTAATTAATTAAATAAATAAATTTGAATATATTATTGATCTCATTAATATTCATGAATATATTTATAAATAATATTCACGAATAATACTTATCAATAAAATTATTTTAATAAATTTATATTATAAAAAATTTTAAACAATCAAATAAATTTATATCGAATAATATCTAAATAAATCAAACTCAAATCAAATTTAAATCAAATTCAAACTCATAAAAAAAAACCAAAATTAAATAATTATTTCAACGATTTAATTCATTTTAAATTTGATTTAAATTAGTTAAATTATCTTATCAAATAAATTTGAGTACCACTAAATTTAAAATTGGACTCATTTGCTACCTAAGAGGTTTGAGAAACAAATCATGAAACTAATTAAATGTGCATGACTTAGGATAACTGAGAGAGTTAGAGTAGGCTAACTACAAAATTAATAAGATTTTCAAAGTTTAGGGGGTATTTTACAAGAGGTCGGATCCTCTATCTCACAGAGGATCTCTGTCCCTTTATCTCACTCGTCAACGATAGCCGACGAGTCGTTCGATTGTCAATCGGACATTACCGGCGATCTCCGCCCCCCCCCCCCAACAAAATTATACCCTGGAGGGTATGGTGAACCCCGTCAGGTATCATCGCAATTCCGATCTTGTCGTATTCACCGTTGAATCCAACGAGATTGTAATACGGTGATTCCGACTGATTCACCGTTATCTCAGGATATCGTTCGATTCGAAACGACGATAAAAAATTATCAATAGTGTCTGATCGTCGATCGGACGACTCGTCGATCATCGTGGACGAGTGTTGGATAAGCGGGACAAAGATCCTCGGGGCCATGAGGATCCCGTCTGATTTTACAAAGAGATTAAGCTCGGGGAGCATAATGAAAAATTTTCTAAATTAAAATTAATAATTTACCAACAAAAAAAAATACACAAACATGACGATCGGATCCTGAAAGAGGATCCGATTCATTTGATATTAATTGTGCTGTTCTTAATTGATCTGCCTCTCCATCGATTCCCTTTCGCCGGGTTTTCCCCGATCCGGCCATCATTCGCCGATGAGCACCGCCCCTGCCGCCCGAAGAAGATGAAGGACACCGACCTCGATGGAATCCGACCGGATTAGCCCACTTGATCCTTCCCCACGTCCCGAATCGTCGGAGTGGACCATCTTTGACGCACACGAGATTAAGGGCGCGGATAACCCCAAAATCGTCGACTGGGAGGACCTGCAGCAGGAACTCGCTCGTCTTTGGAGCCTCTCTTCGGCGCTTAAGAAGGCTAAGGAGAGGAAGGAGGCGCTTTCCCAGAGCCTGGAATCGATTATCGCGGTAGGCTTTTCTTTCAATCAAAGGCGGCGTCTGTCTAGGGTTTCGAATTAGCGTAAAGGAAAAATTACAAAATCTTGATTTCTACTTATCATGGTTTAGTTGAGATGCCAGGCTGGTGTTCGTTATTCTTCTCGAAAGTCCATAATAAATTAAATTGAGCAGAAGATCAGATGGGGAGAGCTTTTTGAATTTGTGTTTACGATCATACATTCTCATTATCTCGTCTTGTTTTAGCCCTTTGCAATTAGTGAAACTCGTGCATCACCATAACATTACATTCGAATGGTATACTCGTGTTGATATTAAGAGCTGGACATGGAATCATCGGAGGAGGAAGTCTTTACCTTGTGTTTAAGATATTTTAACTAGCTAGGATATCCACCTGCCAATGGCTAGTTGCAACACCAATGCGTGTTTTTCCTTGAATTAAAGTTGCGTTTTGTTTTGATTAGGTGAAACTCGAACATCATTTTTGTTTGTTTTCCTTTATTGTTCACTAGGGAAACAATTATATGATATAGAATATTTGATAGTTGAGTGAGTTCCATTGACCAGATTTTTGTTGTCTTTGCTGCTCTGTGGCACGGTGATGTGATGAACAGGCCAGGAAAGAATCAGTAAGTCAAAATAATGAGTTAGTGGAGATGCGGCAGACGCTGGAAGCTAAGAGGCTTACCTTGGGAAATTTGTCTATGTACGTCAAGAAGACATCAGAGAATACAAAAAAGGAAAAGGAGCAGCTTTACCACTCTACCAGATTATTGTTAGTAGCTGGAAAGACGTTAGCTGCATCCCACCAGCAATTGCAGGTAATGCTATTACTGCATTTGGTATTATTGGAGAAACAGCACTAAGTTTGAGGAGAGAGCTTGCATTTATCTTTATCTAATTCTAGCTTGGCCAACATCCAATTTATTTTCATATGGAGCTCACAATTTGTTTTACTTACATTATTAAGGATTCTCACTTTGCATTGTCAATATCTAAATCTTAAAAAATCATTATAATTTCTATCCACCAGCTTGACTATAATTAGGGTCAACTTTAGATTTACAAACCTAGAAAGGAGCTATTGTCATCCGTTTCAAGAAAAGGAACTAATGTCACTTTATGACGTACAATCCCAGTGCTTTGGTAATTAAGTGAGACTTTTGTAAAGACCCTATGAGTTTTCTCCTCTCAAAATATACTAACATAAAGTCAAATACAACAATATTGAACTTGTTTTATTAGAAGGGAAATTTCACATACACAAATGAGAGTATTTGGTGTTCGCTGGGCAATGTAAGAGAACCACTTGAAACAATTTAAAAGTAAAGAATAGGAAATCTTTAAACTTTGAGCTACAGAGAAATTGAAGTCTGCAAAAGTGTGACCTGTCACTAAACTGCAAATTTAGAAAGCAATTGTAAGTATAAGATGCAAAGTTGGAGCCGAGATCTAATCAGAGATGCGCTAAATTTGATAGCCGGGTTTGTTTCTTAGTTTTGATAGGTGTATTATCACCATGTTAAGTTTAAGAATTTGGGCATTGTGATCTATGGTCTATAACTATCAAAGTTATTATGCCAGTTTCTCTACTATGCCTCCTTATATTGCCACTTGTCCGACTAGAGACAGACAATTTTGTCATGAATATTGATGTCAGGCCACTTGTAGCTAATCAACTATACTATGTGCATTATGCAGTTTCTGATTCTGAACACATTTCATTGTAGTCAAGTTGATTAATCAATGAGCCAATCTACTAAGTTCTACCAACCAAAGAATATTCTCCAACAATTTACTATTGATCAGGGCCATCAGGTTCAGTTTTTCATCTTTTTGTTCAGGTTGTGGATCTCTCTTTATTCGTGCCATTAGTTGTGTATTTGAAAGTTGATAAGATGGGCAATGGACAATAAGAATGAAAGTTTTTATACATGTAGTTGGTACAATTTGTGGAAAAATAAGAGAAAGGAGAAAGACAGTCACGTAATTTATTCTTGTGTTAAATACACCACATGACACATGTTTGTTTAACATCTTGACAAATATATGAATATGTCACGAGATGTAAAGAGGCACGGACTACATGATCTTAAATTTGATGCAAAATAGGAGGATGAGACAAGACTTTCTCATTGCTGTTAGAGTAAAGCAATTGAGTATTGTGGATAAAGATACAAGACCTTGATTACTGAGATTCTGAGATTTATTACTGATTCATATTCCAGTACAAGAAGTAAAATTATCAGTCATAAACATTGTCATTTAAATTTGAATTATTTTAATCTAGTTCTGGATTATGAAAAGACAGAAATAAGGTTAATGAAGAAAGAAAACTAAAGGAAAAAAGAAGGAAAAAAATAACATTGTAGCAAAAACAGAAAATCCTATCGTAAGGGCTTGCTCTTGAAGTAGTATTTTGTGAGTTCATGATGCAAGGTGGCAAAAATATAAAGAAGAAAATGAAAATTGTTTTCTCAAGTAACAATAACTAAGAAAATTTTAATCCATTAATGAATAACTATATGACACTAGTTGGCTTGCTCTTGAAGTAGTATTTTGTGAGTTCATGATGCAAGGTGGCAAAAATATAAAGAAGAAAATGAAAATTGTTTTCTCAAGTAACAATAACTAAGAAAAATTTAATCCATTAATGAATAACTATATGACACTAGTTGGTAATTTGCAGCTATAACTTGTCTTCCTCCTGAAGGATCCCTCAGTTTCAATGAGTTAATGACAGGAATAGAGAGAGAGATCCACTGCCTCTGAACAGGCCTGAGCACCTTAATCTGACAGGACATTTGGAGCCTGTAATTTGTCGATCTAATATTTTAAAAAAGAGAAATATTAAAACGTTATGTTGCTTGTCATAGGTTATTATGAATATTTAGCTGATTTTGTTACCTTTTATATAGTTGGATTTGATAAAGCTGAATTACTTTATCATCTTGGGTCTGGTCTTGGTAATTCACAATACTGACCTACCAGTTTTTTTTTTTTAGGAAGCTAGCAAATTGCTATCTGGAGAAAGGGGCCATGGTAATCTGAAAAAACTACAGAAGTTGGTCAGGCTGAGGCAACAGCATATGGTAACTGAAATTTCGACACTTTATCCAGTCAAGACTGTAAACGAACAAGCATTTTGGGAGGCAACTGGCCCACATCATAATGGCAAAAATTCAAGTATGAACTCTTCCTTTGCCAATATAATTACAGAGGAGCCAACTTGTTCATGAAATATGGAAAGTACAGCAGTAGTAAATTGAATAATAGAGTTGATATATGGAGAAATGGTTTCAAGAGGTAATGCAGTGGTCAGTTGGAATTCTAATGCTGTGTTTCTGGGAATTGATTTGGTATAGGATTGATTTTCAGATTATAATGGAGGACTTTTATATTATTTATTGAAAATTTACTATAATGTTCAAAGAAAGTGATGTAATTACATTCAGTCTCTTTATATACTTTTTTTGCCAAATTATTTCATTCTACATGTGGCGGCCATGATTTAGGGGGCGCTTGGTAAGCGGGTTTAGAAGGCGGGAATGAGAATGAAATCTATTTCATTCCCACTTATGATGTTTGGTATACGGGAATCAGAATCAAAATATGGATATGATACCCTTGATTTTATAACCTAGTCCCCACTAGGTTATCACTAAACTCATAAACCCCTCAATCAAAACTCATTACCATTCCCATTGCCGAATGTATACCAAGCGCCCCCTTGTTATTTGGGTCAATATCCTATGTTTCCTCGGCCTTTTTTTTTCCTTTTTTTGAAATACTTTATCTGCAGCATTGTTTCTACTTTACTGATATTAGTGAAATTTCTTTCAGGAGTTCCTGCTGAACCAGCCTCGCTAATTTTTCCTAAACCCTCACACTTGTCATCATTGACAATACTAGGTCTTCGACTAACTATACTTCCAACAAATAAGAGTTACTTTAGCGACAGAAAGGAGATTCAGATGTCTGCAAGTGCCTTAGGTTACATTGCACATGTAAGATGCTTATTTTACTGACAACAAGTTTTTTGTTCCATTAAAATGCTACTTACAATAAATAGTTTGTTCCATCTATTAAGCTATCTGTCTTGGAGATATTAAAGCATATCTGAGCTACTTTCTTGAACACATCAGTTAATCGAGTATGCTTATCATATGGCAACAGTTCATGTGGTTTTACTCATGCTTGTTTATTCACTTGTCTTTTCAGGCAGTCTTTCTTATTTCATTATACCTGGATGTTCCACTTCGGTATCCCTTGCGCTTTGGAGTCTCACGTTCACATATTTACGATTATGCACCTCCAGTTGAGAATGCTTCATCTGATCTGGTGGCAAACCCTGCATCCTCAAGCATGAGTTCTAAGCCCATTGAATTTCCATTGTTCCTAGATGGCCAAGATACAACAAGAGCAGCCTATGCAATATTTTTGTTGAATAAGGTTCATCTTTTATGTGTCCATTTTCCTATATATATGTTTTAGTACAAATAGTATCCTCGTATGACTGATATCCTAAATGCCTGTTTGATAACATTAAAGGGTAATGAGATGAAGGAAATTGACATAAACATTTGAGAATATGAATGTCACATTAAATCTTATGACTTTCATTTGTAACCATTCATGCAGAATAGCTTCTTGTACATCGATGCCATAAAACTGTAAAAGTTATGCTTTGGATCTCGTCATACCGAGACTAACCTTGCACTCTTGTTCATTAGTTCGCTCTCATACGTCCATTACACTTCTCATTCCATAAATATAATTCTGGTTCATTCCATAAATTAAGACAAAATGTGTTGAATAATGTTACGCCCTCTATATACCTAGGATACTGAAGTAATGGCAGTGCTTGGTCACTACAATAATAGTTGTGGAATGCTTACCTCTAGATCCAAACTGTCGTTTACCAGTAACGTCCAGCCTAACCAGTATTAAGAATCACCTACCAGGGATTTTGATAATCTCTGATACCTGTTAACACTTTTTTTTATGCAGCTGTGATTAGAGAGAGACATTAGCCCAATGCTCCAGCTTCTTCTTCCCTCTATTTGAACTTGAATAAATCTTAAGTACTGGCTCTTAAACTTTCATTCAGACGGTGCACCCAGTATATTTTTTGCAAAATAAGAACATTCCTAAACTGAAAACCCTAGTAGCCAATAGTGAGATCTGTCTTGATTATCATGTTGATGTTGGATTTCCTTTTTTATAATCCTGGCTCTTCTTTTGCTGCTCAATTATTCTGTGTGTCAATGATATTGTGGAATTATTTAAACTGTTATTTGCTCATATACAAAGTCATTATTCACAATTGATTTTGGCGTTTGGATTTTTTACCCCCTTCAAACTTGTTTTTACTACAACTCCTGCAAAATTGTTACGCAACTCCAAATCATGTTATTAGCAACATGAATCTTTTGCATTCGGACACTGATACCCTACAGAGTGCGAAAAATCTCTATCGAGTTTTTTAGAACATACTCCATCCCTTAGGTTGCATCTTAATATTTTATGTGATTCTCTGTTTTATACTGCAGGATTTGGAGCAGCTACTGAATTACATCGGCGCTGAGAGTTTGGGCCCGCGGCATTTACTGCCTAATTTAAAGGAACTTATGCAGATAATCCTGTCAGAGGAATACATTAACGTGTGACTTTTTTCAAACACGTTTGTTTTCACTAATATTCTTGGCAGAATGGCAGCAAAATTTGTGGTTTTTCTTCCCTCTTGGTGCTATTATTAATAACGGAAAGCAACGTTAATATCATAAATTGGGTTATTATTTTTAATTAGCACCAGTTTTTCAGTCTCATAGAAATGTAATCTTGAGGATGAATGATTTAGTCTCAAGAAATTTTTTTATTGGCTATCATGATCAATTCGAAAGTACTGGGGTGATCCAACAGGGGCTACCAGCCTAATGATTAGATGGTTGACAATTCTCTCGTGTTTGAATCTTACCTAATGCCGGATTAGGATTGTACTTTCTTTTTGGATTTTTTGTTTATTTTAGAACTAACGGTTGTTTATATGTAAAATATGTTTTATCGTATATTATATAATTGATGACTAGTGGAAATTATTTTACTACATAATTCATTAATTAAAATATTGGGTAAAATATCTTTATTTGCTTATATTTTAAATCGACGATACTGAATCTGAAACTTTTAAACGATATTATTTTTACTCTAATTAATTAAAATATTCATACGACCATCTCCAATTTAAAATATTATATTTAGTATTAATTTCATATTAAAATAATATAATTTTAGTATCAGATACTATTTCAGCTTCCAACCCACTCATATCATATCACACTAAAAAAATATTTATTAGAATATTCTATTTTATCTTATTTATAGTTTAATTATCAATTTACATTTTAATTTCATAATCTTTTTTAGATAATTATTATATTTAAAATTAATATTTTATTTATATTTAATAAGTTAATTTTTTAAAATTTAACATCTAAATAATATATATCAGACTATTATAAAATCACACACAATTAAGATAAAATATATTACTAATTTTTATTTAAAACAGACAATGCTTGGTAAGTAGGTTTAGAAGGCGGGAATGAGAATGAAATTTATTTCATTCCCATTTACAATGCTTGGTATACAAGTATCGGAATCAAAATATATATGGATATGATACCCCTGATTTATAAACCAACTCCACTAGGTTATCACTAAACTCATAAACCCTTAATCAAAATTTATTACATTTTCATTATCGAATGTATACCAAGCGCCTCAAACACTTAATTGAAAATATAAGATTATGGAAATCGCTCACTTATTTATTATATTATGCATCTCAAATTTTTAAATATTTTATTATAATTTTTTTTGAAAGTAATGATATAATTTATAAATGTAATTATAATTAAAATATATTATAAATAAATTTTTTAATAAAATAAATCTTTATAAATATGCATAATAAAATTAAATTATACTATTATATACATTTAATATATATTTATAATAAATAATTAATATTACTATAAATAATGAAGAAAAAATAATTATTATAAATTAATTTTTATTTATGATATTTAATAATATAATAATTAATAATATATATTATATTTGATTTTATTGATTATATAATATAATAAGAATTTAAATATAAAAAATTAAAAAATTATAACACTAAATATGGTGTGGAGGAATAGTGCATCACCAAATTGGGGGATACACTATTCCCACACCAAATTTGGTATGGGATTTAGTGTATGGGTTGGAGAAGTTTGGTGTAAATTTTGTTAGGATCGGTAGGCGAGCTAGAGGGGGGTGATTAGCTCTGATTTGTTTGTTGATGATTTGTTGCTGCGGAAAACTCTAAGCAATGCTAACATTCAAGGATTTACTTGATATACAGCTCCTTGAGATGACTAATTCAAGGATCCGTTCTCCTCACTCTCTCAAATACTATGAAAAATCTCCTTTTTGAGGTGGAGAAACCTCTTACACGCTTTTAAGCAGATACAACAAGAAACTCAAGCAAATATAAAATAAATCTTACAAGATTTGCACATTTAGATCCCTGCTTATCTTGTTTTCTTCTTCTTGCATGGAAAACGCCTCTTGAACTGCACTAACACTTGCTAAGAACTAGGGAAGAAGGAGGAGAAGAATCGTCGAAGAGCTCGAAGAGATGCGCGAAGGGATGCCCTTCAACCTGCGTGAAAACCTATATACTCGTGACCTAGGGTTCCCTAATAGATTACCACGTCAGACTTAGCTGTTCAACAACTATTTTTTTGAAGCTTAATCGATTAGCCAATTGATTAAGACGATCTTAATCGATTGCTAAATCGTTTCGGCACCTTTCTCTACTCTCGTGTAATTCCACTATAATCGATTGACCAATCGATTAACACCCTCCTTAATCGATTGCCCAACCGATCAAGAAGAGACTGAATCAATCACCTAATCGATTAAGCTTGCTTCTATTCTCGCAACTCAATTGTCCCAATCGATTACCCAATCGATTCATTCCCTCTTTAATCGATCACCAATCGATTAAGAGTGCTTTTGTTTGTGAGAAATCAACACCAATCGATTATTTAATTGATTGATCCCAACCCTAACTTGTGTGCACAAGTCTAGGGTTCCCTTGCCTAACCCTGGTTAACCGTGACTTGTTAGGACTTTCTTACCAAGTGTCCAATCAAACCTTTGACCGACTTTGATTTTCCCTTGCCTAGTTCTCAACTAGAGCTTAACCTAGTTCTCAACCAGGTTTGCCTAACTCTCGAGTTAGGTCTAATCTCTCGGTAGACTTTCACCTTGCCAACGTACGATCTTCTCGATCCACATGGACTTCACCTAGTCCCACTAGGTGTGTCTAGTCCCACTAGGACTTTTCCCGTGCCAACGTGCGATCTCCCTGATCCACCTAGACTTCACTTGTCCCACTAGGTGTGCCTAGTCCCACTAGGACTTTTTCCGTGACAGCGTAGGATCTCCCCGATCCACCTGGACTTCACCTAGTTCCACTAGGTGTGCCTAGTCCTACTATAACTTTTCTCAATCAAATCTCCAGTAGGATTTTTCTCAGTCAAATCTCCAGTCAACCTTGACCCACTTGACTCACACAATCTTCAAACATCATTATCAAACATCGAAACTTAAGCTTACCAAGCTTACCAAACATAAACTCACCCGAACCTAGTCAAACTATGTCAACCCTGACCTAATAAAGATTACACTAATAAATTTTATACCAAATTTGGTATTTTGGTGTATGGTTTGGAGATGCCCTAAGACTACCCGATATATTTGGGACCAGGTCTATTATCATTATTATAATATTTAGTAAATTGATATAAAATAATTTATGCTGTAAATTGGGTTTGAATCTAAAAATTTCACCTAATAAAATGCTTCATATATACAAAATACAACTTCTGACTCTTGGAAGTTAGATATTGAAAAAAATTATGTATCAAGGAATATACTTATCCAAATGTTGAAGTTAGATCATATCATATATAATTAATAATAATTATTATTAGTTTTAGTTGATTTAATTTTTCTTAATATGGGATCATCAAATATTATGAAAGTTTTTCATGGACCATCAAAATAATTATATTATATTGAAGTTAGATAATACCATATATAATTAATACTAATTATATTTTATTTAAGTTAGGTATCACCATATATAATTAATACTATTTATATTATATTTAAGTTAGGTTTAATGGTATGAATTTATCCAAATACTTGACACATTATCTGTCCTAAAATAAAATGAAAGATTACCAAGTGGAAGGGTAGAAAGTCGTCTACCTATTATCCAAAAAAAAAACATGCTTAGTCGCCTTGGATAACATGATCCGGAAGTGATGGTCTTTCAAAAAAAAAAAAACAATTATTGTAGGTTCATTTTTAAATGTTAGATTTCTGGAACAGCTAGAATTTATAATGGCCGAGGCTACCTTAATAGCCTCTTAAAAGGAAATTTGCATGGAAGGATGAACATATAAAGAAAGATTCTCCAAGTATTAGGCATAGGAACATTGTCAATATTCTCAAGATGTATTGTATTCTCCAAGACTCCAAGTATGTATTTTGTGATATATATACATCGTTTGTATATGTTTCTTAGTACCTATGTTTCCCGGAACTGATAATTTGGTATTTTTCTATCATGCACCTTTCACTTATGTATCTAAATTTATCTCCTTCCATATCCGTAGGATCAATTTTAAGAAAGCCGCTAAGGCAACGGACCCATCCATCTTTTTCTTAGCACGTGTATATTATTTATCTATGATTTTGTTAGCTTAACTGATACTTGTGCTTTAACATTTTTGTTCTACTTGCAAGCATTCGTGAAATTTGCTTAGCCATGGCTGGTTGCTGGTCAGTCAGCAACTGTGTACAAATGGAGTTTAGATCGACATGGAGCTGCCTACCTAACTTTCTTTCTCCAAATGCATAGTCCCCTTGCACTGAAACAAAAGAAATACAAAGATTTGAAGCTACTGTGTGTCAGTATCATCATAAACCTAGTTAAGTTCTACATGGTAGTCTATCTGTCATTATTATACTACTACAAACATCTAACTGATGTTCGCATCGCATTGGAACTCTTCAGCTTCAAAGCCCCAGTAAAATGTAGTAAACTAAAGTGATGGGGAGAGCAATCAGCATCCCAAATATAACCCTGCAAGAATTTATCAGATTTTGAACAACAACAAAAAAAAATCTATCGTGCCAAAACAGAGAAACTGAAGCACATACCCCGTGCTTAAAATATCAGGATGCACATTATACTCCTTTGCAAACACAAATGGCACAATCCCTTGTGGAAGAGCTGCCTGCAGCAAAGAACACTCATTGTTAGCTGCTACGTACTTCTTTGAGCTTGGCGACTATGTTTAGTTTACAAAACCTGTACGATCGCAACGTGTAACAGAACTCCTCGCAAGCCGACTACAATGGAAGCAGCGGCCATGACAGCAGGGCCGGTGATGAATCTGACAGCCATGGCGAATGCAGCTAGAGAATTGCCACAAGCTATAATCCTCGGCTGTAATGCCATAAACAAACCTGTACCAAGAACTTGGGTAGATGATTAGACAGCCTATTGAGGAAACATGAAGCAAAGCTTTACTCACCGAGACTGAACATGGCCATCCCAAGCCCTGCATCAGAAAGTATTGAGATCGACTTCGCAACGATAGCAGGCATTTTAATTTCCCACCTGAAGGAATGGTTAGTTGATGTTTGCATTGCACGACACTGATGCTAAATTTGATTGACAAAGGTTGTACCTGAAGGAGACAAGAGACCAGATGAGCCCGAGAAGGCTCGAGTAGGTGTTGGGGTTTCGGATAAGTTTTCGCCAGACCATGATCAGTATGAGTCTGGTCATCACACTCGCCGGCGGCATTAAGGCCTTTGAGACTTCATCGACCATAGTTTTCGAGTGGAGCTCTGTTGAATTTGAACCATCTGCATTTGTAAGGTTCTGCGTGACCTTCTTGATGGGATTGTTGCCGAAACTGAAGTCATCTCGTCGACACAGATCATAGGCTTCTAAGATCACAAAATTTTAGTGATCTTAGGTACGTGGAGATTGAAGAACAAGTACAAAATTCAAGCAGCAAATTGTAGATATGAACAGAGAAAGAAGAAATTTAAAAAAAAAATCTCACCTTTGTGCCGGTGATCATCTTGCAGAGCAACCGTATGCTCATTCCTGAACTCTGCCCCGCCGAACGCATGCATCCCTCCTTCTGACACCGGTGATGCGCTCGAACTCCATACGAACATATGCAAATCTCTACCTCCTTCTACACCATTCGCCTTCTTCACCGGCGAGAACATTCCGGACGCGGGTGGAGTCGGGTACGCCGAGGCAGCTCCGTTGGCCCTGGTCCCTGTTTCCGCATCGAATGTCACGGCGCCGAAGTTGGAGTGCCGCGGGCTCAAGCTGCTGGCCGTTCCGCCGTTGCTGTTCCTGACCATCGAGTAGAAGTCGGCGTGGTTGAAGCTGGAGCCCCTCGGCGTGGGGTTCCGCGACGACTGCAGCGAGTAAATCTCCGCGTTGGAGAGGTTGGAGGGGCGCGGCGTGATGGAGATGCCGCCGGAGTTGAGTCCGCCGAGGGAGCGCCGGGAGCAGGCCTCGGAGCGCGAGCTAGTCGACTTGCGCACCGTCACGTGGAGCTTCCCGTCGTCACCGAGCTCCGCCTGGGTCTGCAGCCGCTCTTTCCCGTCGAGGGAGATGATGTCGGAGTCGACGTGGAAGGAGATGATGGAGCCGGCCGTGTCCGGGAACTGCTCCATGATGAGGAGCTTGGCGCCCCTGTACTCGAACAGGAAGAGCATGAGGGTGTACCAGATGATGCACTGAAGAACGACGATCTGGACCATGAGACTGCCGGAGTCGGGCCCGTACATGCCCTTGAGGAGGGGAATGCCCATCACCAGCGTGTTGGGGAGCGTGGCGAGGGAGAAGAGCGTGATGGCCCACTCGAGGCAGCCGCGGACGCTCAACTTGGCCCATGCCGCCAGCACGGCCAGCACGATCAGCTTCTGCAGCGTGTCCGCCGCGATGAAGCGGTAGTTCATGGCGTAGGGGTTGTTGGTCGAGATGAAGTGGAAGGAGAGCAGCGGCACGGCGAAGAGTGCCACGAAGCGGTTGATCCCCGAGCACTGGTCGGGGGTAAAGATACGCCACCACTTCACCGAACCGTACGCCAGGATCATCGCCACGTAAAGCGGCACCACCGCCGTCAGCACGTGGTAAAGGTCCGCCGCCGATATCATCTCCTCTGTTCTTCCGAAATCAGAATCGAATGGGGATTGCTCGCGAACCAGTCGATCTAGATGATCTTCAAGAAGCTATATCTTTCCTCAAGCACTGGCAAGTTATTGTTGCTGTCTACTTTTTTTCGTAGAAAAGTGAAGTTGTGGATGAAATGATGAGCAGAGCCCCATGCAGAAGCAAAAGAAGCTAGCTTTCTGCAACAATGTCGATGGTGTTCGTTCGACGGAATGATGGGGCGTGCTCGGCGCGGATGTTCAGCTCACAGGAAGGAAAGGAAAGCAAACGGAGGAAGGGAGGGGTAGTGAGGGAAGTAGGTGCTACGGCGAGCAGCAGAGAGACAGAGTCGAGCGCGTACTTATTGCTGCTGAGCCTGACTATCATCATGAACCATGTTTATGATGGCATTCAATGGCAGACAAGAAAAAATATATAAAAAGAACATGTTTCGATGGAGTAAGGCAGGCATTGGGAGTGGAGTCGACGGACAGGAACTGCAACAGCTGCCGGAGCTGAGGCTTGAGGGAAGAGGAAAGTAGCCAAGGGATTCTTCTTTCTTCTTCTTCTTCAGCTTGACTACGTCCGTAAGTGTCTTCTTCTGCACCCTGGATATTTAGATGTTCCCATTTCGAGGTCCGTGACGTTGAACTAGGATCAATGTAGAAGATCCCACGGATCATAATTTATTATTTTTTAATTAGAGATTCAGAAGAAAACTTCCGTCAAACTATCAGCCCATCATCTACATGATGTTATGATCTTTTTATGTTTTTCACGTGCTAACCTAACAACCGAATTAATAACTTTAATAATTTATTTATTTTTAATAATTTTTATAATTTATTTTCTTCATATTTATTCTTGAACGGATTGATAAAAATATTAAAATAAATACATTATCTTTTATAATCTCTATTTAGAATTTAAAATAATACAAAATTAATATGTTCATCTGTTTCATGTAATTTATCATCTCCGAATTAGATCTGAAACGGATTAACGGAGATTAAGATTATCATCTAACTAAAATTTCTATATTTATTATCGAAAACTTATAATAATTGAATTTTGATTCCGACAAATATTTAAGACCTTTTTTAGAGTATCTAACTATTTTTTTATTTTTAATAATTTTATTTTATAATATTTAAGATATTTCTGATATATAGTATATTTATGTATTAAAATTTATCTATATAAATTTTGTTCGAGACATTATCTTTTATTTGAATAAATTTTTGTTTTTTTAATAAAATTGAAAGAACGATGAATTTCTTTTTTATTTCCTCCTCTCGTCTTTTTTTGGTTAATTAGAGAAAACTCCCCAATCCCAAATTAATTTTTATATGCACCCCTTACTTGATAAATTTTTTACATTCACTCCCTAATCGATTGAGTATAAAAGATTGAAAACTCAATATAAATTATAAAGATTTGAGTATAAATTATATTAAATTTATTACTAATTTAGGAAATTTGAGTATACAGTTCTGATGACCCCTTATGTGAAAATTTTGATGTAGTCGATGCAATCTCATACTCAATTTCTAAATTTTATACACAAGTTTCTTCAAATAATACTCAATCTAAATCAATTCATACTTAAATTTTTATAATGTATACTGAAATTTTTACTATATACTGAAATAACGTATACTCAAATTTTTCAAATAATACTCAAATTTCTTAAATTAATACTTAATCTCAAATAATTTATACTCAAATATTTACAATGTATACTAAATTTTTACTCTTTTATACTGATAAAAAAAATAACACACAAAACTGTCTTGTCAATCCCATCAAGGAGTGCATGCAAAGGAATTTTTGGATGGGGACTGCATGTAAAGGTGAGTTTGAAATTAGAGAGTTTTCTTAAATTTTTCCTTTTTTTCATCAATCTGTACTATACTCATTACCTATTCAACATTATATTCTAACACTAATTAGTATAAGAAACTAATTTGTTATCTAATAGTAATTTGTTATTTAATAGTATTTTAAAGTTAGATAAAAAGAAATTAAAATAATATATTTTATTTTAATAATTTATTAATATTTTAAAGTTAGATAAAAAGAAAATTAAAATGATATATTTTATTTTAACATTTCGCTCATCTCGAACGTTCTAGTAAACCATCATCGTCTTATATAAATAAAAGTAAATTATGGAATTATTTTATAATCAACTGTAAAAAATGAAGAGATTTTTCTTTGAAAATATGTGTCCGTCGGAAATAATTCCTACCCTTATTTAACAAATTTATTAGAACATTTTATCAAAAAGTGTATGTAACTTTTCAAATTAACCAAAAGACGCAAGCTACTTTAGTGTTTACCAAGAAATATATTTTTTTTCAGTACTCTTCTCATTTTATCCTTTTGTCAAATTTAATTTATATGTATGCAAAAATTAGTGATTTGGTCTAAAGAACTCTGATCGTAAAAATTTCAATTTTCGTAGATTTCTGAGGTTATAAGGAGTTCAAATATGTTATTTATTATTTATTTTGACCTCTCTAAGGTGTTAAAATGTAATAACGGAGAATCAAAAAAAATCACACATTAGGATCGTTGGGCCTAATATGGAATCCATATCAAGCTTCATATCAAACCAATGAGCTCATTATTAAAATTTTTTTCTCATTATTACATTTTAACTTCTCGAAGAAGTTTAAATAAACAATGAATATAATATTTGAACTCTTTATAACCTCAGAAATCCACGAGAACTGAAATTTATGAAATCGGATCTCTCTAGGTCAATCAATGGGTTTTGGTCAAAACCCACTAATTTGACCTAGAGAGCTCTGATTGAAAAAATTTCTGCTCCTGTGGATTTCTGATATTAGAAGGAGTTTAAATATGTTATCTATTGTTTATTTGGACTTCTTCGACGAGTTAAAATGTAATAAGGAAGAATCAAGAAGATCATACATTAGGGCTCTTGAGCCTGATATGGATTGCATGTCATGCCCGCGTAGGGCCTGATATGGAATCATATCAAGCCCAACGTGCTACGTGGGCCTGATATGATTCCATATCAGGTTCAACGTGGGTCTGATATGATCTTATAGTTTTACTTTAATAAAAAAATTTAATTAATTTAAATATTAATATTCAAATCTAAATCTAAAAAATATGCAGGGTTCAACTCATTTTAACTATTTGATAATAAAATTTATTTTCATTTTATTTTCTTTTTAATTCTTAAAATTCGTTTTCAAAAAAAAAATTCGAGTCAAAATTAAAAAGCAGAGAACTTCATGAGTACAATACAAAATAACATCGGTGGATTGATATGCTACTGGACGAAGTTCGTCAAAGATCTCCCGTAGCATCAACTGGTCGATGTTCCAGCCGTTGTCGTTGTCGCAGTTGGCGACGGTCCTATCGAAGTCGAACAGCTTTCATATCAAGCCCACATTTGGCCTGATATGAAAAATATCAGGCTCAATTTGGGTCTGATACTTTTTCCATGTTATGCATGCATCCATCTAAAAAAGATAAGAAAGAGAAGAGGAAAGAGAAAAAATATATATGAAAAAGATAGAGGAATAAAAAGAGAGGAAAAGAAAGAAAAGATAGATTGCATGCATGAGAGAGAGAAAAGAAAAAAAAATGATTGCATACATTGTTGGAGGAAGAGAATAGGGGAGAGGAGAGACACACTTGTGACAGAGGAGAAATGCAGAAAGTAAATAAAAACAACTTGATCATTCAATAGAAGAGGTTACATATTTATAGGCTTAGTGGATAGGCACCAAGTCCACATACATTGAATCTAGACACTTCCAAAAAATTTTATCCCAATCAAACTCTATCTCTATCTTATTATCTTCCACATAATTAATCCACTAATTAATTATTTATTTTTTGAAACATTAATATCAACACTCCCCCTTGTTTCAAAATTACAAACACTAAGACATGATCTAAAATAAACAAACTTATCTCTGTGAAGTGACTTTGTCAAGATATCCGTCATTTGTTCATGCGTGCTACAATGCTCCAACATAATTTCATTATTTGTGACTAAGTCTCGAATAAAGTGTAGTCGAATATCAATATGCTTAGTCCTCGCATGGAAAGCTGGATTCTTTGTCATTGCAATTGTCGCCTTGTTATCACAAAAAATAATAGTCGCATTTTTTTGTTCCTGGTGAAGATCTACAAGTAATCTTCTAACCCAAACTGCTTGACATGCTGCTGAAGTTGCTGCTACATATTCTGCTTCTGAAGAGGATAAGGCAGTAGTAGCTTGCTTCTTTGAACTCTATGAAATTGCTCTTGATCCAAGATTAAAAATACTAGCTGAGGTGCTCTTTCGATCATCCACTGAACCTGCCCAATCACTATCAGTGAAACCGCAAAGATCGAATTTTGAAACTTTAGTGTACTAAATTCCATAATCCATCGTTTCGGCAATATAGCGCAAAATCCTTTTAGCCGCTCCAAGATGATGCTTCGTAGGATTTTGCATAAATCTGGAAACTACACCAACAGAAAAAGCAATATCAGGTCTAGTATGTGTTAAATAAATTAAACCTCCAACCAAACTTCTGAAATTTTTTTCATTAGCTTTCTCTGAACCATCTTCGTGTTGTAACTTCTCATTTACATTCATGGGCGTAGAAGCTGAATTGCAATTGAGCAAACTGAATCTTTTAAGAAGATCTGTCGCATACTTTCTTTGTGAGATAAAAATCCCATCAACTCCTTGCTTTACTTCAAGACCAAGAAAATAATGCAATATTCCCATATCTGACATCTCAAATTTGTTCATCATATTAGATTTAAAATCAGCTAGCAGAAAATCAGAAGAGCTCATATATATTATATCATCGACATAAAGGCACACAATAAGATAATCATCTCTACCTTGTTTCTTCACATAAAGAGTGGGTTCATTTTCACTTCTTGTGAAACCATGTTGTCGAAAATAACCATCAATTTTGCTATACCATGCACGTGTGGCTTGTTTTAACCCATAAAGTGCTTTTCTCAGTTTGTACACTTTTGTCTCTTTGCCTTCAATTATAAAGCCTTCCGGTTGAGCTACATACACTTCTTCTTGCAAGTCGCCATTAAAAAATGCAGACTTAACATCAAATTGATAAACAGACAATTGTAATTGTGCAGCTAATGCTAGAATAATTCTCACAGTTTCAAATCTAGCAACTGGAGAAAAAGTTTCTTCGAAATCAATACCTTGTTGTTGTGAATACCCTTTTGCAACCAGTCGAGCCTTATATTTTTGGATGGTTCCATCAGCATGGTATTTTGTTTTAAACACCCACTTGAGCCCAATCACGTTCTTGCCTTCAGGTAGATCCACCATTTCCCATGTTTCATTTTTATGGATTGTCAATAGCTCTTCATTCATTGCATTTCGCCATTCTTCCATTGTGACTGCTTCTTCAAAAGTTGTAGGATCTGAAACAAAGAGAGCAAATTGACATGATGCATAAATTTCTCTCAAAGATCTGACCTTTGCTGGAGGTGATTCATCAGAAGACTCTTGTAAGGAGGATGGGCTGCTCCTTGAATTTGATGGTGAAGAAGCTGGTGACATCAAAGGAGATGATTCAACACCTTCAGTTGTTGGGGTTCTGTTCTCCACTAAAATAGGAACTTGAGTCTCTTCTTCTTGTGGATTCCAATTCCAACTTGAATCTTCATCAAAATCTACATCTCTTCTTATAATCAATTTGCCAGTAAGAGGATTATACAATCGATATGCTTTTGATTGATTGCAATATCCAACAAATATGCATTTTTCAGATTTTTTCTCAAGTTTATGACGAAATTGAGGATTAATCAAAGCATATGCAATACAACCAAAAATTCTCAAGTGGTTTACCGATGGTTTTCTCCCTCGCCATGCTTCAAATGGTGTTTGATTCATTTTCGCCTTTGTTGGAGAAATATTCAGTAGGTAAATTGATGTTGCCACTGCTTCAGCCCAAAATATATTTGGAAGTCTTTTGATATTCAGCAAACTTCTAGCCATCTCTACAACCGTTCGATTTTTTCATTCGGCTACACCATTTTGCTCCGGTGTATAAGGCGCAGTCAATTCCCTGTGGATACCATGCTCATCACAAAAATTATTAAATTCTTTAGATAAAAATTCACCTCCTCGATCTGTACGAAGAGTCTTTATTAAAGTATCATTCTAATTCTCCACAAGTGCCTTGAATTTTCTGAAATTTTCAAAAGTCTCTGACTTATCTGCTAGAAAATACACCCAACTCATTCGACTAAAATCATCAGTAAACATTAAGAAATATTTACTACCCCCAAATGATGTAGTTCTCATAGGACCACATAAATCAGCGTGAATTAGCTCAAGACATTCTGACGCTCTCCATGATTGTCCACTTGGAAAAGGCTTCCTTGTTTGTTTTCCAAGTACACATCCTTCACAAAAACCAAGAGAATTAATTTGGGGTAATCCACGAACCATACGTTTCTGATTTAAAAGCTGCATTCCTTTGATGTTGAGATGCCCATATCTCAAGTGCCACATCTTTGAAGCATTTTCTTCATTAGCAATAAATGCTTGGTTTCTGACATTAGAGATCTTCAGCGGGAACATCTTATTTTCTGTCATTTGTACTTTAACAATAGACTGTCCAATATCTTTGTCAGAAATAACACAGACTTCATTATCAAATAAAATTGCATAGCCGCTTATCATTAATTGTCCAACACTTAACAGATTATGTGCCAAGTTAGGAACAAAATAGACATTGTAAAGTAATTTAACTTTACCATCACTAGTCTCCACAGCAATAATACCTTTGCCTTCGACTTGTATCTGATTATTATCTCCAAGTCTAACTAGCATCTTCTGTGACTCATCAAGTTCTTTAAATAATGACTTATTGCCTGTCATGTGATTTGAACATCCACTATCCAAAAATCAAATATCGTTTTGAACTTCATTAGAATGAGAATGAACCATAAATAACTTACTTTCCTCATTTTCTTCTTTAACATAATTTGCTTGTGAACTATTTCTGCAATTTGCCTTTATATGCCCAAATTTTCCGCAACCATAACACTGAATGGAATTTTTATTCCATTTTTGATCTCCTTTGAATTGTCTCTCTTGTTCATTAAAATTACTTCTTCCTCTGCCACGTCCTCTACCACGAAAACCTCCTCTTCCTCGACCTCTGCCAGCGAAGTCTTCCTTTTTTCTGTCTCCCCCTTCACTTGAGAAGCTTGAAATGTCTTTTCTTCATTCTTCTCAGTGGATCTATTTCGCCTTGCCTCATGAGTTTGCAAAGAACCCATTAGTTCATCAAAAGAGAAAGTTGAAAGATCTTTTGATTCCTCGATTGCAGTTACTATATAATCATATTTAGGAGTCAAACTTCGCAAAACTTTCGAAACAATAATTGCATCAGTGATCTTTTCTCCATAAGATCTCATTTGACTGACAATTGAAATTACTCTAGATAAAAAGTCTTGTAAAGTTTCATTACCCTTCATAAGCAAGGCCTCGAACTCACTTTTGAGGGTTTGGAGTTTCACTACTATCACTCTGGAGGAGCCTTGGAATTCTTTCTGTAATATTTCCCATGCTTCTTTGGAAAATGAGGCAGTTGCAATTCTTGAGAAAATTGTCTCATGTACTGTTTGCTGAAGGATGAACAGTGCCTTTGAACCTTTCTTCCTGTTCTCCTTTAATCGACCTTCATCAGCATCCTTGTCGTCAAAGCCGTTCTCTACTAAATCCCAAAGATCTTGAGATCTAAATAGAGTCTTCATTTTGATACTCCAAAATTCATAGCACTCTCCTTTGAAAATGGGGATGAGGGGTTGAGAAATTCCGTTGAATGCCATTGCAAGCAAACTAGGACACTTCAACCCAACTTCGCTCTGATACCACTTTGTTGGAGGAAGAGAATAGGGGAGAGGAGAGACACACTTGTGACAGAGGAGAAATGCAGAAAGAAAACAAAAATAACTTGATCATTCAATAGAAGAGGTTACATATTTATATGCTTAGTGGATAAGCACCAAGTCCATATACATTGAATCTAGACACTTCCAAAAAATTTTATCCCAATCAAACTCTATCTCTATCTTATTATCTTCCACATAATTAATCCACTAATTAATTATTTATTTTTTAAACATTAATATCAACATACATATAAGTTAAATTTGAAGAAAGATAAAATAAAAAAAATACTAAAAAAGTATAATTTTTGATAAACATCAAAATATTTTACATCTTTTAATTAATTCAAAAAGTTATATGCGTCTTGAAAAAATGCTCAAGTGATTATCCACCAATCAGATATTGCGTGGGAAAAAAAAACATTGACACTTTTATGAATAATTAGAGATATCAGAAATTTTGCATTTGATCTGCATGTTCATATCAAAAAATCCTTCCTGGAAAATTGTTCAGATAGCAGAAACCATTCTTTCCCTTTTACAGTTTACACCGTGACATTATTCATCTGCAAGCTTGCACTGGTCTTCCAAGATCTGAAGTCGGACTCTTCAAGGTTATGTCATGGATAGGCAGGGACATGACCGTCTCAAATGCCTCCACGAGAAGTGCTACCTTCTTGCTCCGCGCAGGTGTCAATTTCCTCACCGCCTTTTGAAGTGCATTATCCATCATCCATGTTTCTGAACTTTTCCTTTCGTCTCTCTGCTGATGCCTCAGATCGACCGTTTCATCTGCTGGGTCGGCTTCCACCGGAAGGAATCGCGGTGCCCTTGGATTCATCAGTCTCAGCACTTCCATCTCGATATCCTTCTTCCACTTTACACTTCTGCGTCTTGCCTTCTGCTTATTGCTTAGCTTAGGAGACATCTTGATCATCCCATCAGATACGTCTTCATGTTCCGTCTGATCATGCTCCGATGTTTGATCATCCTCTGAGTAGATATCTTCGCTTAAGCCTTGATGTTCAACAGATCCACCATCTCTAACCTTTTCTTCTTCAGTGAGCTTGAGCTTGAGGCTGGTGTCTGAGTTTTCATAACCACTACTGATTTCAGGTTCTTTGTTTTCCAGCCATTCTTCAGCTGCGGCCAATTTCGATTGTTCAGCATTACAACCTTCAATCCGATCATCTTCTCCACCATTTCCAGCAACAAAGCTGTGGCCTTTGCTCGTGTGAGATCCATGCTCAGATAAATCACCATTATGATCTTCAATTCCCTCTTCGCTGAACTCCGTGTCATCTTCCGACGGCTCTAAACTCTCAAGAAATTTTGATATCTCTCTATCAAACTCATCCGTGTAGATCTCATTCAAGAAATCGTAGTTCGTCTCTTCTATTACAGGAGCGATCTCTGAGCCTTGGACACTCCTCGTCTTGTCTGAACTCATGCTTCTTCCTCCCTTTTTAAAACTTCCCCTCCTAATCGATGATACTCTTTTCAACTTCACGCTCCTCCTCTGCGTCCTGAAGGACCGCCTTCTCGCCGATGGCAATCGTCTCAAGGGTTGCAAATGCTGGTGCCTACGGCCATGCAGAGAGCAGTAGTTGAAAGGGCAGGCCTTAGCCGCAGAAGTCAACTCAGCAACATTGTTCCCCGGATTTACTTCTGACACATTTGGGAATTTGGATTCCTTCAAAGTGGACGAACAAGTAGCCCTGCTTACCTTTCTTCGAGGCGACATCACACTGGTTTCATAGATCTTCTTCATCGAAGGTCTTCGCGGTCGTAAACTTGCTTTCCTTGCTAATGTTTTCAAGTCTTTGGGAACAGAAAGAGGAGGAGGAGAGGAAGGGGAAGGCTTTGAATTGCTTTGATCGGCATGATTCTTGGCCTTGACGACGGTAGCAGGTGCAGGGGATTGAGCACTTACCTGCATGGGCTCCTTCCGTGCGTCCGAGCAAGTTGTGGGCTTCATATAATTTGGCGATGAGTTGCTCGTTGGCTTTGCGGTTTCCTTCTTCGCGATTCCTCCCCTTCCGTTGCCGTTCTGTTGAGCAGCGGAGGATCTGGACCTGAGCTTCTTTGTCTGCGCTTTGGGCTGATGAAGCTTATCAGGAGTCTGTGTTTGTGCCATGTGGATTGGACGAGGAGGGAGATGTTTGAGCTGGGATGAAGCTTGGCTTGATCTGTTAATGGAGGAAATTGAGACCCTGCGCCGGGAAGAAAAAGAAGACTTGTTCTTCCTTATTTGGAGAATTGCGTGGTATCAGGGCAATTGAGACTTCCTTGTGGGGGATGTAACATGTAAGGAAGTCGGTCAAACAAAGGAAAGATGTCAAATCCAACAATTAGATTCTTTCCGAGCTTAAAAAGTTTGGTTCCAGAAAATTTCAGTCAGTAGCTGATAGATGAAGCATAAGAACACCGTAAACCGCACGCAGGACGCGGCAAGCGGCTTTTGACGCGTTCCAGCGAGGTGAGACGCGTGCATGTGGGACTTAAGTGGACTTTCGGTGAGTCAATTAACGCGGGAAGCATGGGTCCACGCGGCCGTTCACAATGATTGGTTAAGATTACTTAAGCTTCTAATAGTCTAATTATAGTCTTACCGCAGGATAGAAAACAAAAATAATCAAACTCTCAATAACTAACCCGATCTTTTAATTTTAAAGTATGAATGAGATAACAATCGAATGGATAAAATTTCTCATATCGAGGTATGAGTAGACATCAAAGAAGTGAACGAAAGAGGTTCTAATTTGATAAACACACTTGCAGCATGTACTACGTAAGGACATATATATACTTCAACATGTACGTAAGAAATATACAACGAAGAGAGGTAAATGGTAACGGGCTGCATTCAATAGTCCAACGAAATTTTTGTCTACATAAATACAAATGGAGGATAATCTAGACACCTTATCACCATCAAACAAGCAAAAACTGTGCCTATTATGAATACTGACCAAACATTACACACGCTGCAATTTACTCGATTGAAGATGCTATGTTCTTTGGCGTTTCCTTGGAAGCTTTCATGGCAGACACAAAACCTAGCATTTTGTTTAGAGCGCTAATGTAGGCCCGAACACTGGATACTACAATATCCATGGCAGCTCCGCTTCCACTGGGAAATGCAAATCATTCGGCATTAGAAATTCTTATCCTTAGAAATGAGAGATGCAGCAGAATAGAAAGAAGACCTGAAAGTTCGATGCATAGCCTGTCCTGTTAAGGCATGTGTTGATGTATGACTACCGTCTCCACTTATAACTACTCGTGTGGTTGCAATTGCATCTATGCCTTCAGTTACTGCATTTAAAGCATACTCCTTCAGAACTGCAGGCACCTGCAGAGGCAAAGCACATCCTAAATAAACTGAGGATGTTCAGGATAAGGATAACTTAAAAAATATAGCATCAACTTAAATAGAGATCGAACATACTGTTGGTGCAACACAACATACCTAACTGGAAAAGAACAAGCCTAAATTCTGCAATAGTAACAATACCAAGAGAAGGTTTCCTCAAGCTAGTACTCTTTTTTTTAATATCTTCAGTAACTATGAAAATAATAAGTACTCTTGATTTATTTTATATCATAATTCTAAGTGGAGTTTGCTTGCCCCTTGCATCAAATACCACCTCCCACAAAATCAATTATAAAAAAAAGAGGACTAAGATACAACTGTTCGCAGATCCCAGGTCTTAAACAAATCTAACAGAATGCCCATCAAAGTTGATTATGAACATGTCTTGTATCTTATATTTCAAAACTACCTGAAACAATCACATGCTTTGGAGCTCGAGTCCTAGCCAATCACTGACTAAAACAAAGAGGTCAATTCAGAAGTTTATAGTCATAAACTAGTGTACTATATTACTTTCTCTTTTAGAGAAAGCTGCAGCTCAATACTGAGTCCTGACAAGTTAAAGAAATATGTTTGAGTTGGTTAATAACTAACTTTCCGTTTTATGTTACTACAGAACAGATTTTTTTTATCACTACCGATTGCATCTATCTTTTGTTACTCAGGATGTCCCGAACTGCAATCTATCACATGAAATAACAGCATAAAATCAGGAGCACAGAAGTCTGTATCCTCACCTCAACTATGCTATCAATGGCTTTGTATGCAGCATCAACTGGACCTGTGCCAATGGAGCATGCAATCCTCTCTTCTCCATCAGAAGCTATTAATTTTACAGTTGCTGTAGACAGGCCAAGTGTTCCGCATGTGGCCTGTAAGATTAAACCATTACTAGAGAGTTTATGCTTGGAGAGCTTGCTTAGGGGTAAAAAAAATCAGTCCGAGTATACCTGTAGTTCTTCAAGAGACCAAATAACAGGAGGCTGAAATATTTCATCCGAGATCAGTGCCTCCAAGTCTTCGTCAGATATGTGCTGTTCTCATAGATAAAATGAGTTAGCATTTTTTAATCCTTTCTAGAGATCAATTCCGAGTAATTACCACTTTGAACAAATTAAGCACCACAAAGAAAGAGGAAGGATGAGTTCAGTGTTAATAAGATTGCATTTTCTCCTAAACCATTGGTTGTGGAGCATAGGATCATGTTTCTTAAGTCATTTAATGACAAAAAAAAAACTATGATTCTCATGAGTTACAATAGTTAATTGTTTCTCACCTTTTTCTTCTCAGCAACTTCTTTAAAGCGTTTGAAGACATCATCAAGTTCCTTCCCATCAATGTCATACCCAAACTTAACAAATAAAAATAAATTACAACTTACAAATGCAAAATAGTAAAAGTTGTTACAAAGCAAATTAATGAAGAAAAATATACCTCCAACAATCTAGACCTCAAAGCATGGCGTCCACTGTAAAGATCAAGTGTCAGTCTTTTTGGAAATATGATATCCTTTAAAAGATAGACACACTACAGACACACAATTCTGCAGATTATTTCAATTATTTTCAACAAGTTTGTCATAAATATTCTAACATTAGTGCACTAATATTCAAACACTCCAAGAAGTGTATAAAAAATTTCTTTAATTTGAAATCTATTTGTTTAAATTGATCTACAAGATGTTTAATGAGTTTACAGACATTTGCTTCATATACTGATTTGAGAATGAATTTGGCTCTAATTGAGCTAGGTAGAAGCATGAGTTTAATATGCATTTTATTAAAACAAGAGTGAAAACAATTTTTAGGTGTGCGGCTGAAGAGAAATCCTGAGCTTGGTTGGACTCGTTTACAGCCTATGCTAGTAAGAGAATGAACATGCTTGTTTACTGCTTCCCATACGTTTAGCTTATTCTGATGTGAACTAAAAGAATACTGTGCCAAAAGAACATTGATGTAGGACAAGAAATTCAAAGGACATCATAGCTTGTGTAAAATTGTAGAATGTTTTAAGATGTGAAGTTGATATTGAAAAGGCATATATTAATCTAAATGTGATGTGAGGTGTCCTAATGAGCTTCTCCCCAAACAGAGGGGGAACCCAATCGTCATGTCGCCAATAGTCACTCGACGATGGAACCAACACAACTAAACTAGGACCTTTAAGACCTCTACCAGTCCTTGTTCCCCGGGTCATCTGAAGATCTGTTCAAGGGGGTCCTTGAGGGCGGGTTTGATGGCCCTCTTCCCCTTCTCCTTGATAAAGAGGATAAGCCCGCAAATAGAAGCCTCTTTCAGTTGCAAGTCTCCCAAGGCCCAAAGGAATGGAGCCCAGCTAGTGAGAAGGCTCAGCCGCAGTAGACAGACGTGTAAACTCCTCTTTGGGGGAAAGAGCCTCGGGCTCATGTCAGTGCAACAACTCCACAGGTGGACTAGTTGCTCCTTGGTTGTATCGGAAGGAGGCATGCTCAAGCCTAACCTATGGGTTGTGGAAGATGTTGACACTTCATAAGAATATCTAAGGAAAATAGCAAAGTCCATCCCTGCAAAAGCGTGAAAATCAAACAAGCACCACAGTTAAGTGTGAAAGGAAAAAAACCCTGTTGATAGGACCCTAAAAGCCTAACTTTACGAACTTCTCTCGGCTAAGTCCTTAAGAACCTCGGAATTGGCCATGACAGCCTTCAATTATTTCACCGCCTTTTGATCCTCAAGGGTAAGGCTGGGTGGGGTACATCGGTAGCCTAGTAAGAAATCCCACCAATTCGAGATTACCCAAGGTAATGGACAAAAAAGCTACATCTTCCATCCTTTTGTGGAGGGGATATGCTAAACTTTCTAGTCAATCGAGGTGTCACAAAGAGTACCCTTTTATCAAAGTTGATCTTAAAGGCCACCATGAACAACCACACTTAGTGGCCCAACTCGGCTCAACAAAACCTTAATTAGAAATGTAGTCAAGTTTCATCAGGAGTTCAATGAAAAATGGTTAACCAAGAGTCTGAGGGTTTGAAGGAGATTCACCAATAGGGCGAGAAGGATAAAGCACAACCTAACTATGAAAAAATCCATAAAGAAAGTAAACATCCCGCTTGGGGGCTAATAAGGGCATCTCCAACGGTGGGAGCTCTCCAAGAGCTCCACAATGTCACATCAACGCCACGTCAAAAGTAAAAAATCTCACTCATCTCTCCACTATCAAAAAACCTCTCAACAACTCTTTTATGGGTCTCACACTTTTTCATTATATTTTACATTATATATAATTTTCTCAAAAAATATCTCTGTTAATTTTTTTAAATAAAAACTAAAATTAAAAAATTCATTTAAATTAATAAACAGCAAGGAGGGAGCCACTCCTTGCGGAAAAGCACCCTCACCACTGCCACATCAGCAATTCATTACCAATTAGTGAAATCGCTAGCTAGGAGGACCGCTACCTATGCGTGCTCTAGGGCCAGCCATACGGACTGTTGCCACCTATACCTCTGCCAGCGCCATATTCACGATGCCAACAATCATCATGGATGGTTCGGCATGAGCCTCCTCAAAATGGAGGTTGAATACTTTTGCCTAAATTCAGGGGAAACTAGCAAAGTGAGAATGTTCGACTATCGAAAGTAGTAATTATGAGGGTTTCAAGGATTGAGAGGAGAAAAACCTGATCAGATCAGAGCTCATTTGGAACAAAAGGAGCAATAATGTAAGGCTCACAACACTAAAGGAGCATGACAGCAAAAGGCCTAGTGCTTGTGGTTGGGCCCTTTTATAGTCATGATAAATTGTGGAGGAAGCTAGGAAAGGAGAAGATGAAGGACAACTATCAATTCACAAGACCTTCAAATCAAGCACTTCTTAATGGGCCCCAATGTAAGGTCAGAAAATTGATATGTGGTATCTGCTCACCTCAGATAAAACCAATTAGGACATACTGTGTGTCCCCCATAACCAGAGGCATATGTCATCCTTAGTAAAATGTCTCATTTGGATGTCCCTTGTTTTGCATTGACATCAACGACCAACCGAGAGAACAGGCCAATGTCACCGACAAGAGGGGTTGACAGAGCCATCCCAATAAAACATACTCTTTTCTTTGTCACCAGAGACAATAAAGAAGAACATTCCTCACCTCTCCACTAGTTGTGGAGGTTATAGGATATGATCGAGATATGAATGGTAGCCACTTCGTCCCTATCCCTATAAAAGTGCAAAGGAAGCATGAATGAGCTTCTTCTAGAACCCTCAAGTACCACAACCTACACTTCAAGATACTCTACAACACACCTCGGCCAAAACCGCCAGGCAACTTGACTCTCAAACTTCAACAAGCTTGGCGAACCTACATAAGGCGTGTTCAACCATCTAACTCGGAAAGCCACTCCATCTATTAGGCCCAAACCTCAATAAGATGAAACATGGAAGAACAGTAATTCTCGAAGTAATAATAGTCTCACTGAAAGGAAAGAAGTGAAGCACTTAGTATCACAAACTCTCTTGAAATAGAATGAAAAGGCCTAAGCCATACCTAAGCTTTCCAAGGACAATGCCAGATTCATTTGCACGAGTTAATCCAATGTCTTCAGGAGAGATAATTTCATATGTACCCTTGTGTTTAAGCATCCCATCCTGCAAAAGATTAGGTCAGATATCAATGCACAAGTGCAAAAGGTAACCACAAAAAGAATGCAAACGCAGATGTGGTCCAAAACCCAAAAGATTTCCCTAATCTGAAACCAATGAGAAAATTTGATTTGATTGTTAACATGATCAATTTCAAAACCAATGAGAAAAAATTGATTTTATTGGACCATCGTTGTTGAGTAAATTTGCTGCAGCTGCCTTTGAGACAAATAATCCCACTTGTAGCAAAAATTCAATGATTTTCCCATTCCTTGTGTATAGCTAGTGAATAGCAAAGGATTTATCTTAATCAAATAGTTATTTGTAACTGTTTGTGTTGCCACATTTTTTTATTTGTCTTTGTACACACTGTCCTAAAGTACTACATAGAAACCTAACACGACACAAAAAATTGCAAGCATAGCATAAATATCTTAACAAGCACCTGGTGGATGCCACTTTCATGAGCAAAAGCATTAGCACCAACAATAGCTTTGTGTGGCTGTACATGCAAGCCTGTATATTCAGCTACCTGAAACATCAATCTAAATTTAAGCTTATTGAAAATAAATAAATAAATAAATTCTTCAAGGTAAAACATTTAGTGATCAATTTTTAAAGTACCATCTTGCTTGCCATCACTATGTGTTTTGTGTTAATTCCAGTATAAAGACCTCCAAGAAGTTCCTGACGACACTTCATAGCAATAACAACCTGCAACAAGCAAAACAATGGTTGAAGAGACATTTATAAGATATCAAAAGCCAAAACAAAGTCTTATTATTTGAATCCTGCAGAAAGTCTTTGATAACTCTTTACACTGTTCAACATCATTATAATAAGGATCAAAACAATTAACAAGTTTACATTGTTGATGGTTCTTTTTTTTTTTGAAAAAAAAAGACTTAAATGTATCTTAAGTTCTTAACTTCTAGTTCACTTCTTGTCACTGAAGAACACATTGAACAAATCACTGCATAACTATCTCTGAATCTAAAGGGACTAATTTCTTACCAACTTTAATCATATGCATACCCATGAGGAAAGCATTGACAACACCTAAACATGATCATAATGCTTTTTGTCTAACCTTTGGACTATATATCTATGTAGCTTGTATGAAAGTTATCTAGTGGACAACTCACATGTCTAAATTTTCAAACCAAAATATGGTGTGGCTTCCTTTTTGCAATTGCCCCAGCCGTTGTCATTGATTGTAACCCAACAATTTGTATAAAGCTATTACACATATTTTCATGACCAGCTCAAATGAGAAACTGACCCGTGGTTTAGGTCTAACCACCGGTCAAGATGCTTATGCACATGATCATAGTAAGTCCCTCATTTAAACCTATTAACCCTCATTATTAGTCTAAAATATAGTGAGATGACAGGTGACAAAACGGATATTGTATATGAGATACCAGCTTAGAGACCTGTATGGTAGCAGGATGACCAGAAGCATAAGAAACCATATAACAGTATGGCATTTAAAAACAAGCATTAGTGGATTGCATCTTCTGCTAATGATGCTTATCAGACCAGAAAACACTGCACACTACATATCTGTTTAATCAGCATTCTAAACCATGGAACAGTATGATAACTATGGCATACCCTCAAATATAGTTAATGTGATGATATCATCAAGCCTTTGCAACGGCTGCCACATACTATAATTTGTGTAACCATGTGAATGCATAACATGACCTAGCACCAACTAACGACAGCCAGTAGAACAATCAAAATTTTGGTACTTTTAATCAGTCATAGATGAAAACATTTGCAGGACAGTGGGCAAAAGAATTTTTGTTTTTGAAAGAAAGATGTTAATGAAAAAATCAAAATAAACCTCAGTAATTGAACAGCATGTGTCCCTTTTTTCCACTGCATGTAATGTGGCCATTTATATAGTAATCATACCTCCTCCAAAGAAGCATTTCCAGCTCTTTCACCAATACCATTGATAGTGACCTCTAGTTGCCTTGCCCCTGCATAAGCGCCCTGAGATTGGGTTGCCAAAACAAGTGAATACAAAGAAGATATAAGAAAACACAGGACAAGCTCACTTGAGTCGAGTATGCTATACTTACTGCTAATGTGTTTGCAGTTGCAAGTCCAAGGTCATTCTGGCAGTGAGTAGATATAATCACATTTTCAATACCAGGGGTGTTTGCCTTTATGTCAGCAATTAACTGTCCAAATTCAGATGGAAGAGTATATCCAACAGTGTCCGGGATGTTCAGTGTCGTAGCTCCAGCTTTAATTACTTCCCCCAGAATATGATACAGAAATTCCCTATCAGATCTGAAAGAGACGACCACTAGAATCAGAATTACACTTCCATTATTCGAGTTCAAGTTAAGAGAGCAGGAAACCTGCCGGCATCCTCAGGGCTAAACTCAATATCCTGGCAGCCAAGATTCTTGGCATAAGCCACCATGTCACGAGCAATGCTCACCACTTCCTCCCTTGTCTTCCTCAGCTTATGCTTCATATGGATCTCGCTCGTGGCGATGAAGGTGTGCACTCTCGGCTTCTTTGCATGTCGAACCGCCTCCCACGCGGCATCAATATCTCTCTTATTGCACCTTGCCAACCCACAGATCACAGGTACATGCCCGTCATCGCCAATGGGATGGTTCCCTACCTCGATGGCGATGGAACGAACGGCGTCGAGGTCGTCGGGGCTGGAGGCAGGGAATCCAGCTTCGATGATGTCGACCCCGAGGCGGGATAGGTGCCGGGCGACAACGAGCTTCTCGTTGCTGGTCATGGTAGCGCCGGGGGACTGCTCGCCGTCGCGGAGGGTGGTGTCGAAGATGCGGACGTAGTTGGGGTCGGAGATGCGATTGGGGACGTACTCAGGGCGAGAAGGGAGGGAGCATTTGAGGGATCCTCCGGCTAAGATCCGCGGTTTGTGAACTGTGGAGCGGGTGGGGAAGTCGAATGATCGGAAAGAGAGAGACGAGAGCCATGAATGAGGGAGGAGACGGGAGCGGGGGAGAACGAAATCTTGACGGCGAATGCTGGTAGATGAGAAGGAGGCGCTAGAGAGGGCGAGGGAGAACGCCATGGAAAGGAGGCGGAGGAGGGAGCTAGAACGCGGGCGTCGTGTCTTATACGGTAGGGTTTAAGAGGATCCGGTTCGGCTTCTTGTCTATCTTTCTGAACAGAAAAGATAGGGAACGCGAATGGAGCCAGTGAATGCAGCGTGAATGACGTGGAACGCCACGTCACATACATCACATCAACCAAGTGAATAAGAAAAGGTGGAGTGGTCTTTTTTTCCCCGAGACGAACCCCTGACCCTTTCCCCCCTCCCCCAACCCTCGCGACGACAGAAGCAACGTCGTCTTCCACCCTTGTTGTGAGGGCGCCGGCCATGGACATGGACAGGCACAGGTGTTGGATCTGCTTCCGGCGGTTCTCTAATGGTCGCGCACTCGGTGGCCACATGCGCTTTCACGTCGTTAATGCTTCCACGTCATTCACATCCGGTGGTTCTCTAATAGTCGCGCGCTCGGCGGCCACATCCGCCTTTTCTCATGCACTTGGTTGACGTGGCGTATGTGACGTGGCATTCCACGTCATAAATGATAGGGAACGTGAACGCAACCACGTGAATGCAGTGTGAATGATGTGGAACGCTACGTCACATACGCCACGTCAACCAAGTGAATGAGAAAAGGCAGAGTGGCCTTTTTTTACTCGAGACAAACCCCTGGCCCTTTCCCCCCTCCCCCAACCCTCGCGCCGACAGAAGCAACGTCGTCTTTCTCCCTTGTTGTGAGGGCGCCGGCCATGGACATGGACAGGCACAGGTGCCGGATATGCTTCCGGCGGTTCTCTAATGGTCGCGCGCTTGGCGGCCACATGCGCTTTCACGTCGTTAATGCTTCCACGTCATTCACATCCGGCGGTTCTCTAATGGTCGCGTGCTCGACGGCCACATCCGCCTTTTCTCATTCACTTGGTTGACGTGGCGTATGTGACGTGGCATTCTACGTCATTCACGCTGCATTTATGTCATTGCGTTCATGTTCCCTATCATTTCTGTTTCGAATCAGCCCATCAAACTCTATAATTACAATTAATATAAAAATTGACATTTTTCGATTGACTTATGCGGTACAAATATAATCAGCAGCAATTAACCATGTACGTGCTTCTTCCCGGCTACGGCCGCCGTAGTTGACCGATGGCTAGAATTTGCTATAAATAGAAGTTCCTCCGCGTCCCAGTCCATTCCAACTCCATTTCACTCTTTCCAGATTTATCTATGGCTTCATCGGCAACTTGGCTCCTCTTCCTCTGTTCTCTTCTCCTTTTTTCGCTTTCATCTTTCTCCAGTGCGGCCACTTCGCGACCTCATGCCCTCCTCCTCCCGGTCACCAAAGATGCTGCCACCCTCCAGTACCTGACTCGCGTCCGCCAGCGTACCCCCTCTGTCGGCGTCACCCTCGTCGTCGACCTCGGTGGCCGCTTCCTTTGGGTCGATTGCGACTCCGGCTTTGTCTCCTCCACTCGCCGTCACATCCCCTGCGACTCCCCGCAGTGCGCCATGTCTAACTCCGGCATGTGCGGCGACAACGTCTGCGGCCTCCTCCCCGGTAACCCTTTCATCGATACTAGCACCGGCGGATCCCTCGAATCCGACGTCCTCTCCGTTCTTTCCACCGACGGGTATACCTCCGGCCCCCTCGTCACCGCCTCCAGCTTCCTCTTCACCTGCGCTCCCACATTCCTGCTTAGGGGACTTGCTAGGGGCGCTAATGGCATGGCCGGCCTCGGCCGGAACAAGGTCGGCGTTCCGTCTCTGCTCTCCTCTGCCTTCCACCTCCCCCGGAAGTTCGCTATCTGCCTCCCCTCGTACGCTGGGACGGGCGCCATCTTCTTCGGAGACGGACCCTACAAATTCTTAGGCACCTACAACCCCGACGTAGCGCAGTATCTAGCCTACACGCCGCTCTTTGTCAATCCGGTGAGCACCGCCGGCGCCTCCTTCGGGAATGAGAAGTCGGCTGAGTACTTCATTGGCGTCACGGCGATCCGCGTCGGCGACAAGGCCGTGCCGGTGGACGCGAAGCTGCTCGCCATCGGCAAGGACGGTGTGGGCGGGACAAAGATCAGCACGGTGACGCCCTACACGACCCTGCATACGTCGATCTACAAGGCGGTGGCGGGGGCCTTCGCGTCGGCGCTGGCGGGGGTACCGCGCGTGCCGCCGGTGGCGCCGTTCGGGCTCTGCTTCGAGGCAGCGAAGCTGGGGGGCACTAGGGTGGGCCCGGCGGTTCCAGCGGTGAACCTGGTACTGCAGGGCGAGGGAGTGAACTGGACGATGTGGGGGGCGAACACGATGGTGGAGGCGGGCGCCGGCGGGAAGTCGCTGTGCCTTGGATTCGTGGACGGAGGAACGAAGCCAACGACGTCGATTGTCATTGGGGGGCATCAATTGGAGGACAACCTGCTGCAATTCGATCTGCGGAGATCGAGGTTGGGGTTCAGCTCCTCGCTCCTGTTCTATCAGACCACTTGCTCCAACTTCAACTTCTCCTCCAGGCTGCTCTGACCTCAACAAATTGACACTTAATATTCTCCGTAAAATAAATGAGGTTAATTAGGTGTGGTTTCGATCGTAACTAGTTTGTAGTGTTGGAATTTCGAAGTTACATGCAGTGAATGGTTTTGTGTTGATGTTTTATTTGAAGGCTTTGAGGTGAATCGCGAATTCAAATCAATGTCTTAATTTTAGTCACAAACAAGCAAACTATATTTCTCATAAACTCGAGTTGCCTTGTTCTTAAAAAAACAAGTTGGTTTGGAAAAAAATGACAGATTAATTGATTGGAAAGCTCGAGAAGAATTCAAAACAATGGTGGCCTTTGGCAAGGGCACAAGATTAGTACATTCATCTGGTACTAAAATGGTATGTTAGAGCAAAAAAAAATAACATTCATCACCCCCAATATCATGAGTCCTTGGCTAAATATATACAAATAAATCACGAGTGATACTTTCACCCTGACCCAATGATCCTTTGCATGAGAAAGATTAGTCATCCAACAAGACATTTTATATCCATGAAAATTGATCTCAAAATCTATTAAAGTAATTACCCAAATAAATATCAACTGTGGAACTAAAATGATACGTTGATAACGAAGTGGGTAGAATTGCAGGATCACCATCAGGATAGGTGAAGGATGAGGATGCTAGGTGCGGTCGCATGCTAATAATAGGATTTAGAACACTAAATCAGTGTATAAAATGGTAATGGAAATCGCCTGGCCAGGAATCTCGTTTGTTAGCGATTGGGATCCTCTGTCCCGCCTGTCCTGTTCCCCTGGTGATGGCCAACGAGTCGTCCGATCGCCGATCGGACACCATCCATGAATTTTAATCGCCGTACCGAATCAAATGATATCCTAGAAGAATAGTGAATCGGTCATAATCACTGAAATTGTAATCTTGTCGGATTCAACGGTAAATCCGGCGAGATCGCAATTGCGGCGATCCCGACGGGTTCACCGTACCCCCAGGATATAATTTTGTTCAGGGCGGCGGCCGAAGGTCATCGATGGTGTCCGATCGACGATCGAATGATTCATCAGCCGTCATAGCGGGACAGACAGGACAGGGACTTTTTTGGGACAGAGGATCTGCCCTCGTCTGTTAGTGTCCAATTCTGCAAAAGTTTGAGTTTTCATATGGAAGATGGCGCAGAATGCTTTACTGTCATGCTGAGAGAAGAAGGCAAACTTTTAAGACATGGGCAGTATGTAATGAATACTCATAAATGACAGAAACAAAAAGGCAAAGGAATTGTACAGTAAGCTGCTATCGAGTGGATTGCCAAGATTTTTCTAGAAATCAGACAAAAAGGAGCGGCTACTGGAGAAACAAAGTGTAAGATTAAAGATGTACATGAGATGCAGAGTTAGCTGGGATTGAGACGACACTGGAAGCAACCTGGAAGTTGTGTTTCAGGACTGGGTGGAAAATGGCTACAAAAATTTGCAGTAGATATCATCAAAGGGCCATGACATGGAGCACAGTGCGTGCAACAGAAGGATTGGCAAGATAAGGAGACAAATGAGCAGCCTGACATGTGTGAATCTCGCATGGCTCTAGAAAAATGGTGGAAGACAGCACATTGCTATAATTTGTTTATTTTCACGAGATACGTCAACGCATGGCCAACATGCAGTGCAACATATTGTAATATCTGGTTAGTTTCATTTGAATCCTTTTGACATAAAATGACAGTTATCCGTCGGACCTAGTTGGTTGCTCACAATTACACGACGAAGTTGTCAATTTGAATCAAACAAATGAGATTTTACTCATTGAATTTAAGACACTAACTCAGATTTCAAATTGAAGTTTGGACGAAAACACAATAAAGTTTATGCATTGCTGAATCTTGAACTGGATTTACAATAAACTTACCTTAGGAAAGGCATTCATGTTGTACGCTGAGCATTGCCTCAAGATCAGAGTACATACTTGGATTTCTGACTCTTTGAAAAAATCAGCCTTTTAGGATGGAAGGGCTAAAGAACTTTTATTAGAAAAGACTATTCAGGCTGGAAATGTGTTTTATTCATTTGTTAGCCTCAATAACTTCCCGGTATTCCTTCTTCATTTTCACACCTGAGATCGTCCTGCAGGTACAGCCACCAAGAGAATTAGCAACAGTTCATAAAGGAGCAGCATGATACAGAATTACCTGCACTAGTTGCAAAATCAGGCAAACACGTGAAGCTATTTTTCTCTTCTATATGTTATTGATGGTAATCAATTAGCAAACAACCATCTATATTTGAAGTAAAACAATTACCAAAAATGACAGATGTTTATTGATGGTAATTAATTAGCAAAGAACCAAAAATGGTCAGTATCTGTCATCAGTTTAGAGCGTTACCTTACTCTTACATTTATTATGTTCCTTGCTTGACGAGGACACTGAAGGGGAAAGCAAATGCTGGTTCTTAAAATAAATTATAACAGATCAAGTTTAAAGCATTTGATGCTTAGCAATTTAAAGGTAGATTTCCAAAATGACACTTTGCCCACACTAGGCACCTCTCTTCGTAACCCAAAATACCCTTTGTTCAGTTAACTGAACCTCTTGTTTTTTCATTTTTTTAATTTACTCATTTTCAGGAAAAACAAATGTACCAGTAGATTTGTGAGAACAAGAGGTAGACCCCAAACTATTTTTTAGTTGAAATGGATAATCAAAATTATATTATTTTGGCTAGAAAGCTATACCAGAGACTTCATAAGAGTCTCAACGAGAGTGGGACAGTGACAAAAACTCCTTGATGGCCCATTCCAAGTCAAATACATCTGAAAAGCAAGAAAGCATGTGATGTAAATTCTTTTTTGCCAAAATGTATTTTTTTCCTCCAGTCATCAAGGAGAAGAACCATTTTCAACCAAAACCCACATGAACCTTCAACCTAAAACCCTTGAGAAGCCTCTTGCATGTTTTCAGCCAAAATGACAAGTTTTGAACCATCAAAGAGTTTGTCAACATTCCTTGATGATTTGTTGCAACTCCAAAAAAAAAAAAAACAATGAATGCTGGATCTGAAGCTTCTAGGAAACCTCTAATGTGCCTTTTTAGCATTGTTAAGAGAACCGGACCGGATCGGCCGGTCCGGCCGGTCGGGCCGGTCGGACCGGTCGGGCCGGTCGGACCGGTCGGACCGGGAACCGGCCGGATTTCCGGTCCGGATCAGTGATGAAAACCGGTGGTTTAAAAACCGGCTTTGGACCGGTGTGAACCGGCCGGGAACCGGGTGAACCGGACAACCCGGTTCACCCGGTTTGATTTAAAAAAACAAAAATTTAAAAGGTAAAAAACTTAAAAACCGTAAAACTTAAAACATTAATTAAAAACCTAATTTTTAATCGCGAATTAGCGATTTCTCAGCGTCACCTCGTCTTCTCGACTCGCACCTCCGCCAACGTCGTCGTCGCCGCACCTCCGCCAGCCGCTGCGCCAACGTCGCCAGCCGCCGCACCTCCGCCAGCCGCATCACATCGCCTCCCTTCGCCGGCGTCGCCAGCCGTTGCGCCTTCGCCAGCGTCGCCAGCCACCGCGTCTCCGCCAGCGTCACCTGCCTCCGCCACCGTCTCCTGCATCCGCCAACGTCGCCGCATCGCATCGGCTCCAGCCTCCGCCACCGTCTCCTGCATCCGCCAACATCGCCGCATCGCATCGGCTCCAGCCTCCGCCACCGTCTCCTGCATCCGCCAACGTCGCCGCATCGCGTCGGCTCCAGCCTTCGCCACCGTCTCCTGCCTTCGCCAACGTCGCCGCATCGCGTCGGCTCCAGCCTCCGCCACCGTTTCCTGCCTCCGCCAACGTCGCCGCATCGCGTCGGCTCCAGCCTCCACCAACCTTTCTCTTCTGAGTTCTGTGGCCGTTGAACTTTGAAGCCGGTAACCAATTTTGCAGTTTACGTTAGACAGTAGATAAGTAGATTACATAATGCATAGTAATCAATTTACAAAGTAATTAGTAATTACATAATGTAAGACAGTAGATTAATAAAGTTCCATAATGCAAAGTAGTTACAAAGTAATTCGGTAATTCCACAATGCTTAGACAGAGTAGCAATGTCTAATCATTAATACAAAGTAATTACTTTGAAGCCTCCATAATGCAAAGTAATTACTAATTACATAATGTAAGACATTAGACAGTAGATTAATAAAATTCATTAATCAATAATTAGTTGATTAACTCTTGAAGAATGTAGTTGGGTCAATTGTTAATTTTATATATTTATATAAATACATATTTTATTATATACCGGTTATATCCCGGTTGGATCCCCGGTTAAACCGGTTGAACCTCTGAACCCTTGTTCCGACCGGTTCGATGTCCGGTCCGGTTCTCAGAACCTTGCTTTTTAGTCAAAATGTCATGTCTCAGACAATCAACAAGTTTTCCATCAGAACTCCTAAATAACCCATTTCAACTTTTAAAAAGAGTGGAATCTTCTCATTCTCATGAATCTATTATTAACGGGCATGCTTGGGCTGTCAAAATAATAATAATAATAATAAAGATTTAATTCGCCAAACCGAGGATATTTTGGGCACCTAGAAAGAAGGTGCAGAAGGCGTGTTGTTTAAACAAGGAGGCAAAAATGCTTGAAAGGCAAGTATAAAACTTCACGGCAGTCCTTTGTAACATGAAATTGCAATGGTTCCAAATCTCGTGTTATTTTAAAAGGTAGGTTCAAGAAAAGAAACACTCAACTGACCCCCCCCAAACACCCAATAAAAAAACCCAACCCTACAAGCATGCTAACATTAAAAGTATGCTAGATAGATACGTGAACACTATCCTATCCTTAATGCCTTGTCATTCTACTGCACATTGGATAAATAACCAGAATTCTTAATATAACCATGGATCCTTAATATAAGCAGAGACAATTCAACCCCTTTGCTAATGCTGCCAAGAAAAGTGAATGTCTATGAAGATCCCTATAATGTATACAGGACAAAAAGATGCAACCTTCCAGGAACTTCGAATAAACAAAGAGGATAGTGTCGATTGCATCCAGGAATTTACAAACCAGACTAAATATCCAAATATTGTAAAGAATTAGACTCTTCAGTCTATAGATTTTTTGGCCTATTTTTATAACAAAGCAGCAGCAACAGACAAAAGCTCATCGACAGGCATTCATACAGGAATAATAAGCAAGTTTAAGAAAGTCCAAGCATTAAATTTCAACATAAGCAGACAAATACAGATTAGAACAATCTAACCTGATCATTTCCTTGTTTTTGAAAAATTGAACACAAGGTGTTCCCATAATTCCCGCTGCTTCTGCAATTTCAGGATCCTCCTCAATGTCAATTTCAACCAAGTGCAAATCCTGATCAAATTCATCAATCACCTGCCATAGGACACAGATCCATCTTCTTATACTAACAGAACAAAGAATCATATACACGTTGAGGCTTATGAGAATTGACACAGAGAAAAAAACACGAAGAGTACAGACCAATATGACAAAGATCTAATAGTGATTGTGCCATTTTCAGTGCTTCATTATGATTACGCATTGACCCTTATTATGCTTAAAGTCAACCAGCAAGTTAAATGAATTAACAAAGAGGGCCAAAAAAAAGATATTTCCTAGCTCGTAAATCTGAAACACAAAAAAAAGCCTATACACATTCTCTTGATTGTATGTCAACACCTATTCAAAAATTACAATCTTAGAAAAGCATACAAAGAAGGAAACAGAAAATTTAGGGGGCATTTGATTTGCTCCATTTTCTATTTTCATTTTTCAGAAAACCGCATTTTCTCATTTTCTGGAAAATGACTTTCTTTCATTCTCTAGTTTTCCAGAAAACGCTCTATCTTTTTCTGGAAAATAAGGCTGGAAAATGTAAACCAAACACGTTTTCCAGAAAATCACATTTTCTACAAAAAAATGAAAATGGAAAACAAACCTACCAAACGCCCCCTTAGTTTCTCTTAAAGAAATTGTATATGCTAGTTGTGTGGAATTTCTTCTAACTTCTAAACTGACTACAAATCATCATAGATTACATATGCTACGCAATAAAACATTATTATATTGTTAGCAGCAACTATTAAGAGAGTGAGAAATCATCTCATTAACTGATGTAGAATGCAGGGTTTAGTTTGGTTCTGTAGAAGCGATGCTAAAAGCAATGTTATAGATTTTTCTAATTCAAATTTCATATATCTTCCTTTCTTTTGGTAAAAATTGACTAAGGAACAATGCTTACATACACAATGATCACGTTCTATCAGGAAGGAGTCTTCCTGCCACTGTTGGCGAATATAGTAAAGATGACAAGAAATATGACAATAGTGCCTATCTGAGATTAAATACTTATGCATAGTGGTATCTTTGCTTTAACTAAATTATTTGAAATAATACCTTGCTTAAAATAGGTTTCAGTGTGCGACATGGACCACATGTTGGTGCAGTATATAGAACACACATCAATCGTGGACTTTCATGGTATAACTTCCGTAAAGCATACTGCAAAAACCATTATCAAGTTAAACAACAGAGCTAGTTCTTAAGTTGCTGGCATGCTATAGAACCTGTTACCTGTCCTTTATGCTTTGTCCTTGAAATATCAAAGCCCATTTCTACATCCTTGTCTGTAAGTTCCTTCTTGACCTCTTCAGGTACAGGCTAAAAATTGAGAAAAGAAAAATTATAGCAGATACAAATATGAACAGTGACAGTTTTAGCCGTAATGAAAAAAATGTGTGGCTGAATTGAGATTTGTTTTAATCTTTCCATATCAACACATTGATAATATATCACCAAAAATGAACAATGTTTAGCAAAGCAACTCGTATGACAACTTAATACAACAAAGGGATGAAGTTTATAACTGAAGCATTTAGAATTTATTTATAATTAAAACTATTATATGTTCGTATTTAATGTGTTTACCTGATGAAACTCAACAAGTAGACCGTTGGAGACTAGATATCTTTCAACAGATAAAGCAGCAATACATCCAGAACCAGCAGCAGTTATAGCTTGCCTCCATTCATGATCCTAACATCACAAAAAAGGTGAGAAACCTACACAACTGATTGCTCCATCATCAAAAACTATTTTTTTACCAGATCATTTTTTTTAAAAATTATATTATTGACTAGGAACATAAGCTCCTTTATCACATGCAAGAGTAGTCCTTAAATGTTGTTAGCTTTGGATTTGTTTGAGTAAGAGATAAGCATTAAGTTGGTTGAGGGGTTTGATTCTTGGAACAATATTCCATTAAATCAAGGGAAAACAACCATTTTAATGGGTTATTTCCACTATTCCATTTGCACCAACTTATGCAGGCAACCAGTCACTTAGCAATCAATAGGAATAATAGTATGAAACACTAGATAGTGACCATACTAAACACAACCTTGAGGCATCTCAGTGTGCCTGGAAGATGAATTTGGAAATGATAGCTTGGAGTGGTATCAAATTGTTCAAATAGTGCAAACAAGGATAAAACTTGAAAGCTAAATGATAACTTAATAAAACAAAAGGGTTGGTTCAGTCTTCAACAGTGTGTATGTTGCTCTACTCTTTCACTAGATATATGGATGTTTGTATTTAGAGATGTATTCAGGCTGTTCAAATTTTGCTTCCCACCTCGAGCTTGGAACTTCCACAGACAAACATTCAAGCATTCAACTACAAGACGACATGCAGAAAACTAATGTAGACAAAAGAGTAGGGAGAAAGATTGTGTTGAACAAAAGTAATGTAGACAGTTGTTGCATGTTATCACAGCAATAAAATTTAAGAAAATTCCTGCCTCCCTTTGTGTCTGCTATAGCCCATACGCCCAGATTTTTTTAAAAAAAAACATGGAAACTGCATTTTGCACAACTTATGCAACCTTAGGGACCAAACCCTGGCTTTAAGAGCAAGCCACTCCTACCACAAAGGTGGCAGTGCATATGTTCACTGCAACCTAACACATTTTAACTTAGAGAAAGGCAAACATATTAGATTTGTGTGATTGCTAACATCCAAAATATAACTCAAATATATGTCTTGAGTGTATCTATGGCTAACTCATTTTTCCTATATTAATGTGTAAAACAGCAATAAGAATTGCCCAGCAGCCACAACATGGTGTGTTAAACATAACCAAAATTCAATCTCGAGCTAGTATTTTCATTTTATGGACTTACTTTAGATAAATAGTTATTGGAATCTAAATATGACAAGAAGTCAATTGTTCTAGGACAATGTAAGGCAATTTTCAAGTATCACCTGTACATCACCAGCAGCAAAGACACCTTCAACTGAAGTTTTTGCAGTGCCTTCTTTGACTATGATATATCCAGAATGGTCAAGTTCAATTTGACCTTCTAACAACTGGCTGTTTGGAGTATGGCCTATACCATAGAATAGTCCTTTAACCTCAAGTATTGATTCTTCGCCTGTATCCGCTCTTTTTGTAAGAACTCCAGACATCTGGCCTTTGCTATTGCTAACGACATCCACAGCTTGAGTATTGTAGTGCAGCGTGATATTTGGATTGTTGAGTACTCTGTGAAACATTCGCCATAAGCAACCTGTTAAACAAACATTCAGGAAGTTGAATATTTATCATTATCAATACTTAACCAACAGGCATGTGTACAAGAGCCATCGAATAGGTTTAACTGAATTCATTGACATATGAGCATTGATCAACTAGTCAGGTATAACTGGAATGCCATTTGACAGGTTATAAGATGCAGGGTAAGACAAAAATTAACAATGAGTGTTTGAAACCTAGAAATTTCTAGTAAATCTAACAATATAACTCTCAGTCATTATTGTTAACTAAAAATTAGTAAAGGTATTTTTTTAATGTAGGCAAGAATATCTGACATAAGGAAGTCATAGGTAAAACAGAACAGGTTGGGGTTCTCCGTTCTCATATCAAAGTGAACCGCATTTGATCCAAAGGTGAAATGGCATTATTTATGACCTGATATTTCACAACCACATCCTTGTTTCTGGAAGGCAGCCATTGATCTTCCTTACCATATACTAGTGAAATAGAGAGGCACAACAATGATGGTGGCCATATAAAACCAACTAAACAGCCTCTCCTTGAAGCATAGTCTAATCTTTCACAGATGTGTTTGATGCATATTACTTGAATTTCCAGTTTGTCCTCTGTTTCCTTTGCTATTACTATTAGAATTATGAATGTACCACAAAATAATAAGTGTCTGCATCAAAGTTAAAAATCTTGGCTGATCCTTCATTGATCAGTACAATAATGATGTTAGTCAGCACAGGAGGCTGGTTTAGCGTGGGGTGTTTTTCAGCCACCAGCCAACAGTCCTTGTTTCCTTGCTCAATCACTTTGTATTGGCCAATCTGTATTACTAACCCCATCCCTGTGGTTCACTACGCACCATAGAACCAATCTGGACTACTTTGAACTAACCCCATCCCAGTGGTTCACTACACACCATAGAACCAATCAAGACTACCTTGGACTAATCCCATCCCTGTGGTTCACTACACATCATTGAACCAATCGCTACAATTATTTCCATCCAAGCATTCATCTTTCTTCAAATTAAACAGAGGCCATATCCTTCGGATAATATTATCTTGAGTAAAATACACCAGCGTTCACACATTTGAGTTGTAAGTTCATTTCTGCTCAATTCTGTGATTGCTTTCTTACATTGTTCAACAACTACAAACAAATTTCTAGATGTTGAAAATAAAAATCTACTATCGATAACTTCAAAATTGTCCAGGGTGAGGTAATAGGCTTACTATGGATGAAAACAAATTTTATTCCTGAATGAAGTCACAGAAATCTAAAATGCAATCACACTACTGAAGACAAGTGGCTCATTGTGGCAGCGTGTAAAAATAGGAAGAGAGAATACTCAATCCGGCCTAGTTATTTAAAGTACCTTGAGTCTACAAGTATAAGATTCGTTAATTTCAGAATATTAATTTAAAATTATCAGCATACAGAATTTCAAATTTTTTTAAGATAATAAGTTACAGAAATTTGACAAATAAAAATTGGATAATGATGGACATTGAAGCTCATTAAACTGGGCATTCATTATTGCAAAGAATATACAATATTAGAAAGTTTCAAGACAAAATGTTAGAGGTAAATTTAACTTGTGTTACTTGCTAAGCTCATGACCAGAAACATAAATTTGTGTTCAAGAGACAAATCCAAGGACTTCAGCTAAAATCTTTGAACTTTGGAGAACAAAATAGTTACACAAACTTAGACAAACCTGTCCTGCATTGCTTTAGATGCCCGCAGTTCGTTTTTTCTAACAAGCAAGTGTACATGGCGAGCATATTTGGTCAAGTATATTGCCTCCTCAGTGGCTGTGTCACCACCTCCAACAACCGCCAAAGCTTGCCCCTTAAACAACGGAGATGCTCCGTCACATATTGCACAAGCACTGATCCCTCGACTCCAAAATTCATCTTCACGAGGCAACCAAAGTCTCTTAGCAGTGGCTCCTGTTGCTATGATCAGGCTATGGCATTTTACCTGTATATGATAACCAAGAGAACATAATTAATTCACAACCTTATAGGAAAAAGAAATGCAACAGCGACGGTGCAACATTAGCATCCTATCTATGCAAGGGAACCATAGAAATAAAAAATTAACATCAGGATACTATAATGTGCACCAGGAAAAATTGTAAGGTTGCCTTCAAATAAACTAGCTTACAAAAACCCACTACTGCCACAAATGATTTAACAATAAACTTGTGTCATGAATGAAGTTATAACTTAATTGCTCAATAACCTTCTTATAACTCATTTATCTTTCAGAATCTATGCACAAACATGATGATTGATGGACAATGAAAAAAGTGGTTTCACAATCTCGCGGATCACATTCCATTACTGTCTTTAGGGTTTTACTCTGCTACTTCTACAAATCATCATTTGTTATTTAGCTATTTGTTAAAACGTTTACTGAAATTACAAGAAGATTTAATAAATGAGAAAAAAACATGAAATAAGAGTTCCAAACTTCCATATTTCTTATGCAAGGATATAGAATCATTGGTGACACAGTTGCAAACTAGCCACCATAACATACTTTCTAGTTGAACTAACGAAGGCAACATGCATATAAATCCTGCCAGAATCAAGTAGACAAAATAATCATCACCTCACGTTCGCTACTGCGGATAGTGAAAGGACTACTCTTTACATCAAGAAATTCGACATCTTCTTGAAAAAGTTCAGCACCCCATCGCTCAGCTTGCCGGCGCATTCTACGTCAGCAAAAAATAGGTAATCAAGTAAGAATATAATATTCAAATGGCTATAGACTATAGTCATTGAACTTAGTTAACTATTGGGGATAAAATAAGGAACCAATGGATGGAAAGGAAAGGTCACAAACATAAATTAATAATGATTAGTGTAAAATCAGGAAGATTTGAGTATGTAGCATGATGCTCATACCTATCCATTAGATCAGGGCCAGTTATTCCATCAGGAAACCCTGGAAAATTTTCAACTTCTGTAGTAGTCATTAGCTGCCCTCCCGGAACACCACCTACTTGATATCCTTCAAATACAACTGGCTTTAAATTTGCACGAGCAGCATAGATAGATGCAGTATATCCAGCTGGACCAGAGCCAATAATCACCAGATTCTCAACTCTAGCAGAATCTGCAACAAACATCTTCTTCAACTCTTAAAGAAATATCCTGATAGTTTCTAACAGCTCATTGAGAGTATCTATACAGTACCTCATTGAATTAGGTTAAAATAAATATATATAAAAATAAGATAATGCATTAACCATGATATTCTAATCTCCGACAGACCATGAGAGAATAAAAGAAATGATGGGAAGCAGATTCACATTTTCCTAAATGAATCAACCGTAAATTAACATTGTTATTATTGTTGCTAAAGCAGATTGGTATAAACTTGTACGAAGCAACAACTGTCAATGAAAAATAAAGAAATTCAAATTAAAACCAGAAATAAAATCGAGCATTTGTGTCAGTAGCCATCAGTTGTAGTTCCCACGAAGACAATTTATTGGAAATAATCGTGTTTGTCAACTATCCATCTTTTGGCAATATGATCTAACAATCATGCCTTTAAAACATGAGAATACAACAACAGTCGATAGTCTTTTTTTTCTAGGATAATTTCTTCAGATACTATCACTAACTCCGCCTGTGACGACCTAGTCATGGCCGGTCCCAAGCCCGGATAAAGGAGGAGGGTTGCGTTAGGTTGCCAGCCAGCGTAAAAAAACTATGGCAAATACTCAATGAATGGATCCATTAAAATATTATGCTAATGCTAGGATGTTCCCCGGAAGGAACGCGTTGCAGGGTCCGACTGTAACGTCTCGGCAAGGACCGCTACATCTCCAGAACCCGGGTGTAGTGCTAAATATGCAAGGGTTCGCGTTGCAGGGTCCGACTGTAACGTCTCGGCAAGGACCGCTACATCTCCATGAGAACTTGGGTGTAGTGTTAAATAGGCAAGAGTTCTCACACCATAGGTGGACTAAGAATAAACATTATAAGAAAAGTAATAGTCTCAGATTTGGAACATGGAATATAGGAACTCTCACTGGTAAAACAATGGAGGTAGTAGATACAATGATTAGGAGAAAATTAGTATTTTGTGTGTGCAAGAGACAAAATGGGTAGGTGAGAAGGCAAAAATGATAGAGAACTCGGGTTTTAAGTTATGGTATACAGGAAAGAGTAAAACAAGAAATGGAGTGGGTATTTTGTAGATAGTTCTTTAAAAGATGAAGTTGTTGGTGTAGTTAGAAAGGGGGATAGAATTATAGCTCTCAAGATAGTAGTGGCGAAAGAAGTTGTGAACGTAATTAGCATATATGCACCTCAAGTAGGATTAGATGAAGAAACTAAATCAAGATTTTGGAGCGATTTAGATGAGGTATTACAAAACATTCCGCCAAATGAAATGATTTTAATAGGAGGCGATCTAAATGGACATGTCGGAGCGAAAAATGAAGAATATGAGAGAGTACATGGGGGTTATGGGTTTGGAACAAGAAATGAAGAAGGAAAAACTATATTGGATTTTGCGATAGCATATGACCTTATACTAGCTAATACATTTTTTAAGAAAAAAGAAGAACACTTGATCACATTCAAAAGTGGGAATAATAAATCACAAATTGATTATTTTATGGTTAGGAAGAGAGATAGGAAGATTTGTAAAGATTGTAAGGTTATCCCTGGAGAAAGCTTAACTACCCAACATAGATTAGTAGTGTTAGATATACGCCTTAGTTATAATATCAATAGAGGAAAAATATACACGACTCCTAGAATTAAGTGGTGGAAGTTAAAGGATGGGAAGCAAAACATATTGAAGGAGAAGGTAGGAATACAAGCATTAGATGAAATATATAGCGACTCTAATACGACATGGGATAAGATGGTATCAAAGTTGAAAATAGTAGCTAAGGATGTACTCGGTGAGTCAAAGGGGCATGCACCACCAAGGAAGGAATCTTGGTGGTGGAATGAGAAAGTACAAGAGAAAGTGAAAGAAAAACGAATAGCTTATAAGGAATTATATATTTGTAAGAACGAGGAAAACTTAAAAAAATATACAATAGCCAAGAAAGAGGCTAAGAAAGCAGTGAATGAAGTAAAAAATAAAACTTTTGAACGATTATATCAAAATTTAGATACAAAAGAAGGGGAAAGAGACATTTATAAAATAGCTAAAGCAAGAGAAAGGAAAACAAGAGACCTTAGTCAAATAAGATGTATTAAAGATGAATGCGATAGAGTACTAGTAAATGATAGCGAAATAAAAGAGCGGTGGAAGATTTACTTTCATCAACTTTTTAATGAAAGTTTAGGGGACCAACTTGACTTAGGCAATTTAAGTATTTCAAATGAGTATAGAAATTTTAATTTTCATCGGAGAATTCAAACTTCAGAAGTAGAACAAGCTTTGAAAGGGATGCAAAATGGAAAGGCCGTGGGACCGGATGATATCCCAATAGAGGTATGGAAATGTTTAGGGAAAAAAGGTATTGAATGGCTTACAAAATTATTTAATTTAATATTGAAAACAAAAAAAATGCCTAATCAATGGAGGGTAAGTAGTCTAGTTCCCTTATATAAGAACAAAGGAGACATACAAAATTGTGCAAACTATAGGGGTATTAAATTAATGAGTCATACCATGAAACTTTGGGAAAGAGTAATAGAAAAAAGATTGAGGAAGGAGACCACGGTAACCGAAAATCAATTTGGGTTCATGCCTGGAAGGTCGACAATAGAAGCTATACATCTTCTTAGGCAATTAATTGAAAAATATCGGGAGCAAAAGAAAGATCTACACATGGTATTTATTGATTTAGAAAAAGCTTATGATAGGGTACCAAGAGAAATTATATGGAGAATTCTAGAAAAGAGAGGCGTTAGCGTAACATATATTGACCTAATTAAAGATATGTATGAAGATGTAACGACTAGAGTGAAGACTTCAGGTGGATTGACTGAAGCATTTCCAATAAGGATAGGGTTACATCAAGGATCAGCTTTAAGTCCCTATCTTTTTACACTAATCATGGATGAACTCACTAGGCACATTCAAGATACAGTGCCATGGTGCATGTTGTTTGCAGATGATATTGTTTTGATAGATGAGACACGTGAAGGAGTAAATGCTAAACTAGAATCTTGGCGGGAAACTCTAGAAATGAAAGGTTTTAGGCTTAGTAGAGTAAAGACTGAATATATGGAATTTAAGTTTAGCAATGCTAGACGTAGTGAAACAATTGTTAAGATAGGAGATGATGAGTTGTCTAAAATCGAGAACTTTAAGTATTTAGGATCGTTCTTGCAAAGTGATGGAGGAATTGAGAGAGATGTCTTACATAGAATACAAGCAGGATGGTTGAAATGGAGATTAGCATCGGGTGTCTTATGTGATCGTAAAGTACCTCTAAAACTTAAAGGGAAGTTCTACAAAACGGCAGTTAGACCTGCTATGTTATATGGTGCTGAATGTTGGGCTATGACTCGAGCACATGAGCAAAAGATGAAAGTTGCAGAGATGAGGATGTTAAGGTGGATGTGTGGACATACGAGGATGGATAGAATAAGGAATGAGAGTATTAGAGAGAAAGTCGGAGTTGCATCTATTGAAGAAAAACTTCGGGAGACACGTTTGAGATGGTACGGACATGTACTTAGAAGACCAATAAATGCCCCTGTTAGACGATGTGAAACTATGATAAATACGCACATTAAAAGAGGGAGAGGAAGACCAAAAAACACTTGGTTGGCAACAATAAAACAAGATAAATTTTATTTAAATCTAGATGATGATATAGTAGGGGATAGAACTCAATGGCGTAAAAGGATCCATATAGCCGACCCCACCTAGTGGGATAAGGCTTTGTTGTTGTTGTTGTTGTATTTATGCGCAAACTGTAAAGACTAGCGATTGACTGATGCTGATGACACTCCAGCATATCCAAACAAATGAATTATAGATAACTAGATCCTATTAAAATGAAAAAAGAAGTATCCGGAGATCCTTCTAAAAGAAATTTAGAAGCTGGAGGACGAAGCTCGTCTTCTATGACCATGTAACACGAAAAGATTCTCCAGAAGTTTCGAAATCGGACGCGAGACACACCCGCCTTATACCTTCAGCAGAGGTGACATCGCCGGATGGGGAGGCCGTCGGGGCAGCCGCGACGCGAGCGCCGACGCGGCGACCGACTGAGGAGTTCGGACCCGAGTGGCGGGAGGGGCATCGAGGCAGCGCAGCTGACACCCGGAAGAGGAGGGGCTTCCGGGCGTAGAGAGAAGCGGTGGAGGGCGCCGCCACGGAGACGAAGGCCGGCGACATTCCCACCCGAAAGACGTCCATCCGCGCGGAGGAGAGGGACTGGAGGGAGGAGAGCGGGGAAGAAGCGCAGATCTTGGAGGCAGCAACTTGGCTAGTTTAGGGTTCCAATGGTGGAGAGTACTTCGGCGTCATCCGTTATCCGATCGCCCAACCCACAACACCGTCCTCACGCCACTCTGCTCGCGTCGCTTGGCATTTTTCTTTGTTTTGTCTCGACGCGTTTCATTTTGTTTCATCTCGCTCGGGTTTGTGGTTGGAAGATTCACTCGCCCATTGACTAAGTTCTCACCGCAGTCAAAAATTAAGTTATATAAATTAGTTAAATATAAAATAAATTTATATTTTTAATTTATAAATTAGTTTGCGCTATAAAAATTTGACAGAAAATAATAAAATGTTTTTAAAAATCATTTTAAAATCAACCTCATTAATATATATATATATATTAAATATTGAAAATATTCAAATTAGACGTCTCAAAGTAAAATAAAATATAGATAGAAAAAATCATAATTTTTCACAACACTAGCAAACTTACAAATTAGTTCACATTTGAATATATTATAGAATGTCATAAAAAACCTAAAGCTGCTAAAATTATAAGTAAGACTTAGGTAGCCGTTGAAAACTTAAATATTTAAATTTACGGTATTTTGATAAATTTGAAATTTTACATTCATCATTTATTAAATTCACATATAAATTTATCAAATCATACACTTAGATTTTTCAAATTTACCCAAAAACACACACTATTTTAACTTATTCTCTTTCTCTTTTCTCTATCATTTTTTCTATCTCTTATCTTTCCTCTATCTTATAGATACAACCTCTCTTCTCTTTTCTTTCATCTCTTTTTTACATGCATATATAACGTAGGCCTGATATGCAAATCATATCAGGCCTACGACGTTTAGGGTATAGTTGATTTTTTTATAATATTTTAATATCATCGGAAAAGCTGAAATAAATAATGAATAGCATATTTGAACTCCTTACAACCTTAATTAGAAATTCATAGGAACTAAAATGAATGCAATCGAAACTCTCTAGATCCATCGGTAGGTTTCGTTCAAAACTCACTGATCGACTTAGAAAATTTATATTACATACATTTCAAGTTCGGTGGATTTCTAAGATTGTAAAGAGTTCAAATATATTATCTATTGTTTATTTCGACTTCTTCGGATGTGTTAAAATGTAACAAAAATCCTCATGTTGAGTCTGATATGAACGTGAGCCTGATATTAACCGAAATCCACTAATGGACCTAGAGAATTCCAATTGCACTCATTTCAGTTCCTATAGTTTTTTAGGGTTGTAAGCAGTTCAAATATGATATTCATTGTTTATTTCACCTTTTCCGAAGTTGTTAAAATGTAATGAGGATAAATCGATAAAACCTCCATGTTAGACTGATATAAATCATAGCAGGCCCAACGTGAAGGGTTTTTACTAATTCTCCTTATTACATTCTAACACTTCCGAAGGAAGTCGAAATAAGCAATGTATACATATTTGAATTCCTTACAATCTCAAAAATTCACAAGAAATAAAATTGGTACAATTGGAACTCTCTTGGTTCATCAGTGAATTTTGATCGAAATCCACTAATAGATCTAGAGAGTTTTGATTGTACCATTTCAGTTCTTATAGATTTTTAAGATTACAAGGAGTTCAAATATACAATCTTTTATTTATTTCACATTCTTCGGAGGTATTAAAATGTTATAAAAAAATCAACTCTATCCTAAACACCGTGGCCTGTGCATGCATACAAAAAAAAGGAGAGAAAAGAGAATAAAAGTTGTATGAATAGGAGAGAGAAAAGAGAATAAATAGAAAAAAAGATAAAGAAAGAGAAAATAGTTGGATTTATCAGAAGGGACAGAATGAAAAGAGTACATAATTGAGTATGTTTTTTGATAAATATTAAAATAGTACATATTTTATTGATAAATTTAAAAACCTACATACATCATTTAGTAAATTCCTGCTAAACTAATGATGTAGATTATTATGGTCTCATCTCATATTCTATCATCAAAAATTCCATCATCATAAGGCGCTTGTGTGGATCAGACTTGTTCCATTTGGAAAAAGTGGCTTGCCATTACATCGCACCCTTACAACGGTAGGGCTTCTTCTTAGTTTCTCAAACATTTAAATATTGAGTCTTAATTAATGAATAAATTTCTCTTAATGGATGGTTGATTTAAGTATATTGGGCTAATTGGTCGTTAGCTATAAACGCTTTCAGATTTCTCCTGGTAGACGATAAAAAATTTTCACAGGATCAAATTGATCACTCTAAAATTAATTGATGTAAATTAAATATACAATGTAATTAAAAAAATACTAAGCTTTTAGATGCTACTTTTCAACCGAAGTCAATTCAAAAGTTGTATAAATCTTGATAGTTGATTAATCAAGCTATTATTGGAGCAATCTAAATCTATTTAAGTTATTAAGTTATAGTTTATATATTAACATATTATATAACTATTATTTTTAAATTACAATTAATTTATATTAGAACTGATTAATAAGAAAATATTCATGCATTGTATTTGAATAGTTTCGCATGCGCGTGTAGGAATTTGATAGTCTGCACATCTTTATAAGGACGAAATGAGCAACATCTAACTTGGCTATCATACACAAGCAACTTTAAAAATTTTTAATCTCTCTCTTGCATATGAAGACGATTTTCTTTCCTATATGCAAAGATACTTCACCTTGCATAGAAATCAGACAAAAAAAAACAAATTTGTTCAAACCAGCTCCACCAAGTGGAGCAAATTTTCAAACTAGCTCTATTGGTTTTTTTCAGCTCCACCAAGTACAGTTGGTTTGAAAATCAGCTCCACTTGGTGGAGCTAGTTTTTTCAAACTAGCTCCATAAGGGCACCTACAACGGTGCGTTAATCGAGCGTTATAACGCTCAGTTAACGCACCGTCCGCGTTAAAGCCATTGGGACGAGCGCGTTAATGTGCTGACGGGATGAACACGTTCAGATGTTTGAATGCGTTCATCGCGTGTCACATGACATCCCCAATCGATTGGGGGAGTCCCCAATCGATTAGGGGCGCCCGTAATCGATTACGGGTCTCCCCAATCGATTGGAGGTGCCCCAATCAATTGGGAAGTTGCCCAATCGATTGGGGAGCCTCGTGGAATACTATGGAATAGTGACTTTAATTGATTGGGGTTGCCGTAATCTATTAAAAATGACTAACGATTACCTAAACGGCTAGTAAATGGTCACAAACGGCTATTTTAATTAAAAATAAATAAATTTTCATCTATAAATACTCATCAACTCTCATTTCAATCTTGAAGCACCTCCCTCCTAATCATTTTCATTTCAATCTTCAAAGACCTTCCTCTCTCCTTCTAAAAAACTCCTTTCTAATATTTTCTTCCGAAATAGATGAAAATAATCGTGATTTTTTTAGAAATTTTTTAGAAAATTATTCTTCCCAAAATTCCCAAACTCCACCAAATTATCCATATTTTCCATATCTACCAAATTATTCACATAATCCATACCCACCAAATAACTCATATGGTTCATATCCACCTAATTATCTATATAATCCATATCCACAAAATTATCCATCCAATCCACCTGCAACCGACATGACTTTTACATCTCCGACGGAAAGCGATCCATTTACTCCGACTTTTGTTCCAGAGACTCAAGTGTCCGACCATGAATCTCCAATTGAAGTTGTTAATTTAGAGAAGGCGGATTCTGGCGCTGCAGGTAGAAGAAAACGATCAACATGGAGTAAGTCTGAAGACGAAATTTTGGATGGATCATTTGTTACTATCAGCGACGATTCAATCATCGGCAATGATCAGAAGATGGATGTTTTCTGGGGTCATGTTGCTAGCTACTACAATGAGAATTGTCCTCAAGGTACACCCAACAGAAATGCAAGTATATACGATCGCACTAGCACAATACCATACAAAAAAGGTATATCACTTCAACGCAAATTACAATAGCGTTTATAATGCATATCGTAGCGGCCACAGTGATGAGGATATATTGCGGTTTGCGTATGAAAAATATCGTGAAGAAAATAATGGCGTTGCATTTAATCTTGAGCATGTGGAGGATAGTAAAAGATCGTCCAATGTTTACTCCACAGTTTGTTGATCACATTGTTAGCACAAAGAAGACAAGAACCTCAGAGTCGGGAGCAAGCAACATCTCATCTAGCCAAGATGCTAGTCTACATGTAAACCTAAATGAAAAAGAAACTCGTCCAATTGATCAGAAGGCGGCAAAAAGAAAAGGAAAAGACAAAATGAAATCAGACATTGAAGGTATGACAACAAATTTGGATAATATGTTTGTAAAATTTTCTGAGTTTACAAGCATAAAAAATTCTGACGTTGGAATAAAACAAAAGCAACTCGAAATTGATGAGATGAAAGCAAAGGTTGTCTTAGCTAAAGTTCAATTAAAGGAATATGCAATCCTTTCAAAAGACACATCGCAAATGACATAAGAGCAATTTATCATCCATCAACATTTATGTCAAGAGATTAAGAAGAGATGGAATTTGTAATTTTTATTTATTGTAATTTTCAATTATTGTACTTTTCAAATTAATGTAATTTTCGAATATTGTCCTTTTAAATTAATGTAATTTCCTATTATTTTACTTTTCTTAACTTCATTTATAATTTCTTGTCAATTAATATATCCGTTGCAAACTAGCCATTGGAATATAGCTGTTGTAATATGGCAGTTGGAATATAGCCATTGTAATATGACAGTTGGAATATAGCCATTGTAATATGGCAGTTGGAATATAGCCGTTGTAATATAACTGTTAGAATATAGCCTTGAAATATAGTTGTTGTAATATGACAGTTGGAATATAGCCGTTGTAACATAGCAGTAGGAATATAGCCGTTGACAAGAACAAATAAATAGACACCTTGTACTCTACAATTTTCATTTTCCAAGAAGCTGACGAATTCATTTCCTCTTCATTCTTCATTCTTCATTCTTCCTCCAAATATGTCTCAATCTTCAAGTAGCACCACGCTCGACTCGACAAGTGAAAATGAAGTCCATGTTGAAGATGTTGACGAAGGTTACGATCCAGGGAATGAGCTAATGTCATTGATACTTCAACAAAGTCGACAAATAGTTGAAGTATATCAAAGTAATAACGAGATACGGCGAAGAAGAAGGTTTATTCAAAGAAATCGTGAAGCCGGACATGTAAGACTCTTCAATAATTATTTTTTCATGAATCCAGTGTATCCAGATCAAATATTTCGAAGACGATTTCGCATACGAAGAAATTTATTTTGTCGCATAGTGAATGCACTTGAGAGTCGTTCATCATTTTTTCAGCAGAGGGATGTGCTGCGAGTAGACAAGGCTTGACACCACTGCAAAAATGCACAGCTGCGATTCGCCAATTAGCTTATGGAGTCCCAGCCGACCATCTTGACGAGTACCTACGCATGGGTGAATCAACCGTCATTCAGTGTCTTTTCAAGTTTTGTGTTTATGTACTTGAACTATTTGGAGATCAATACTTGAGAAGACCAAATGCTGATGATGTTCAATGTATTCTTCAATTGCATGATGAGAGGCACGACTTCCCTGGAATGTTAGGCAGCCTTGATTGCATGCATTGGGAATGGAAAAATTGTCTAGTTGCTTGGAAAGGCCAATTTACAAGAGGACATGGATCACCAACAATCGTGCTTGAAGTGGTCGCGTCTCAAGATTTATGGATATGACATGCATTCTTTGGTGTCGCATGTTCACGTAATGATCTTAATGTGTTGTATGAATCTCTCATATTCTATAACGTCTTGCAAGGAAATGCCCTGGAAATTAATTTCACGGTCAATGACATTCAATATAAGAAGGGGTATTATCTAACAGATGAAATATATCCATAATGGGCTACTTTCGTGAAGGCTTTTCCTTGTCCGGAAGATCCCAAGAGGAGATTATTTAAGGAAAGACAAGAGACTGCAAGGAAAGATGTTGAACGAGCATTTGGGGTGCTTCAAGCGCCATAGGCAATTGTCAGAGGTCCAACTAGTTATTGGTATAGAAAAAAGTTAAAACATATTATGTTAGCGTATATTATTTTACACAACATGATTGTAGAAGATGAGGGAGATCTCGTGACAAATCTGTACAACCTTTACAATTGGTACAACGATGAAGGTGACGAACTAGCACATTATTATTATTTATTTTAAATAATAATCATTTAAATTGGTAAATAAAGTTGAAAATAAAAAAATATGTTGGTAAGAGAATGAATATGTGAGAGAATGTGTATGTGGCATGTGGACTCTATAAATAATGGGGGTTGAACGTTAAACGAATGTGAGAGAATGAAGATGTTAATGTTAATGTGTATGTGGTATATGGGTCCCATGCTTTTTGATGAGGTGGTAGATGTTATAACGTTAATGGTGTTAAACGGTTGCGGATGCCCTAAGTAGAGTTAATTTTTTCTAATTTGCATGCAGGAGAGAGAACATGTTTTGTATGCAGGAAAGAGAATTTCTTTGTATGCAGGAGAGAGATTAAAATATTTTTAAACTGCTTATGTGTGCTGGCCAGATTAGATGTTGCCCATGGTCGCCCCTATAAAGGTATGCATGGTATGCAAGCTATCAAATTCCTATATATATATATATATATATATATATATATAGGAATTGTCTGCGACAAGACCTAAGGCGCCTTGGATTGGTGAGCTTTATTGATATAGAAGTTTTTTTTTAAATTTTTTGAATATACTTAGGATTTAAGATTTTAAGATTTAGGAGTTAGGTTATAATGGGTTTAAACTAATAAGATTTTCTCTCTAGGGTTCATGCTTCCCTCTTGAGTTATAGTGTTCAAACGGAAAAAATTTAGATGCTCACAGGGTATGTTATAGGTATTTAATGTTTAAAATTTTAGGATTTAAGGGTTGGATTATAGTGGATTTAAGTTAATAAAAAAATTTCTATGATTCAGTCGTCCCTTTTTGGTTATGGTGTTTAAATATAAAAAAATTAGATATTCGGAGAGTATATTATAGATATTTAGAGTTAAATTTTTTTTAAAATTATTTTAAAAAAAAATAAACTGAGGCGCCTTCCATTATGCCTCAGTCATTTAAAAAATAAAAAACAAAAGATTGGAAGGTGCCTCCAATTGGAACCTTCAATTAAATAATTTATTGTATACTTAAACAAATGATGAATATTCCAACACTTCCTCTTAAATTGGAACATAAATATATGTCATTCCTAACTTATTTACCATGCTTCAAAATATTGACTTGTGAGACATTTTAAGATGTCTCTGTTTTGCCGTTGAAATGTATATTATGCGAATAAATCTTTTATCATTTTTTTCCTTGATGAAATGATGATCCACGTTTCTACTTGCCTTGTTCAATCACAATCAATTAATTGTGAACAATGCTAACCACTTTGTTTGTAAAAGAAAAAATGAAAATGATCAATTACACAATCCATAAAAAAATTAATTATGAAAAATAAATTAATCAACGATTTACATATTCTATTAATTAAAATTTTCAACAAATATTCCTAAGAATATTCCAACATATATAATTAAATATATATTACTTATGGTCATGAGTCCTAAACAAGAATGAACTTGAGTACATGTATATATAGTTAATCTTTATAGGATTAACCTAATCATAGTTAGTCGTTGTCAATAGCTAGAGTCATCCATAATCCAGCTCATTTTTCTACTCTCAAAACACAATCCAAATTACCAAACCAGGGAAACAATTATCTCTATGATAAATGTATTTTAATAGACCTATATATGAAAACAAGGTAAAAAAAATAACTATCCAAATTTAATTAGTTAATGAAATATCACTTTTAATAGACCTATTAATAGAGAAATTAAAACAATTTAGGCCATTTTGGAAAGTGAGGAGGAAAGAAATTAAATGGGGGCAATAATTCGTTTATATATTCTTGGCTCACTTTTTAAGGATATATTATACACATACAACTATACAAGTTCTTTTTAATCGATATAAAGTAACAATTCAAGTTTTTTCCTTTCTTACATTCGTCACACGACCCAACTCCGGTGCCAAATTGATCTGCTGATAATTCCCGAATTTAACAATTTTATGAGTTTACCTAATCAAAAATAAAATCGTTGGGGAGGAATACCCATAAAAAAATAAAAATGAACCCGACTTATCAATCCAACTTTTATTTAGTTTTAGGTTGGATTTGGATGGATCTTAATTTAAAATTTAGATTTTTTAGGGTTAAATTTACATTTTATTTTAAAAATTAAAATATTTTTTTGTACATAAATAATAGAATGTAGGGTAATAATGAGGAAATATCAAGATAAAAGAGAAAAATTATATGAAAAATAATAAAACATGTGATTTTTTTTGGGTGGGTGGGTTTTTCTGAGTTTGGGTTGAGGTTTAAGATTTTTGAATTGAGTTTGAGTTCGGGTCAAGTTTGGATTGAAATTTTAACACGAACACAACCAATCCATCCGAATTGACACCTTCTATTAATCCTTATAAAATGTGTAAAGTATTCCCAGAGCTTAGCATTTAGTGAACGCATAATATTTCTAGCATAATAGCCAGGTCAATCCACGGGAGGTGGATTATCTACATTTTCGGCCCCATCATATGTCTGTGTATGGTGATGGTCTATATTTTCGACCCCACATACGTCTGTTGTCTGTGTACCTGTATGAACTTCTCTTCATATTATTGGGACCAATTCTAATAGCTCCTAGGATAATCTTCTTTTTGATAAAATGTGTAAAGTACTTAACATAATAGAAAAATAATCAGTAATTAAGTTGATTGTAGGAATAATTAATCACGAATTTAAAAAGGTAAATCTATGAAAAGAATATTTTACAATTTAAGAAGTATTTTAACACATCCAACAAAACGGGGGAGGAATCAGTGCACAGTCACCGTCTTAGACTATATAAAGCGCGCGCACAGCATCGCTTAAGCAGCGTTCCCTTTCCCACTCCCACTCCCACTCCATTCGATGAACCAGAAGCGAGAGCTAGCGCATCCACATTTCGCCATGAGGGAGCCCCACCGACCCTCCTCTTCCCCTGCGGCCCTGCTCTTTATCGTTCTCCTTCTCGCCGGAGGCGGAGGAGGCGCCGCCTCCGGGCCGATAAAGACGGTGGTCGTGCTGGTCATGGAGAATCGCTCCTTCGACCACATGCTGGGGTGGATGAAGCGGCTCAACCCGGAGATCAACGGCGTGACCGGGCAGGAGTGGAACCCGATCTCGACGACCGACCCTTATTCGCGGCGAGTCTACTTCCGAGACGGCTCCCATTACGTCGATCCCGACCCGGGCCACTCATTCCAGGCCATACGCGAGCAGATCTTCGGGTCGGACGACGCGTCGGCCGAGGTGGCGCCCATGAACGGGTTCGTGCAGCAGGCGCAGACCATGTCGGGGAATATGACGGACAGCGTGATGAACGGGTTCCCTCCGGAGATGGTGGCGGTGTACCAAGCGCTGATCCAGGAGTTCGCCGTGTGCGATCGATGGTTCGCGTCGATGCCGGCGTCGACGCAACCCAATCGGCTTTACGTCCACTCCGCTACCTCCCACGGCCTCTTCGGCAACGATCGACGGTACGTACGCATCCGCCTCCCCTGCTCGCTTCATTCCTCTGTTATTTTTCTTCTCCTCCTCGCCGTCTATTCCTTTCCTTGTATTTTTGTCGTTGAGATTCCGGTGGTTAATTCGATTGCTTGGAAAATCTGCAAGCTGGTTGTTGTTGGGAAATGGGATCCGACGCCTCTGGATCGTTGTCTGAACCATTAATTGATCGCATTCCCAGAAAGGAGTCTTGGACTCTCACCTCACTCTCACTGTCACTCTCTTTTACCGTAGACAATTTCTGTGTCTGTGTCAGTTCTGCTAGTACTATATTAATGATCATCTGTTCTTGTTGCAGTGCTCTGGCACTTGGGGTTCCACAGAGAACGATATTCGAGAACATTGAAGATGCAGGACTTTCTTTTGGGATATACTACCAGAATGTACCAGCCGTTCTGTTCTATCGCAACCTTAGGAAGCTCAAATACATCTTCAAATTTCATTCCTACGAGAACTCGTTCAAGGATCGCGCACAAGAGGGCAAGCTCGAGAACTATGTCGTCATCGAGCAGCGTTTCATGGACTCGAAAGACAAGCCGGCCACTGATGATCATCCTTCCCATGATGTGTACCAAGGACAGATGTTCATCAAGGAGGTCTACGAAACACTTCGAGCTAGTCCCCAGTGGAACGAGATCCTCTTAGTCATCACTTACGATGAGCATGGCGGCTTCTTTGATCATGTTCCAACACCAGTGAGGGGCGTCCCTAGTCCCGATGACATTGTTGGAGGTGAACCTTTCTTCTTTAAATTCGATCGTCTGGGAGTCAGGGTACCTGCGATTTTAGTCTCTCCATGGATCGAGAAGGGCACCGGTAATTTTCATTAACTTTGAATATATTTAATTATGGTTATTAACCTAAGTGCAAGTTGGATCGATACTTGCAGTTCTTCATGGTCCCGATGGACCAACTCCAACTTCAGAATTTGAACACTCATCCATACCAGCAACCGTGAAGAAACTTTTTGATCTCCCTTCATTCCTGACAAAAAGAGATGAATGGGCTGGAACTTTCGAGGGCATTCTGCAAACTAGGACAACACCACGACCTGATTGCCCAGGTGATCTCCTCGCTCGTCATCATCTGCAGCTTCTTTGAGAAAGCCTCTAATGCGATTTTTGTTTACGAGTGCAGCTCAACTCCCAACTCCCGTCAGGATTAGAACGACCGAAGCTAACGAGGAGGCCAAGCTGTCTGAGTTCCAGCAAGAGCTCGTGCAACTCGCGTCAGCTCTAAACGGAGATCACATCCTGATCGACTTCCAAGACAAAATCGTGAACAACATGACGGTCAGGGAAGGGATAGACTACGTGGATGCTGCCGTCCAGCGTTTCTTTGAAGCAGGAAGATTTGCAAAGAAGATGGGCGTCGATGATGAGCAAATTGTGAAACTGAGACCGTCACTGACGTCGAGGACTCCATCAAATGTGTCTCCTTGAAGACTGTTGGTGTTGGGTATATAAACAAGGTCATTCTTGCTGCTGCTGCTGATCTAAATAAAATGAGCAGGAAGGATACTTGCAGTTGCTATGGATATAGTTAGGCGTTATCAGTCTTCCTGTCGTCTGTTCTGTAGTTTTAATTATGATTGGAATGGATCTAAGATGCAATTGGTTAATTTCACTTGTCAATTTGGCTCAAATTCCAACTTGGAACATACAAGAAAATCATTTATATTTCATTCATTTACAAAACACAGTTAATTATAAAGCACAAACTGTATGATTAATTACAGTACTACTTAAATAAATAAATCCCTTAATTAGCTTGCGCGTGTCTGCGTTTCTCTGCACGTAGCAGTGCCGTCCAAGGCCGCCCGGTCGGTGCCCGGTGGCCATATTTCAACAAGGCGCCGACGCCGTCAGTAATTGGGACGGCGTTGCATATGGAGTCGACCGGGAGAAGGCAATTGGCGAGGAGAGCTTCCGCCACTCCCCCAATTGATGGTCCGCCACGGCGCTGCTGGAACATTATGCTGCTCCTGCGCCTGGGACGTCGCCGTTCTACAACCTCTTCTTGAACCCTGTCGTCCATCGCCTCCAAGTCCAGCTCAAAAAGTTCCTCCTCCTCTTCCTCCTCCTCTTCTTCTTCTCCGACATGATGAATGATCTCTATATATTCCTCTGAAATGATGGTACGCTGCGGCCTTGCCATCTCTTCTTCTTCTGCTGGCGATTAGCAGCATACTTAGCCTCCATGATTAAATAGCTAGCGAGAGAGATGATTTTTGGTGGCCTCCTTTCAACTAACTTGCGACTGTCTAGTTCAAGTGTTTTTTTTCCGAGGTAATTAATTATTTGATTAGAAGAAAGTGTTAATTAATATCTGTTTGGTGGAGAAGTTTATCTATCTGAGATACCTGCATTTGAAGTTTTGAACCAACGAATACTTTTCATGGATTAATTAAGAAACCTAAAAGATGTATTTATGTCATCAACTATCACTATCAGGAAGAGAGTTAAATCATGAGGATTTCACCCAACAATATCAGACATTCCATATCCATTGAGAATCCATCCAGATTTATTGACAACAATATCCTACTGATATGTGGCTATAAATTAATTAAAACTCACAAATTATAAAATTTTAACTTTTATTTTCATTTCGAGTTAATTTACAGTTTTAGTTGGCAAAGCAAAAGATACTTTTAATTTTCTCGAATATAATATATCTTCAGTTTTTTTAGTCTCTAATTTCAATTTTAAAGCGAACGTTAATCTTCTCCAATGCAATATTGACTTCGCCGGCGACTTCTAATTAGCCTTCTCGTCGAGTGCAGCATCCTTCTCTTCTCCTTCTCCTCAATCTTCTCCAACTTCGGAGACCACGGCCGGCGATCCTTCGCCCCCACCAGGCGTTCGTAGTGCTTCCTCAGCTCCGGCGTACTGCACAAATCCCAGCTCTCTCGATCCACATCGCCGACGGATATAAGCTTGGTTACGAACTCCGGCAGTACCTTGATTGCCGTCCTCCCATCAGCTCCCCTCACATACTCGAAAGGAGACTGTCCCCGGCCGGCGAACTGAGGGGCACTTTTGGAGGCAGATAGAGACGACAGCGACGCGGCTTTGAGGGGGTCGTTCGAGTCTCCCGGGAGCCGGTCAATGGGGAGGACGAAGTAGGTGCGTCCGGGGAGGAGCTGGACGCCGACGGAGAGGGCAGGCACTGGTCGGCCGATGAAGAAGGAGTCGGCGTGGCAGACGACGTGCTTCGGGAAGCGGAGCATAATCTCCCCGGCGAGGAGAGGTTTCGCGCGGCCGGAGAGCGCGATCCGCTCGGTGGCGCCGCCCCAGAAGACGAGGTCGATGGCGAGAGAGGCGGGCTCGAGCCGCGGCGAGAAGGCGTTTCCCATGGCGGAGATCAAGAAGAGAAGAAGGCAGATTAATCTTAATAAGATCGTATCAAAATTAAACTAACAACGCGACAATATTTATAGGGTTGGTGATGGTTTGACTTTGACTAACTTTAGATAATTAGATGTGGGCGCACGGTCAAAATGCATGGTGTTTGGTCAACGGGTGGATATTCAAGTGTCCATATATTTTGCAAAACTTCACAGACGGGATCCTGTCCCAGAGGTTCCCTGTCCTGCCTGTCTTGCACTCGTTGACGACGGTCGATAAGTCGTCCGATCATTAATCGGACATTATCGATGATTTTTAATCATCGTACCGAATTAAAGGATATCCTGAAAGAACGGTGAACCGGTCAGAATCGTTCTAATTGCAATCTCGTCGGCTTCAATGGTGAATCCGACGATATCGCAATTGCGACGATCCCGACGGGTTCGCTGTACCCCTCAGGGTATAGAGTAGTTTTATTCGGAACGACGGGCGAAGACCGTTGGTGGTGTCCGATCGACGATCAGATGACTCATCGCCCATCGTTAAGAGTGAGACGGATGGGACAGAGGACAAAGTGAGACATAGGATCTGTCATCTAAACTTCAACCGTTGACTATTTGGATAAGTTGTAGTTTTTTTTTAATTTTCTTAATCTGTGAAATGTCTTAGACAAATTGAATGTCGATTGTGGATCGCTAATTTAATTTGCTACTTAATCGGTGCCCGTGTTTTTGCTGATTTAATTTGTGCGAAGCAAAAGATGACCCAATACATGCAACTAGCATGTCGGCCTTGACATCAGGACAAGTCAAACACGGAGAAATTGTATGCTGGATACAGTGGAAATTTTTGACGTGCAGACATCCTTAATTCCTTGTTCGGATTTGCTTCATTAGACGGCACTGCTACTTGGTTCGGTCAACATAAGACATGTGTTTTAATACGGGATTTGATCAACGGATTGCACATAGCGTGCCCATTATCGAGCTTACTCGACTAGCCGTGTCGTCGATCTCCTGTGGAGTCTTCCCAATAAAGACCTATCTCTATTGAGAGGGTCTTTCTAATGAAGGCTGACTCAACGCCTCTTGCTCGTCTCAATCTCACCAATCCGACACCTTCTGTCCAACCGGCTCGGCCCCGTCGATCCGACGTCTCTCAACTTAACATGTCAAACCCTTTGGTTTAACTATCCTAGCTGATCAATAGCACGTGGAGTGACACATGAATTAATATAACACATAAGGACAACTAGTGAACTAGCATAACACGTGCAACAATATAATTTACATAGTATGATCCAGCACGATCTTCTATGATACAAAACAAACATGGCTGACATGACTCTCTAAATATGACAACGTATCACTTTCTTTACTTGAACATAGCGTCCTATCAATCAAAACCTAGAGGAGTCGCATATCATTCCCTCCGCAGCAATGAGTTTTAGCCGGCTACATCATGGAGACTAATTTGCACTGTTAGAAATTTCCAAAAAATCGCAATATTAGAAATTCAAGGAGTAAATTCAACGGCGTGCATGCATGCGTGGCTGGCTACGCGCACGCATATATAGATGGCACACGTTTAACATGTTTGAAATGTTGTTGTTGTCTAGATTCGAGTTGCCAAACGAGGCAACGTCACTGCTGGCATATATTATCAGTTAATTATAGCAAATCGAAAAGATTGAACTTCTTTCTAAGAGATTTTCAAAGATGTGTCTAATCATATGTCTCCCTCGAGTCAGATTGTCCTAATTTTATTTATTTATTTATTTTTTAACAAGACTCCGAAACCATCTTCTTTTCTCTTTGAATGACCATCGTCAAAATTTTCGTCCTCAAATTGCCTCTTTCCATCGTAAAGTCAAATAAGGGTGAAGCAATAAAGTCCCGAACTTAGCCGAGTTGGTATTGGACCGTAAAGTATCACAAAGAGTAAGGTCTAAATCAGATCGATTTATCAATTAAATCATGCCTGATATATTAAAGTAAATCAGTAATTGATTGATGATGCTGTTTCAATTTAATCGATTTGTTAATTTTAAATTAATCAAACTAAACTTTAATATTCGATCTATTAATTTAATTTAACACCCACCGTTACCTGGGACGATTTGTTCTTTCTTTGATGCACATTGTACGAAAGCTAAATAACTTCGGATCAACTATCATCTTGTCTTAACTGATATTATGAATATTAGTATCACGGAATTATGAAATATCTGAATTTTCTCTGGATTGATTTCTGAAAATATTATATACATAAAGCTTAATCAGTCATGCATTAACAATAGGATCTAACTATCATTAAATTTCTAAGACAAAATTAAAAATCGAAATCAACCGCTACCGAAGATTGGTCTGAATCTATCACATTAGCCATTGATCGATCTTATTTGTCACTGGAGTTTCTACAAAAGCAAAATGATCTTCTACAAGTTTAGATGATTATATTATCTTGGTCTCAATGGGAAGAGTCCAAGGAAGAAGAAGGAGCTAAAAATCCTAATGATTCAAGATATCAAAATCAAGAGCTCGTCTTCCTTGATATACCAAGCCCAATATGCAAGGACCATCCACTTTAAAATCCATCCATCATTAACAACCCATTAATATTAATGAACCAGGTTAATAGATTTACACATTGAATTCACATCCAATAATCCAAAACCCCTTCACGCATAAAGCATTATATCACTTGATTGAGGTTTAGCTTCTTTAATGACAAATAGTTGTATGTATTAATCAAGTGTAAACTCATTTTATAGAGATTAAGCTCACTCATGTGGACTTATCTGGATTAAACCCACTCATATGGACTTAATCGGATTAAGCCCACCCATGTGGACTGAAGAAAGTCTAGAAATCAAACACCACATTGCCTATATGAAACCACATCACGTACAAGTCCACAACATAAGGAAACAAAAATACATCCAATTGTAAAGAAAAAGGAAAATACATAGCGACTCAAAACCAGTATGAAGGAAGAAACTAACTGTTGGACTCTCCTGGCAATATCATCCTAAAAAGGAAAAAATAGACAAACAATGGTGAGTTTAGGGGGGCTCTACTGAGAGGGGGGGTGAATCATGTGACTTTTTAAAACTATTGCATTTTCAAACTTAGTAAAAAAAAACCTGAATGCAACGGGAGTTAAAGCGATAAATGAAAACACAAACACAAGAAAAACACCAAGGGGTTTTACTTGCTTCAGAGCCTTCAGCGACTCGTACTGCAAGATCCAGGTCCCTTGGACCTTTCCGATAGACAATCCACTAATATCCTCTACCGGTAAACTCTGATGGTGATCAAAGGTCAGCCAGAGGGGGGTGAATTACCCCTGAAAATAAAAACTACTATCTTTTGTTTATCTTAAACAAAGATGTTGATTAGTTTAAAATAAAGCAAGCATTAATAGAAAAACTACAACAGAAAAAGAGACACACAGATGTTTACTTGGTTGCAATCAAGATGGATGCTAATCTAAGGCAAGTATAGCGTAGATCTCCTAAATAAACTCCTTCGGACAGAGAAGCCTCTTACAAAATGAAAGCTCAGAAAAAGAATGAAAAACTACAAGGAATTCGTTTGCTCTTGATTGAATTGAATGAGCGATTTGGAAATGAGCTCTAGGGGCCTATTTATAACCCCGGTCAATTCTATCCAAATGCTGATGTGGGCATTATAGGGGTGCCTGGGTGCTTGAGGGCGTCTGACACGTGACTTGAGGGTTATCTGAAGCGTAACATTCACAAACGGCTAGTTGACAGATAGAAATTGGATCTCGGGCACCTTGTATGTATAGGGGTGCCCGAGTAACTTTTAGTTAGCAACTTGCTGACCAGACTCCAGTAGGTCTTCTTGGGTGATTTCCAGGCCTTCCAAAGTTGGGCTCACTCGAACCCTCCTTCGGCCTTCTCCTTGAGCGGGCTTCCTCTCGGCTTCTCGTCTCTCGGACGCCGCCGTTCCTTCTCGCTCCACCGGTGTACTCTTCCGCAGAACTCCGCGTCCCTTAGATCCACCGAGCCCGTCGGCTCCCTTCCCGTGCCATCCTTCTCGACTGCTGCGTCTTCCACTCGACTTCCTGCGCTCTTAAGCTCCTGCACACTTAGACACGGGGATTAAAAACTAACACGACCTAACTTGACACGGTTGACCACATCAAAACTAACCTAGGGTACTTACAATCTCACCCTTTTTGATGTGAATCAACCCGAGTTAAGTTAGGGTAAACAAGCATAAAAAAAACAGGAATAAATAAACAGTGAAAGCAGTAAAAATTTTGAAATTAAGTCTACCCTCTTAACTTAATCATATATCTCTCCCTTTGATCACATCAAAAAAAATATTAAGGGAAATACTTATAAGCATTTATATAAAAAAAATTAATCCAACACTCAAAATTTTTTAAACTTTTGAAAAAGATTTCTAACACAATAATTAGTTTTCAGAAAATTTAATTTTTCAAATTTTGGTCGAAAATTAATTTTTTAAAATATAAAGTCTAATTTAGGAAAGTAATTTTCAAAATTTATTTTTATTTGAAAATTAATCAAATTTTTATTCAAGTTAGAATTTAGACAGACTTATCTTTAAAATTGTTAAAGAGAAAATAATTTTCTAACATTTTGAAAATCAAATTTTGAATTCAATGTTGATAATTTAGAAAAATAATTTTAAATTTTGATTTCTACATCATAAAATTTTGAAACTTTTTCTCAAGACTTAGAAGATAATTTTCAGATCTCAAAAAATTAGATTCGATATAATTAATTTTTTAAATATTTTTTATATTTAAAAATATATTTTGAACGAAAAATCATAATAAATCCGTTTACCTATTAAAAATTTGAAAAAAAATTTATGGATAGAATAAAGTAATTTCTATCATTGAAAAATCTTAAAGGATAGGGAGGCATCCGAGGGATGTAAGGTTGATGGAGGAAGCTAGAAGACTAAGTCTTGGCAAAGGAAGACCCGACAACAAGGACCGAGGCCGAAGGAAGCTCCAGAAGGCAATGCGTGAAGGATGGAGAGGCATCCGAGGGACGTGAGACTGACGGAGGAGGCTAGAAGGCTAGGTCTAGGTTGGTTAGGCAAGGACGAGTGCTGTGTGACTGTACTCGGGGCTGAAATCCTTGGTTTAGGGTTTGGTCAGTCGACAGATGCTTGGATCAGTTGACTGGTAAGGGTCACAGAAAGATCAGTTGACTGGTGTTGGCTGGAATTTGAACGTTGGGTTGTAACGTTCGAGTTCTAATGGACCAGTCGACTGGTGTTGGCACCAGTCGACTGGTAATGGCTATTTTAGGGACAAGCTCTATTTAAGAGAGCTTGGTTTGATTGAGTAAAGGTTGATGAAATAAGTTTGGGTAAAGCTTATTAGTAGTCTACCAAGCTCAGGTGTGTGTGCAAGTGTTGTGGTGAGGTTTCTCCACCCACAAGGAGTAACACGAGCTAGCCGGAGGCTTTCCGGGGACTCATCCACCGACAGATCGGGATCGTCCATCTTACGGACTGTCGTGGAGTAGGAGCTTTATATCCGAACCACGTTAAAGGTTTGATGTTAGTGGGTTGATTTCCTTTTTGTTAGTTTAGTTTATTTGTACTCCGTTGCACACTAACAAAGTGTAGGAGAACCGATTGAAGTGGGTGAACGACTATTCATCCCATTCTAGCCGTACGCATTAATCCCCAACAGACTTAGCCTTCTAGCTTTCTCCATCACTCTCACGTCCCTCAGATGCCTCCCTATCATTCACGGTTGTCTTTTGGAGCTTCCTTCGGCCTCAGCCCTTGACTTTCATTATTTGCCAAGATTCCACTTGGACCTTCGTTGTTGTACTTATATCCTGCACACTCACAATGCATATCAAATACAACAATAAATCTAACTTAAACCTTTGCCCAAACATCAAAACCTAGGACACCTAGATTGCTCCAATAGCCACACATGTCCTTCTCGCTCCACCGACATACTCATTCGCAAAACTCCGCGTCTCTCGGATGCATCGAGCCCGTCGGCTCCCTTCCCGTGCCATCCTTCTCGACCGCTGCGACTTTTGCTCGACTTCCTGCGCTCCTAAGCACCTGCACACTTAGACACAAGGATTAAAAACCAACATGACCTAATGGTAGTAGTATTGACATGTAGAAACAAAGCACCCGATAGAATATGCACTCGATCACTCTCAAGCATAATTATCAAGATTTTCTAGCGGTAGTGGTACTGATTCTGATTTATTTTTATATTCTGATAATATATTAAGAGAATCATTAGCTAAATTTGTTTCCGTAAAATATTTTTCTTTTAGTTGTGGATATAAATGCACATTTGAAAATTTTTATAAAGAATCTCTTAATTCATGTGCTAAACATGTTCTTAGGACTACATTTACTCGTACAATTAAAAGATTAGTAAAACAAGGAAAAAAATTTAATTGATAAATTTAGTAAATTAAATAATAAAGTTTCTTTATGTTGTGATATTTGGAGTGATTATTGGCAAACTCATTCTTATATGGGTATGAGATGTCATTAGATCGATAACTCTTGGATCCTACAAAAAAAGATTGATAGCTTTTAGAGTTGGATAGCTTATAGAGTTTAATTGATATCTTTCGGAGGTGCCCTCAACCACTTGAGGCTAAATTTTATAGAAACACCCCTACAAAACTATGTTAGTCCAAAAAAATAAATTCCCTGCAAAACAAGGTTAGCACAAGTGTAATTTGGACTAAATAAATTTAGTATTAAATATACGTTGTCTTTCCAAGACTAGGATCTAGTTAATGTGTCAGCTTACAACTTCGAAATGGTTATAAGCTGGATCGTACCTAAAGTTTCTACCCAGGACTTGTTCTCACCAAAATTTACTCATCTAGTGACTTACCTCACTTACCTTGTGCAAATCTACTTAGGCTCTTAACCTACCAGGTCTTCGACCAACTGTTAGGTCCCGCGAACCTAGCTGGACTTCATGCCACGTCTCCACCAATTTAGGCTTCAGCCAGTTGTCAGGTCCCGCAGACCCAACTGGACTTCCTACTAGGATTCAACCACCCTAGACTTCAGTCTAGTGTCAGATCCTAAGTCTTTCAATCCTGCACACTTGGTAACATGGTTAAAAAATAACTAACCTAACTTTAACCTATTTAACATGCATCAACACACGAGTTTGACTATTAGTGGAAACTGCACCAACATCCATGAGTATATATATAGATAGATATGCATAGCTATAAAAAGGTTATACAAAAGCAATATAAAATTAAACAGATACAGTCTCATATGAATAATCAGAATACATGATTAGGAAACTGAATGCATATACATATTAGTGTCAAACCTACCTGTGGGGTAGGAAGGTCATAAACCCCCAAACTTGAACCCTCTATGAGTAAGCTCGTACACACAAGCGATGCAAGGTCACCATATCATATGCAAAAATACCTCCTGTATGTGCATGTCATCCATATGCAATAATCATAGCTCAAATAAATGTAATAAGCACAAGCAAATACAATCCATGCAATTATACACATGATGCAATGTCATGATCACTCCTGATGTCAATCAACCATCTCTGGTTATGGGTGAGGTGGAGTGGGTAGAGCTATGACAACTGTACGCACCCTGCCATCATTGTTCTTGAGTGACTGAGTGGACAGGATGCTGGCGGAGGACATACCCATCCTATCCCAAATCATATAGAGGAGCACCGCTCTCATCTCCTCGTATCACCGGAAAGAGGAGGGATCCTTGTCTACTACCACGTTGCGGATATCACTACTCATAAGCGGCCGAGTGGATCCATGACAGGGCAATTGCACACACCCTCCTGATAATACTACTAACGCATGAGTGATAGTGTGTGCAGATCTTGATATGACCAACGACCAGTCTCAACCACAAGAGAGCCAAGGATCTCTCGTTTTGTAATAATACAAAGATGGTCATGATGCTAACACATGCAATACCCACCAATCAAACCTCAATATGACTTGCACAGGTCTGAAAATATGAATCATAACCTATAAATAAACTACTAGATATACATGCAATAATGTAAGGTATCAACTAATGTTAGGTATCATATGATATATAAATACTCTTATACATACATACACATGTGTGTATTCTATAGAATAAGAGTATTAAGCATTGAGATTGTATTGACAATAAACTTTAAGAATCTCAAAAGTTCAAGTAGTAAGTATCAAGCAGGATAATCAAACAAAGATACAAGGTAAATCCTACTACTATCCTTAAATCGTACAGAGAAAATTGACAATATCTATAGAGATAAAGTCAAAGGTACTCACCTCCAAGTAGGTGCTCTCAAACTAGGAGATCCCCCATCCAATATCTATAGGGAAATAATCAAGTCACTGTATTGTACCGAAGGACATAATTATTTAGCTAAAATCACATACGAAACTTAGCTAAATAAACTATCGAAATTAATTAGAACTAATTCTAATTATTGTAGTCATTTAATTAGCCCAAATTAAAAGACTAATTATCAACTACTCCTATCCATGAGGTTAGGTTTGATTTAGGTTTAACATAATCCTAAATCAAAATCAAACTCAACTCATTCACCTAAGTAGTTTAGCTTTCTCCCTCGGTGCACCCTAAACATCCAAAGGTTGAAGCTCCCAATGATGCTTACGACAAAGGCAAGTCTATTCAAACTAATTTAGTTATCCAACCTAAGCCAAACAATTTGGAATTACACTCCACAAACCTACTTCCAAACTTTGCTATTCACGGCAACCAAGAGAGGAATCCATTCAAACTGATTTAGCTATCCTACATTAGGTTCATCCAAAAATCAAATCAAACAACTCTTTGTACAATTTGAATCTCACGGCAAGATCCAATGAGATTGTCGCAACTCTTTGTACAACTTGAATCTCACGGTAAGAAAACTCAAAACAAAGCATGCTCACTAATCTACACACGCCAAGCACAGTTCACGACAGCAACCTCAAATGAAACAAAATGGATCAAAAAGTAAAAACTCATCACCAACCAAAACAATTTCGTAAAACAGTTCCAACACTCACCTTCAATTCAAAACCATACTAACCCCAAAACTTAGTGAACCATCATGAAACAAAGCTGCATTCAATCCAAGAACAACAAGTTAACATAGACTCACCAAAGATCATCATCAAAGAAGCATTACCTTGATCGTTGGCTACAAATCCCTGCTCAAGTCTACCAAGAACAAACTCAGCCAAAAAATCAAGAATGAAGAGCTCCAGATCTGTGCTAGTCTTTGCCCCAAGTCCCAATTCACTGGAACTCTCAAAATTGCCATGATCAAGGAATAGAAGTCTCTCCCAAGGTCTGTGAAAATGAAGCACACAACCCCCTTGTCGGATTTATTCAATCCAAAGAAATCCAGGGTTATGGGAGAATGAAAATTTACTGTAAAATACCTGAATTTAGAGGGGGTTTAGTGCAAAAAGTCCTAAAGAAGAGGGTTTAGTTGGAATTTTCCAAAATGGGAGGGTTGATTTGCAAAATGTTCATCACTTAAAATCCCTTTTTCCTCTTCTTTCCGCCCAATACCTCCTTTTCCCTTCCTATTCCCGGTAGATTTGAGCGGAGGTGGACTATCGACGAATTCTTAGTTAAGCGATGGATGATTTAGGTTTATTGTTGTACTGCGATTTTGGGATTCATGCTCAGAATTCGATCTATTGTTTAGATCTTGATTTGGAGTTCTTTTTCCTTGCCGAAGATTCTTTATATGTTCTGAGCTTGGAATTTCTCCTTATGTTACCATGAATTGGTTTGATTTAGTCTTCTACCGTGAGCCCTTCTTGATGGAATTTGATTTGTTTAGGACAGGGGATGGATTGGTTTTGTTCTTAATGAATTTGGATGTAGCGTATGAATTGAAGTGTTGATGATAACACTTATTTTTGTGTGGTCTACGGGCAGCTTAGCATTTGGTTAGGCTGCCGTGAGGTTGCTTGGATTTGTGGTTGGATGATTCAACCTTGCTACCTGGATCATATCACAGGGTAATTCTATGAAAGGGATGAGCAAATAGGTGAGTTCTGTGCTGATTCTTTGGATGTTACCATGAGTTTATTGGAAGCTTGTTTTTTTTTAAGCTTTGTGTTGTCGAATTAGTGGATGCTCTATTTGGGTTGTTTCTTACTGTGAGTGGGATGCTTGGAAGAGTTGAGGATAGTGCCAACTCTGTTTTGGGTTTGTGGGTTTGGCTTGATTAGGCTTGTAAACCTAATTAAGCTAGTCTATATACTTAGGATTAATTAGTAGTGAATCATTTAATCTGGGATAATTAAATGATTATGAATTTGGGATTAACCCTAATGCGATTTAGGATTTTGATTAGCTGTTTATTATTTATGTAAATAGCTATTTAACTACATACTTGATACAATACTTTGATTTTCTTGCTGCGGTTTATTCTAGACGAGGGATTCTCTTAATTACGAGCACCGACATTGGAGGCGGGTACCTTGGACTCTATCTCTGTAGATATTGTCAATTTCTATGCATGATTTATTTATGTGTAGCAGTAGGTTATGTCTTTATCTGCTTCTTGATTTCGTACTTGATACTTAATGCTTGTTCTTTGAGATTGTTCATCGTTTATTTCTATACGGTCTCGATACTTATTATTCTCACTCTGTAGAATAGACATGTATGCATATGGGCTTAGGAGTAGTGATATATCAGCTCATACTCTGCATTTGGTCGATTACTCACTATACTTTGCATGTACACCTAGTAATCTATATTGTAGCTCTCGATTTATGTTTTAGACTCGTAGTTCTTGGTAGGACTACCAGGTAGGTGTTATATGTGCTAGTGTCATGCACCATCCTTGCACAGTTGCATAACTGGTGACCCTTGACTCTCTTGTGGTTGAGACGGGTCATCAGACATTCAGGGCCTGACCACACGATCACTCAAGGGTTAGTGATTATCGCAGTGTGGCAAATTTTGCTCCGCTCATCCACTCATGGGTTAGTGGTTATCGGAGCATGGTAGCAAGCGGGGATCCCTGCTTCGTTGTGGGATACGAGGAGATGAGAGCGAGACTCTCCCATATGATATGGGGTAGGAGTGTTGTCTCCGACTGTATCCTGTCCACTCAGCTACTCCGGAGCAGTGGCGGTGGAGTGCGTACAGTTGTCATAACCCTACCCACTTTGGCCGTATTCATATGACATGTTACGGTAGTTGGACTGACGTCAGGAGTAACACATGTCATTGCATCATGTGCATTCAATGCATGAGATTTGCATTTGATTGTGTTTGCTATATTTGATAGAGTTATGATTGTTGCACTTGGATGACATGCACATACAGGGGACATTTTACATTTTGGTATGGTGATTTGCATATGTTCGTGGGTACGAGATATCTAACTTACTACCCGGCATGCGGGATTGACATTGGTATGTATTGTACATCTAGTATGTTCGGTTATGCATATTCTGCTTCCTACGAGACTGTATCTGTTTTGTTTCTATCCTGCTTATATAGCTTTTTGATACCATGCATATTTGTCTATATTACCTGTAGAGTTCACCTGGACTCACCCTCGATTGTTGTTTACCTATTTCAGGTTGATGTTGCCAGAGTGCCCAACAGTCAATCCTGACTACAGTTTTAGTTTACGTTTTGTTTTACGAGTATTTGTACGTGATATTTCTTACATTGTATTCGTTTTCACATCATGGACTTGTATTTGCGTTGTTTGTCGCATGGATTATACTTTTGAATCGTATGTTGGACTTTATGTGATGTGTTGTACTGCGTGCCTGCCCGGATGGCAGATCAGGTGAGTTATAATGGATTTTATACTATGGATGCATTTTTCTCTCATTTGCATTGACCGTTATTCTTTTATTGCAACCATAGGCCATATATATATGGATATGTGATTGTATATTTGCCTCAAGTGTCTACCGCACAGGGGAGGTCCTGTCCGTTTTATATTGGGTCAGCGGCTCCTCTCGGGGACATAACACTTACCAAAATGAGTATCGTCGGCCACGACCCTAGCCTAGCTCCAACAAATCCACGAGCAGATTCGCCAACACACTTTGTCGTTTGGTTCCCCATCACAAGGAGGAGAGGGGATCACAGAGGAGGTAGCGTCGATCACAACAGAGAAAAGGGAAAGGTTGGCCATCAACTTCGATCGAGGGAGGAGAGGGAGAAGAAACCGTTAGGGGGAGAGGTTACGATGTCAGGCAATTGGCGATGAGAGGAAAAAGTGGAAAAAATAGAGTTTATAAGTTTAAGAAAATTTTACAGAAAGGCCCTCCAACTCTGAATAACTCAAACCCACCCTTAATTTAGTGTTTTATGCATTTAACCCTCAAATTTTTCTATATTTAACATTCACAGTAGTTCTTACTTTGGCAATAGTATAGGTTCAACTAAGAAGCAAAAGCGCGAAAAAATAAAACAAAATTGCTGAAAAATGAGTTAAACAGACATTTGTCGACTGATACTGTCAACAATTGAGTCCTGTGTTCATTAATCGACTAACACAATTTATGTTCCCAGTTTTGATCACACTAGTCGATTGATTGGTATTATCAGTCAATTGCCCATGCTAGTCGAGTCTGCAGTCGAATCAGATAAGATTCTATTCGTGACTTTTTAAACATTAGTCGTCTGCGATCTCGGGCACATCAGTCGACTGAACATGATAGCAGTCGACTAATTAAATCAATTGAATGCTCCAATCAAATTGGATACACTTCTATGCTCGAATTTCTTGCTATCAGTCGCTGGTGGTCCTTATAAGTAGACTGTCAGTCATGAAATTACAATTCTGCTGCTCACATGCTTGAGAATGGCGGTGAAAAAACCCTATTCCGTCGTCATTCTTCATGTTATTCGATAAATAGGGCGAAAACTCAAAATATAGGTAAAAATTTAGCCTATCCATTGCTATAATCAATGGATATACATCGATTAACTCATCTTGTCACACCCCAGAGCCATGCTTGCTTCGAAAATCGGGCAACATCTCCCCTATACGACGGACAAGTTGGGACATTTATACATAACTCTCCACAACATCTAGCTCAGCCTCACACGGCTAGCATCACAATAGTAAAATAAACTCCACAACCACGCATTTTATATTGATAAGAATTATAAACATAGCAGACAGTTAATATCGTTAAGAAAAATAAAAATAGTAGAGAGTCCATATCCAAAATAAAACTCAAATGTAAATCCAAAAACGAACATACCAGTCTAATAATGTATAAACATAAATCTACTAAGACAATACTGAATTAATAAAATAAATACAGAAATAAAAGAAGTGCGGAAACAGAGAAACTGCGAAAATAAACTAAACACTAAGACAAACTCCGAAACAATTCGACACTGTGAGACTACAACTGGATCCTCTCCTGGCTCCAGGTAATGCATCTATTGCTACTGAAACAAAAGTAGGTAGTGGGGGTGGTGAGTCCGGCGACTTTGCCGGTATAAGAGTAGATAAATGCATGACATATTAAAAGGTATAACAAGCAGACAAAATCAACAGTATACAGTCTCTAAGAAACAGAATAATAACTAGGCATGTATGAAACAAAATGACAGCAAAATATCAATACATACATGCATGTCAACCAAATGCAGCAATCATAGCTCATATAAATGCAGCAAACACAAGAAAAATACAAAATACAATAAATGCATATGATGCAATGACATGTGTCACCCCTGACGCAGTCAAGCCACCATCACATCACATCTGTGTGGCCGGGATAGGGTTGTGACAATTGTACGCACTCCAATGAATACCACTAGTATATGTGGTCGAGTGGACAGAATGTGGGAGCCAACTACTCCAAAAACTCCAGGAAAAAGGAGGAGCCACCAACAACTCTAGTATCCCTCGAAAATAACGGTGAGGGTGTCAACTGCTTGCCTACAACTCCAACATTCACTATCCATGAGTGGTCGAGTGTGGCATAACAGGACAGTTGCTCCATTCTAGCAACTACCACGATGAGTGGTTGAGTGAGCAGAGCAACTAAATGATGACGACGTTAAATCATATGAAAGCTAATACTCGTTAGCATGCAACTATACAGATATGGTGCATGATACTAAATACACAGTCAACCAAATAATAACGATGCAACGATACAATCAATAAGTACTCAAAATCACCAAACATGCAACTAAACTATAGGTAGAATATCTCTAATGCCAACCAACCCTTGTTGTGTTTAATGATCATTTCTAAGTACTCACGTACAAGTGGTATTTTACAAAATAGAAAATCAACGGTGAGACTATATGATATAAAATACGATTAGCTCGAAGATCAAACAAAGAAGGTATCAACGGATGATATAAAAAACAAAGGATAAGGTAAAGCAGTCTACTCAGAAATCAAACAACCATGCATTTAAGATCAATGATCTACAAGAATACAAAGGAGAAGTACCCGCCTCCAAATGTGAAGTCCGTGTCCAAAATGCAGTCCGCGTCCAAACGTCCATACCAAGTCAACATCTGTATCAAATACGATTTTAGCTACTTTATTAAATATTAAATAGCTAAGTATAGCACCACCGGCTTAAACCATCTAACTCTAATGGTCACCCTCCAATTTAAAAGCTAAACTTGTAGTTAGGTCTAATCCTTGAGTCTTAGCCCTTCTAACATCACCAACCATCAATTTTCTTTCTTCCTCTACCGGTCATGCCAAAACAGATTTACCATCCAAACCTGAAAACCACAAGGTAATTAAATCTATAGCTTAACCCAATTACAGCAACAACTCCCACCAAAGACAAATTCCAAACCAGAACACCAAAATCCTATCATAACCCTCACGACACTCTAGGGTAGAACACAACTCATCGTAACATTCTTCCTAGCAATCATCAAAACTCCACAGCTAATAATACTCACGACAGAACAACAAAATTTGACCACTCTAAATCCCACGGCAGTCCCTCACAGCCCAAACAGGGCATGCACAGCACCAAGAACAAAATTTCAAAATCACATGACATAATCTACTTATCTAAAACGAAATTAACGCCAAACCCATTCAAACCTAAACAATCAACCCTTACTTGCAGTAGCGCCGGCTTGGTCGCGTGGAGAAGGAATCACGAAGAGGAAACTCGCGAATTAGGATTGCATGAGGAGGGGTTGTGGCGTTGGCTTGCTCACACGAGGAAGGGATCGCAGGAGTCGGCGTCGACTTGCTCACACGAAGAAGGGATCTGCAGAGAGGTCGGCGTCAACTTGCTCACACGAAGAAGAGATCCGCAAAGAGGTCGGTGTTGATCACAGAGGTTAGAAGGAGAAGAAGAAGCCGACGACTAGGGTTTGTGATAGGGGCAGTGCAAGTTGATCGCGTCGTGCGTGATGCGGAGAGGCAAGGGGCTACGGTGTGGTTCTATAGTCGGGCGAAAACCGCAGGGAGAGGAAACGAAAAACGAAAACCAAATACTTAACACCATGTTTGGAAACCTTTTAAGTAAGAAATTAAAATTTAATTCCAATATATACGGAATTATCCGGAATTGAATTCCAATTCTCATATTTGGAATGAATTATAAAAACAGAATTGAATTGAATTCAATTGTTATACTTTTACGATTTTATCCTGTGAGGATGGAGCCGGAGCAACTTTGATTTGTTTTGTGAGGGGGCGATTTGGTAATTTAATTTGTTCAAGTGAATTCCTTTTACAAATCAGAGGTGTTTAGCTGTGATTTGTTTTGAGGGGTTTGAAAGGAATTGGAATTCAATTCCTTCATGAAAATTGCTACCAAAAGATGGAATTGAATTCTAATTCCTTCCTTTCCAAACAGGGTGTAAGTGGTGGTGGCATTTTTGCAAAAAGGCTCTCCAAATTTTAGTATTTGCAAATCGCTCCCTAAATTATGGTCTTTATTCATTTTAGTGCTCCGAAAATTTCATATTTGACACATCTAAATGGAATTGTATGCAAAATCGATGGATATTTCTACAACGTCTAAAATAATCTTTAGAGTAATGATAGGGAGAGTGAATTTGAGAGAGTGAATGGGAGAGTGAATAACGTGGCAGTTATTGTATACACGTCCGATCGCCGATCGGACACCACCGGCGGTCTCTGATCACCGTCCCGAATCAAACTATGTCCTAAGAAGATCGGTGAACTCATCGGAAATCATCGCAATTATGATCTCGTCGCATTCACCGTCAATCCGACGAGATCTCAATTACCGGCGATCCTGTCGGGTTCACCATCCCCCAAGACATAGTTTGATTCGGGACGGTGATCAGAGGCCGCCGGTGGTGTCCGATCGGCGATCGGACGTGTACACATTAGCTGGACGTCATTCACTCTCCCAAATTTACTCTCCTAATCATTACTCTAATCTTTATGCCTTAAAAATTGACAATAAACTAATTCTTAGCTCTAATACTATAGAACTTAATCAATAACACATCAACAACAAGATATAGTTATTATCAAGACTCTAAGATAACTCCGGGGGCTATGGTGTAGCGGAAGGACGATTAGTTATTATCTTAGGCAGCCGTGGTTCGATTCCTAGCTACGACTTATTTTATATGAATTTTTCCTCCAAATGGGGCGCGAACCCTAGAACGCTGGGTTTCTAGACTGTGAGCACTTTCAGAATTACTCTGGCTGCCGGTGGAAAATTTTCATAGGGCCAGACCGGTCGCTCAAGATTCGATGTTATCAATCGTTTTTTATCAAGCTTCTAAAGCAAAATTGAAAATCAAGGTCAATGACAAACAAAGACTGACCCGTATCCATCGAATTAGCCAATGATCTTACTTGTCATAGAAGTTCTTGTAAGCGATAAATGATCTTCTATAGGCTTAGACGACTACCTTGGTCTCAATGGGGAGAGTCCAAGGAAGAAGAAGGAGCTCAAAACCCTAATGATTCGAGATGCCCAAATCAATAGCTCTTCTTCCCTTATATACTAAGTGAAGAAGGAGCTTAAAACCCTAATGATTCAAGATGCCCAAATCAAGAGCTCTTCTTCCCTAATATACTAAGTGAAGAAGGAGCTCAAAACCCTAATGATTCAAAATGCCCAAATCAAGAGCTTTTCTTCCCTTATATACTAAGTCAAACATATAGGGACCATTCACCTTAAAACTCATTCATCATTAACAACTCATTAATGTTAATGATCCAGGTCAATATATCTACACATTGAATTCACATTCAATAATCTAAACCCCCTTTCATGCATAAAGCATTATATTACTCAATTAGAATTTAGTTTCCTTAATAATAATAATTAATTGTGTGTGTTAATCAAGCATAAACTCATCTTATAGAGATTAAGCCCACTCATATAGATTCAATTGGATTAAGCCCACCCACATGGACTTAATCCTTTAATTTCATCTCATCAAACATTCTTCTCTGGATCATGAAGCTTAAATTTCCTGTAAGCAGTGATCGGAGTTAGATCAAACACAAAAAACTTCGAAAATTAAAGAAAGAGTATTGGCTGAACTTGACAAGCATCTACAGCCTCATGTCTTAGCATTGCCTGATCAAAGAAAGACTAGTCATGATATCTGAGTTCATCAAGGTGCCACACAAGCTAATTAGAACGTTAAAATTGTTCTAAATAATACAAAAATACTGAAATTAACTCATTTTCAAAGCAAATGGTTGTGTTGGCTGATACATGAGTGCATTTATGATGATGCACGCAGATTATTCCTGGCTTCAAAGGAAGTTTGTGCCTTAAGACACTGCGAATGGTCAATTAATTCTTGCTCGTCAAACCATGGATTCAGTGGTCCCTGACTCGTGAAAAAGGTTCAGTGAGTCACTGAAAAGCTTCCCACATTGCATGGCAATAGATTGTTTCCCTGAAATGTCAAGGAACACAATAATGACTCGTGTCTATGACTTTTCTCATCTTTTTTCCTTCCCTAAAGGCACTTACTTTTCTCATCTTTTTCCCCCCTTCCCTAAAGAAACCTAATTAGTTCATGTGATGCAAATTTAAAATTTTATTTGCATTTAATTTTGTCATTCAGTGGTCTTTCTAATTTAAGAGAAAGCATGGTAGACAATTTTATTTGTTAAACTTGTAAGTCATATTAAATAAGCATGTAGTTTTTATCATCTTTATTTCATTTATTTTATTTTCAATTTTATCACCTTGGCTGTATCTCAGTATAAGTTTTGGTCATTTTCCTTAGCTTTAGTTTGATTTCGTAGTTGATTTCTTTTCTTCCTCACTTCACTCATCCGAGTAAACAGAGCATAAAAACCATAGCCTTCTCAATTTCCCATAAAAATTTTATTCCAGGGGCACACTGAACCAACTGAAGCCATGATTCCATCTAACTAGTAATCGATAGATTCTGACACATTTCATCATACGCAATAAAAATCAATGATGCATGGCATGTAGTTAAGTTCTTCTCAATGGAGTTGCTAGATTGCATGATCTAACCTCTGAATCAATAATATTTTCTTCCTGATAAATAAAATCCGGCGCTTTCATTTCTCTTTTTCCGAGAATCGCAACAAGTAAATAAATACTCATAATTTTGTAAGGAAAACTAGAACATCAGCAATTCGATGATCAGTCTGTCCAGACTGAAACCACCTCTATCGTTTACATCTTTGTTTAATGCTGGGCAGCTCTGGGCACAACATAATCTGAAAGCAACCTCTCTGTCTGATTAGCAGCAGCTGGCTCTCTTTATCTCATACAGATGCCAAGCTACTACTGGACAATCTCGGCCTTGTTTTCTCAGGAAAAATTCCACCATCCTCCATGGCTTTTCTTTTATTACTATTACTGTTGCTATTGCTATTGCTGCTGCACTGGTAATGTTTTTTTCCTCTTGTTGTTGCTGTTGTTGTGATTGTTGTTGCTCTTTTACTTTTCCTTTTTGCATATAAGGTCTGAGCCTTGTCATGTCCGAGAGCTGTATGGGCTTGAGAAAGAACTCTTCTGCTCCTCCTTCCAAGCATCTGCCATCACAGGAATATTGAGCAAATCTAAAGGAGAATATTGAGCAAATCTAACAAAAACCAGGCAAAGGTTTTTCACGACGTTTGAATACTTCACAGGAATTCACTTTATTCCTGATTCCTAACAAGGTATGGCCACATTTATAAGTAGGAGAGAATGAAGGACCACTTGATAGACCTCAAATAAACAATCCACCAATTTGCGGATTCTATATATCCCCGAGAGGAGACAAGTTGATTACGATTCGTTTCTTTAGAGCACGTACTCCATTTTCATTTCTAAGAAAGGAATTCCGAGATCATCTTGTTACCTCCCACTTAAGCTTAAAGATGATCAAGAACTATGGGTTATTCTTTATCCTGCTTTACCTTTTATTAAAGTCCCCTCGCCATCATAAAGATGTCGAAACCAAATCTGGTGCGAGCACATAATGAAAAAGGAATCCACTTTACTAACTATTTTTTGTTGTCAATGTCTGATATTCATCTCCCTCACCTGTTGATCCTGGAAGGCACGTTCTCGGAGGACATGATCACCACTGGAATGCCCTTCAAAGATGAAGAACCCTAACGCAAGCAAACCGGCACGTATAAGAAATCCTGAAACAGATTAGAGTGGAGTGGAGACGAGGAAACGTGAAGAAGTACCTTGATTCTCTTGAGAAGATCATACCCTGTCATTCCAGGCATGCAGTAGTCGGTGATGATCAAGTTCACCTCAATCTCCTATGAATCAAAATTGCCATCCAATAATGTTGCGTTCAGAAACTCAAATCTTTGGGAATTGCAAAATAATTCAGTGCAGTTGATTATATTACGTTCTTATCTGGTGAGGCAGGCGATGAGACACCTGGTTCCTCTCCCAATCCCAACAATTCAAGAGCCTTGCTCCCAGAATCCACTGTGGTAACTGAAGCATCAAAGAAACTATTGCTTAAAGAGAAAGGAAACAAAAATAATAATAAACCAAAGAGTGGCAATTCCCTCTTATCGATGAGAATACCTTGGTAGGATGAGGTCCTGAGGAGCCTCTCAATGAGCTTCCTGTCAATGAGACTGTCATCCACAGCCAACACATGAAACTCTGCCTCTCTATCGACACCCATACTTTTTTTTTTTGGTCCTTCTTCTTGCTCTCCACCACTGCCTTCTTTTATCAAGTGACGGCGAGGAGACGACTCAAAATCTCAAATGACAGAGGAGATGAGAGGAAGAGTCGGTGAAGGTTCTCCTTCTCCACCTCACCTTGTTTTCTTTGTCAACATCCAGCAATGAAACCAGATTCTGAACGATCCATCAGATTTCGCCTCCAAATCTTCACTCAATCTTTGAATTGGATACCAAGCAAGGCCCTTCATGACTTCCTTTGATCTCTTGTTTTATTTATAAGCCATCTCCTCGCTTGTCCCTCCGGACCAACTAAGCCACACCACCATGAGCTCATCCCCTCCGCCCAGCTGCTTCAAGATGTGCGCAAAGGAGGAAAGGCAGGGACTGGTGGTGGACCATCCAATCCTCTCACAAGATTCGGTGACGTCATCCTTGGCCTGTATTTTCAGAGCTCTTGCGGCCTTTGCTGTATCCTCCCCGACCCCACAAGGCAATTTCATGTGATCCCCTCTAGATTTGCCTCCTCGTCTCCTCTTATGCTGTCTCCATGGATCTTTTCCAATCTCTTTCTTTATCCCTCTCGCTTGGTGGACTAACAATTTTATATATATATATATATATATAAAAATAAATATATAATAATATTATATATATATATATATATATATATATATATATATATATATATATATATATATATATATATTTTTTTTTTTTTTTTCTAATGAATGGCAGAATAAATCATAAGCTCCACCATCATGTCCCATCTCCATTAGACTATGAGAGAGCCCACAATTATGGTACCAACGATTAATCACTATCTTAGATATTCACGATTCGATCCCTAATTATGACATATTTTATAAGAATTTTTTCTCCAAATGGGATGCGAATCTTGGAACTGGGCTTCTAGACCGTCCACCGCGAATGCTTCCCGATTTATCCTAGTGACCGGTAGAAAACTTCCGTGGGGTCGGATCAGGTCATCCCAGGTTTATCTGCTACTTGATCCAATATTCATTAGACTATGAGAGAGCCCTCGGAATTATGGTACAACCGAAGGATAATTAGTTATCATCTCAGACATTTACGGTTCGATCCTTAATTATGACGTATTTACAGGATTTTTTTGCAAATGGAGCGTAAATCCTGAGACGTTGGACTTCTAGACCGTCCGCCACGAATACTTTCCGATTTACTCGAGCAATCAGTGAAATTTCCGTGGAACCAACCGATCGTTTGAGATTCGACGTTACCCAACCTAATTAATCATTTTTCCATTAGACTATGAGAATGAGTAATTAAAGATTTAATATCCCTCATGACTCGTGAGGTTTGGTTGGATTATGAAACTATATTAATTCCTCAAGCACACTGTTTTGCTGGTCGAGTGATGTTATCACTATCCTTGCATGTTCTTGTGACTATCAAACGAGACTTGGCTGGTTCAGCTTTCTGCGGTGGGGTATTAAGCATGTAACTGGGGATCTGAAGGACAAACGATATCTTCGAGTCAATGGAGTGAGTAGTAGAATCACTTTCTTGTGCTAGAAAAGAAAAAAAAAAACAATTGTAAGGCGGATCATCTCTTTCTTGTATTATTGTCCTTCTCTATGGAGTAACAATCGGGTTTATATACCGAGGAATGATACTTTGCCATTCGACCATATTTCTTGGCTTTGTATTTTCTTTTTTGTTGTCGTTAAGTTGGGACGAAGCCAGTATTCAGCAATGAAGTGGAGCCTACCACTTCATGGTTGCACCTGTTGGACAATTTTATAGTCGGAAATACAAGAGAAATTAATTACTAAAACTCCCATTATAAAACTAAAACTCATACATAAAAAGTCTTTATCTTTCTTCCATCTCTGTTTTTTTTTTCATTCACATTTCTAACTGCACTTACCGGCAATATAAAGAATGATAGTTTCTCTTGTACATAAACACTATAAGAAATGACTTACTCCTAGGTGTATATAACCATTTAGATGAAACTTATAGCGAAGTCATATAATCCAATATTAGATCATCGCGAATGCTCGAAATCAACAAAAAAAAAAAAAAAAAAAGGAAGCAAGCGTGCTGTGAGCCAGCCCATCTAGTAATGATTCTTCTTCTCCCTATATCCAGTAGATTGATTAAAAATGTCGGACAAGCTCAAAAGGAAGCACATAGATGGCCACTTCCAACCCAGCATTTGAAAGTATGAGTGTCATTAGGTGCAAAAAAATTCATGTCAATATTCGCTTTCAGAAATTACCAAATAAAAGTTTCATGGAACACTGCTTCCTCAAACAGGATTGATATGCTGAAAACTAGCACACGCACATACTTCTAGAGAAAGCAGATCATGGAATTTCTTATTTCTTTTTTATTCAAAAGGAGGGTTATTATGGCCTTTAAACTATCTAAATAAGACAAACTGTGATATGCACGTCTGAAAAGTCGTATCACCACACCAGATATCACCAATGATTTCAAAATTTTTGCTCAGCACCACTAAGAGTTGCTTCAGAATTGATCAATGCGAAATGCTCTTTTAGCACAAAAATCAGACGTTTTGCTCTTTCCCCAGTGCAGTTCCTTTTCGTATAAAGTCCAGACAGGCATGATATTCTTCTTTTCTAGTCCCAAGACTCCTTGTCAGCAACTCAACTACCACTCGTAGGATTACAACACTGTAGGACTCTTGTGATATCTTTCCTTCTCCATTGACATCTTCTCCTCCCAATCATGATTGAGTTTTTCATTTCCCAGGTAGCCAGCAAATTTGCCATCTCTAACCAAAGTAGAGCGAGGATCACAGTCGGCTTTATATGTTCCACAAATTATATGACTTCAGTGGCAATTTGTGTCCTTTCTTAGTTGTCTTTCGTGGCGGCAAAACTTTAACTGATTCGCAGTTCATTAGTTATGTTAATGTGAACGGAGTCCAATGTTATAGTTAAGGTTGGGCGAGGATCATAATTCACAAGGGCGAAGTTTAATTCAGCGAGGGCTAAGTGCGCGTAGCAGCCGATTTGTTATGTTTTTTAATTGGACATTTGAGAAATACTACCACCACAACGACCTTGTCTTATTACACTTAAGTATTGGATCAGGTAGCAGACAATTGGGTGATCAGTTGACCACGAAAATTTTCCATAGTCAATCGGAAGCGTTGGCTGTGGCCGGTCTAGAAACCAAGCGTCTCAAGGTTCGGGCCCCATTTGAAGAAAAAATTCCTGCAAAATACGCCGTAGCAAAGGATCAAACTGCGGATGCTTAGGATAGCGATAGTCGCCCTACCGCTATATCATAGCCCGAGGCCTTATTGCACTTAAGTGAAGTTAGTTATATGTGTGTTTTTTATATCATTTGGTTCTATTTTTATCCTATAATTATCTATACTTAAATAAATTTTATTTTCTTTTTTTTATTGCTAACTAAATATTTTTTATCTTTCTCATACAAATTTTGACTTAGGGATGATAATAGGTCGGGTTCAGATTAGATTCAATATCCTCTATGTCCCATACCCATCGAATATCATATATCCATCTGAATACCCATACTTATTAAATGATCAGATATCTTACTAATAATTTTTCTTCTTTCAATCCAACTATATCATTTAATAAAAGTATATTAAAATTAACATCATATTTAAAAAATATATATATTTATAATTTTAAAAATAGATTAAATATTTATATAACTTATTCCTAACATCAACACAAATTTTAGTGGATTTTGAAAAAAAAATTAATGTAATATATTTTTTATTTAATTAAATATTCGGATCGGATATTGGTATCGATAGTTCTCCATACTCTCCTCCATTCGGGTCGGATATCGGATCTCCGTCAGATTCGGAGAAAATTGTCATCCCTAGTTTGACAGGCACATCTATACTTAATTTTTTTTAAAATCTTTTGTCATAGTTTTATATTGCTTAACCGAAGCATTTATTAAGCGTCTAAATATATATCTATACCATTTTAAACATATCTCTCGAGTTTTCATCAATATGTACAATTTCGAGAGAAATTCGACTCTCTTTAATGTTTTCATTTCTTATTATATTTATCCTCGTGTATTTATACATCTACTTTAACATCTTCATCTTAGTAATTCTCATCTTCTCTTATCCTTGAGTCTAGTCCAATATTCAGCGTTATATAATACAACAGTGTTGGTGCAATCTTCGGTAGGTCAGGGTTGACCTAGTTTGACTAGGCTCAGGTGAGCTTGAGTTTCGATGTCTGACAATGATGTTTGAACATTGTGTTAGTCAAGTGGGTCAAGGTTGACTGGAGACTTAACTAGGAAAAGTCCTAGTGGGACTAGGCATATCTAGTGGGACTAGGTGAAGTCCAGGTGAATCGGAGAGATCGCACGTTGATACGGGAAAAGTCCTAGTGGGACTAGGTGAAGTCCAACTGAATCGGGGAAGTCGCACGCTGGCATGAGAAAAGTCTTAGTGGGACTAGACACACCTAGTGAGACTAGGTGAAGTCCATATGGATGGGAGAGATCGCACGTTGGTAAGGTGGAAGTCTACCGAGAGACTAGACTTAACTCGAGGGTTAGACAAACCTGGTTGGGAACTAGGTTATGCCCTAGTTGAGAACTAGGCAAGGAAAAATCCAAGTCGGTCAAAAGTTTGATCGGACACTTGGTGAAGAAGTCCTAACAGGTCACGGTTGACCGGGGTTAGGTAAGGAAACCCTAGACTTGTGCACACAAGTTAGGGTTCAGGCCAATCGATTAAGTAATTGATTGGTGTCGATTTCTCACAAACAGAAACTCTCTTAATTGATTGAGTGATCGATTAAGGAGGGAATGAATTGATTGGGTAATCGATTGAGAGAATTGGGTTGCGAGAACAGAAGCAGACTTAATCGATTAGGTGATCGATTCAGTCTCTTCTTGATCGATTGGGCAATCGATTAAGAAGGGTGTCAATCGATTGGTCAATCAATTACAGTGGAATTACGAGAGAGCACAGAGAGGTGCTAAATCAATTCAGCAATCGATTAAGATCGTCTTAATCGATTGACAATGATTAAGCTTCAAAAGATAGCCATTGAACAGCTATGCCTGATGTGGTAATTGATTAGAAAACCCTAGGTCACGAGGATATAGGGTTCTCACACAGGTTGAAGCGGCATCCCTTCGCGCATCTCTTCAAGCTCTTCAACGATTCTTCTCCTCATTCTTCGCCAGTTCTTAGCAAGTGTTGGTGCACTTCAAGAGGCGTTTTCCAAGCAAGAAGAAGAAGAAAACAAGACAAGCAAGGATCTAAATATGCAAATCTTGTAAGATTTATTTTGTATTTGCTTGAGTTTCTTGTTGTATCTTCTTGTAAACTTGTAAGAGGTTTCTCCACCTCAAGAAGGAGATCTTTCATAGTGTATAAGAGAGTGAGGAAGAGCGGATCCTTGGATTAGTCACCTCAAGGAGATGGATACCAAGTAAATCTTGAGTGTTAGCATTGCTAGGAGTCTTCCGCAACGACAAATCATCAACAAGCAAATCGGAGCTAATCAACCCCCCTCTAGTTCACCTACCGATCCTAACAAGCAAGTCTAATTGCCATTTTATAGAACTTTCCTTTAAGTTTTAGAGATATTTTACCATAAAACACCTAACATTCTATTCTATTTCAACCATCCTATTTATATTCTAGGTAAAGACATCTCTCAACCCTCTATCGTATTGCAAAAATGATCATAAATATTCAAAACTCTTATTTTAGACAACTTCTCATCTCATATCTTAACAATTGTTTGATACGTCTAATATTGCTAAACTTAAATTCAATATATTTTATTTTTATTCTACTAAGTCTGAAACCTTTCACTTCTACTATTTCCAGTCAAGATTCTAGTTTAGCATTACTCTTTCACGTGTCTCATCTATCAAAACAATATTATCTACAAACATCATGCACCACGGTATTGTTTCTTGAATGTGTCCAATGAGTTTGTCTATAATTAGTATAAAAAGATAAGTATTTAGAGTTGATATTTGATGTAACCCTATCGTCATTGGAAATGCTTCTGTGAATTTACTTGAAGTCTTCGCTCTAGTCGTTATATCCTCATACATATACTTAATTAGTTCAATATATATTATACTAACATTTTTTTCTAGAATTTTTTATATAATTTCTCTTGGAACTTTATCATAAGTTTTTACTAAGCCAATGAATACAATGGGCAGATTTTGCTTTTGCTCCCAATACTTTTCAATTAGTTACCTGAGAAGATATGTAGCTTTTATTGTCGACTTTCAAAGCATAAACCTAAATTGATTTTGGTCACCATGATCTCTTTCCTTAATCTTTTTCTATTATTCTTTCTTAAAATTTTATAGTATAACTCATTAGTTTAATAGAAAATAATATGTTTAGTGAAAAATCTCAAGGAAACCTCAGTGAATGACACGACACTTTATGTAGCAATCCCCGACGAGTTCACCGTGCCCCCCAGGGTATAGTTTGATTCGGGGCGACGGCCGAAGGTCGCCGATGGTCTCCGGGCAGCAATCGGACGTGTGCATGCAAAGTGTCACGTCATTCACTGAGATTTTCATTGAGTTTTTTCATTGAGTGTATTAAAGCTCTAATTTAATACCCTTATAGTTTGCGTAATTTTTTACGTCTCCTTATTCTTATATAAGGGAACTAAAATACTTACCCTCAATTGATTAGATTTTTTTTTTCATTTTCAATATCATATTAAATAATTTTGTAAATCATTTAATTCCTTATTTTCTAGGCACTTCCATACCTCTATAGTCCGATGGCTTTTCAATTTAACATTTTATTTAAAACTTGGTTTACTTCTGAAGTTTAATTCTACGATAAAATTTTAAATTTCTATACTCATTTGAGTTGCATAAATTACCTAAGTTAAATTGGTCATCTAAACTTCATTAAAAAGTTGATAAAAATACCTCTTCAACTGCTCTTTTATTTCTCCATCATTTACTAGTACACTATTATATTCATCTTTAATACATCTTATTTGGATAATACATTCTCGTATCTTCCTCTCTTACTTTAATTATTCTATAAATGTCTTTTTTCTCTTTTTTTATCTAATTTTTGACATAACCGTTCAAAAGTTTCATTCTTTGTTTTATTCACTATTTTCTTAACCTTTTTCTTGACTATTATATATTTTTTTAAAAGTTTTTCTCATTCTTATAAATATATAATTCTTTATATGTTATTCGTTTTTCCCTTCACTTGATCATGTACTTTCTCATTCCACCACCAAGATTTCTTACTAAGTGGTGCATGCTCCTTCGACTCATCGAATACACTCTTGGCTACTATTTTCAACTTTGATACTATTTTATCCCATGTCATATAAGAGTCACAGTATATTTCATATAATGCTTGCACTCTTACTTTCTCCTTAAATATATTTTGCTTCCCATTTTTTAACTTTCACCACTTAATTTTAGGAGTCGTGTATATTTTTCTTTTATTGATATTATGATTAAGACGTATATCTATTACAACTAACCTATAGATAGTTAAGCTTTCTCCAAGGATGATATTGTAATCTTTATAAATTTTTCTATCCTTTTTCTTAACCATAAGAAAGTCAATTTGTAATTTATTATGCACACTTTTGAATGTGATCAAGTGTTCTTTTCTTTGCTGAAAAAAATGTACTTGTTAATATAAGGTCATATGCTATTACAAAATCTATATAGTTTTTCTTTCTTAATTTATTCTTCCAAACCCATAACCCCCATCTACCCTCTTATATTCTTCATTTTTTTACTTTGACATGCTCATTTAGATCGTCTTCTATTAAAATTATTTTATTTGACGGAATATTTTGTAATACTTCATCGAGGTCGTTCTAAAATCTTGATTTGGTAACTTCATCTAATCCTACTTGAGGTGATATATACTAATTATGTTCATAGTTTCTTTCGTCACTATTATCTTGAGAGCTATAATTCTATCTCCTTTCTAACTACTCCTAGAACTTCATCCTTTAATGAATTATCTACAACAATATCCACTCCATTTCTTATTTTACTCTTTCCTATATACCATAACTTAAAACCCAAGTTTTCTATCATCTTTGTCATCTCACCTACCCATTTCGTCGCTTATATACAGAAAATTCTAATTCTTCTCCTAATTATCGTATCTACTACCTCCATTATTTACTAGTGAGAATTCCTATGTTTCATGTTTCAAATCTTAGACTATTAATTTTCCTATAGTATTTGTTCATATCCAATCTATAGTGTGAGAACTCTTACCTATTTAATACTATACTCAATTTCTTATGGAAATACAACCGTCCTTGCCGATATGTTACAGTCGGACTCTAGAATGTGAACTCTTATATATTCAGCACTACACTCGAGTTTTGAAAACGTAACGATTCTTGTTGAAATATTTCAATAGGACTCTGTAATATGTTTCTTTCGAGAAACAATCTAACATTAATATAATAATTTAATAAATTTATTTATTAAATATTTATCTTAATTTAATACTAGTGGATAACCTAATGCAATCCTTCCTTATTCGAATTTGGGACCAACTAGGTGGGGGTAATTCTTTAAATAATAATTTAAATTTACTTATGGTCTCAAATGTCTAGTTTAAAAGTGGATTTAAATGGCATATATTTAATGACTCTAAATAATAAAAAATAGATATTAAAACAATAGAGGGATCACTTAAGTAAATTAAATATTGGATTACAACATGTGTGCACATGTCCAATTGGAAAGATATAAATTAAGATCTTACCCCTTAACTAATTTTGAGATAGACAATCCATTCTCATATTATCCATCGAATAAATAAAAAAGTATAATGACTTTTATTTTATCCATCAAATAAATTCAAAAAATATAATGATTTTTGACATAACACCCAACTTTTCAATAGTTTCCTCTGTGAGAATTAAATCTTAAGTACTTGAAAAATACATCCTACCTTTTACTACTACACCAAACCGAGACAGAAATAAACTAACTATAAGCTATATATATACAAAAAAAAATTAATTGCCTATATATCTACTCCCATTTTGAATGTCAACAATTATCAGATTATGGATGATTTGACCCAAAAAATAAAGCTCGGATAAAAAGGAAATGTAAAATCAACGGAATGAATAAGGTATTTTCTTCAACTACCCCATGGAAAATGAAATATACGAACACTCGATCCTAAATGAAAATATCAAAATATACTACAAGGTTTAGAATAAAAAATCATGATTTATGAATGTCGTCCAACTCAATCTTTAAAAAAAAAGAGTATTAATTGAAGAAACTAAATAGTACAACTTTAGCAATGCATAATATTCAGTTCAGAATAGCAATTTACCTCAACCAAATATCGAGAGTACTCATGCAAAATTAGCTCAGGATAATGTCCAGGGTAAACATGATCAAAAGGAGACAAACCATTACATAAGCTAAGTTTGTTTATAAAACAAAATATAAGCATGGTCGTCCAACACTTTGTTTGTGGTGATAGCCATCACTGATGAATCATCGTAACGAAGCCAATGGCCGGTAGAAGTCTTTGCATGAGTGGTATAGTGACCATGTGAAGGCCCTTGACCGTGGTGTGTGATAGTCGCCACAAGTTCATATCTTCGGCTCTGAAATGAACTAAAGTCAACTTGACGAATCTCCAGTAACAAGAGGGTAGATTAAGCTTTGACAAGATTATATCCAGCATGCCAGATTCCACTTAGAAGTGTAGCAAGAATCAATTTGAACACTTGTACATAGAACATAGAAGGTTTGAAATGGATACACTCTACAGGGATGAAGAATCTAGTAAAAAACAAACTTACCTCTGAAGTTGGTGATGCTAAGAGCTCACGCCCAAGAACCAGATCAAGTGGAAAATGAACAGGCTTATGCAGCTTTGTGCTTCCTCTGCTACCATAGCTAAACCGCATGAGATGCAATATCATTATCTTGGGCAGTTGTTGTATCTTCACTGACTTGCTGGCACTAACTGAACCAGCCTGCAAATGAGGTGGTCTACCAAAAGTAAAAAAACAGATCATAGTAAAAAATTGGAAGGAAAGGCATGAAAATCTGAACCCTATTTTGTTCTTTCTATTTGGTCTAGCATGAAGAGACAACTAAGAGAAATAAACAGTTCCTGGCTGGTACATGAAGATGAAATAATCCTCGGTTAGCTTTCACTTTTGCATTCTGTCAGTATACTATAGTAAACCTTGAGATCATACTATCGTAAACAAAAAGTTATATTATGCTTATGCAAAAGCGCTCATCATTATCGACATGAGTTCCATATATTTTTTCCACCTTTCACCATGAAAGAAAGATGTTACTTTTCCAAATAATAAACATAGCTGAAATAATTAAAAATAAGAAGGCTACAGATTCTAAGAATACCAAAAAAATTATTCAAGATGTATCTAATTGATTCCTATTTCCTAGTGTTGTGGCCAATGGCATATATTCTCACCGAACAATATGCATGACATGGGGGCACAATCTACCATGACTACGGTTCATGACATCAAACGGCAATCTGCTAGGACATGTACAGTGATAAGAAAAGCTGCATGATTTGTTAGTTTAGCTAGTAATTCTGGTTTCACTATATAGGTTGAGATCATGACATGCATTCACAATCTACCAACATAACTTCGGGTAACAATCTGCCAGAACATGTACAGTGACAAGGAAAGCTGCCAGAACCAGGTCACGGGTTCGAGTCCTAGAAACAACCTCTTACAAAGTAGGATAAGGCTGCGTACAATAGACTCTTCCCTGAGACCCCGCATGGCGGGAGCTTCATTCACCAGGCTGCCCTTTTTATCTGGTTTCACTGTATAGGTTCCAATCATGACATGCAGTTGCACTCTACAAGAACAATTGTCCATGCATTGAACAAACTATCTGCCAGGACATGTACAGTGACGAGGAAAACGCATGGTTTGCAAAATTAAATATAATCTGGTTTCACTAAATAGGTTCAGGTCATACTCAACTTAGTGATCAAATTTTTTTATACACTTCTGGCTGATCATTGTTCAGGCAGACAATCATCAGTATGAAGGCGAATTATCCAAAGTGAAATGGGGAAAAACACTCGCAGCCCAATATGGTCATCATTAACAACAACCAAATGGTTTATCTTGAATGGCTTATCAGCTCAAAAACTTCCTGTTTGGATAAACCAATTTAACTTGAGACAACCTATCACTGATTTGATTTTAACCAACTATTTGGGGGAATCATATGACAGAATAATATGCCATTTGGCAACTCTCAAAAGCCAGAGGCGGAATAGAAGAGGAAAAAAAAGAGGAATATTAACCATGAATGGACCAGGAGGGTTAAAATAACAGAGGAAGAGGTCAATATAAATCCTCATTTGAATATTAGATTATGAAGATCCTGGATTTACTCTAAATTACACAGACACTTCTTTTGCTGGAGTCTCTTTATACAGTTTTTTCATGCGACAAGCATTCAAGTGAGCAAACCATAGATAACAACATAAAAGATAATTAATCAAAGTTTAGCTCTTATAAGATATCAAGGATGGATTTTAGTTCAAAAAGATATATATACCTTTTTTGAGTTAATAAACTAAAACTTAATTTGATCATTTGAATACGGTCCATTTTCATGAATGGTAGTAGACCATATTGTATAAAGAAACTGAGAACTTTTAAAACCAAAAAAATGTTTGCATTTTTTCTGTTTAATGTTTTTTATTATTCTTTCTGATAATTGTAATTACACTAAAAAGTGACAAACCTGGAATGTTTCAGCAGACACCTCTAATATTTATTATTTCTTAAATATATTTTCAAATAATTTTATGCCACAGGGATAATTCTCAATGCTAAATTTGTGTTACTAAACTCATTGAAGCAGAGTCATACATGTTCGGAGAAAGGACCTAGGTGGCGCTACAATTGTTTTTGTGGTGACATTAAGCTATAACCAACTCAAAGCATAAATTGTCCCAGGCTTTCACCAATATTTGATACAGCACCCTAAATGAGAGCACATGAGCATATCACATTTGGACTTGGTTGAACATAAGTGTACTCCATCTGTCCCACATAAGTACATAACCAAGAGAAGAAGCCAATTCAGGATAATCCATCACATATTTCAGCAAATCACAAACCTAGGGAAGCATTGTAAAAGCTAATTGCACTCAACTATGTAACTCAGGGGTGATTAGTAAAAAAAATTGAGAATAACAAAGCAGAAAGCTAAAAGCAAAAGTAATACCGAGCCATCTGATATTCTATATCCTTCAAGACTTTCAGAAGCAGCAAACAGATGTAGTGCATCTTCAATAGTATTCACAGACTCAGGAAATATGTCAAGGTGGAGCAATAGGAAAGGCTGAACTGTAGCTGAAGCCTTCTTTCCTGAACCACAAATACTTAATCCATGATCTGGATGATAATAAAATTGATACTAACTAAAAAGAAATATATTGAACTCATAAGATCATGATAACAACAACAACAACCAAGTCTTTTTTCACTAGGTGGGGTTGGCTATATTGAACTCATAAGATATTCAATTAAATTTCAAAAGGGACATTGGAGAATGCACTCATGTTAAGCCCCAAAGTTATTGAAGAAGATGGAGATATCAGCACTCCAATAGGACAGAAGACACTAAACTATAAAAGCAAATACTATTGAGAGAAAAAAAAAATTGAGATCATATTTCAGAATATGCAAATTAGTGTTAAAGATTAATAAGCAAGGTCAAAGTTAGGTTCTTATCATGAATTGTTTCAAAAAAATTTCAAATCATGGATCATGGAGAATTGTGAATTATAAGGTAACAAATAATATATATATATATATATATATATAGAGAGAGAGAGAGAGAGAGAGAGAGTATGTTAAAAGGAATTCTATTTTATTTGGAATATATTGTGTATTGTTATAATATTTAAAATAATGAATGCTCTATTTAATAGTGTAATACTGGCAAAAGGCGATTCCCTCGCACCCAGCGCCCTCGCCAACCCGTTCCAGGGTCAACACGGAGGAGGTAAATCACGGGGGCTAGTAGCCCGGATGCTGTGGCTAGTGCGTGGGGAGGGAGGGCACATTGGTTTTGCCAAATTTTGACCCCCAGACCTCATGTTGACAACACCTACGCATTAACCATCAGTCCATCCCGTGGGGACAGTATTTAATAGTGTAATAGCATAGATGGAAGTTGATGATTCATCACAAAATATACATGCACGTATCTTGTATTTGAAAACAATACAAAAATTTATAATTTATTTGATCCCAATGAATAAGAAGAAATTTCATCGTTCAAACTTTTGAGAGAAAAATATTATCATCAAATGGAAGAAGACTTTTGTATGACTTGACTTTTGAGTCGCCATCATTCATTGATTTCGCCCTATTGTCATTGTGGAATCTACCTTGGTTATCATCAACATTGTTCCATTGTGTACAATTTTTTCTTTGTATCAAATCATTTTAAATTGAATTGTCATAGTTTTTTTTTTCATTCTCAATTCATATGTAAAAGCTGTATTGTTTTGCATGGAATCACAATGTTTCTTATGACAGGAATAAAAAATCCTATAATTCTTACTGACAGCCATGTTATATGTGATTAAAGGGGTACCAACCCATCACGGTTAACAAACAAATTAATAGATATCTATCAGTAAAAGGATGATTTTTTTTTTAATGAACTTCAGTGAACTATCAAATTCTGTCAGTTAACAAATCAAGCCATCGGTAAACATAACCTGTCACTTGTGCAATTTATGACTACAAATAACTTCAACAAACAATTGTATCAAAAAAAGCAATAGAGGGAAAACAATGAAAACAAAGTAGAAATAACTAATTTCAATACTTCACTCCAGTTGTTTAGGATGCATGAATCATAGGAAATAAATGACAACTGAGTGAATGGCTAAGGAAGATCACTAAATAAATATATTGCTCAAGAGTTGGACAACAACCTTTAAAGAGTATTCTGATAAATATGAATATCAAGCCTCTCTCTATTATGAAGCAAACAAAAAAGAGAAATGAACAAGGTCGAACTTTTGTTATGTGGTGGTTACAAGAATCTACACATAAATATACCACTAGAAGAACTTCTATAGGAACAAAAGGTCTGGAATATGGACAAACCAGGGTTCTGTATTATATGCATGCAAGAAAGAGACTGAATGCATATCTCACCTCTTGCCTTCACCACACTTCTGTATTGGCCTCCAAATATTGCACTTAGCTGTGATGGCATAAAGCTCTGAGTTCTGGTGATAGCGGACTTATTCTTTGGTCCAACAGTCTCCCACCCTTCATCTTCAGTAGAAGAAATGAGAGCATTTTCACCATCATTTGTGTTTGAGAAGTCACCATTAAGTTTCAACAGTTCATCATGCATTTGATCCATGATAAAATTTAAGAACTCTTGGGCATCTTCTTGTCTGTAGAATACATAATTCAAAGTCAAATCACCAAAAATATACTTCATTCTTGAACATCTTGTTAAATTTACTAGAAAAATCATACAAGAAGAACAAATCTTCTGATTCCTGACTATCTGTGATGAGCTTTATCCAAGCTCTACAAAAGGCTACATTGTAGTAACACTTATATCAAATGTTCATATAAATATTTTGGTTAAGTAGATTTTTCTCATGTCATCCTTTATCACAACACTAGGGATGTGGGTGCAGAGGGACAAGTTTGTAGATTTACCATCTCCATGCTACCCTGGGTCTATTGAAATCCCTCTCCAGTTGAAAAACGAACCCCATCATTTTCCCAGGCTCACTCTACTCTGTCCACCTCTTGTTATGTTGTTTTGGCTAGTGAGAATGACACTTGATAATTATATTCAATCTAAAACAGTCAGACGTCAAGAAGAAAAGATCTCTTTAGGTTGTTGATTCCCAAAATTGAATCAATGACTCGCATATTTTAGTACTACATAATCTTCAAGGTGCAGGCAACCTAGGAGAAGACTAGACAACAAGTTAATGGAAAGTGGTAAAGTGACTGTTGGTGTTGGTTTAATCATGCACAAGGATCAAATGAAAAGACAAAAGATCAGGACTAATAAAAGAGGAATTATGAGCTCTAAATTAACATGAATATAAACAACATTAGTGGAGTAATCACGCATGAAATTAGAATTAAAAATTTTGGTAAAATTTAAAAGATTCCGAATATATTTTACAAGAGAGTATATTTCATGTGTATACTTCTAAAATAGGTTGCTGATGCAAATTAGAAAAGGCATCCATAGTGAAGATGTTGACCACTCACCAAGAGCCCTTGATGGGGGAGAATGATGCAAATTAGGAATTGAATTTTAAAAGTTTTAGATTTTATAAGAGTTTATCTCAGTAAATTGCTTTATTTAAGAGAATAAGTTATTTAAGATAGTGTTTTGATTAGGTAATTGTCTAGTTAGAGAACAGGAGAGTTTTGCCAAGTTCGATTGAGTTTTTTTAGGTATGAGATATGTCTTTTTCCAGAATATTTTTTTTCTTTTCTTATTTTGTGTTGATTGGGGCCTTTAAAAGGGTCTCCATCCCCCCCCCCCCCCCCCCCCCCCCCCTTCTTTTTAACTATCTTCTTAATGGAAAAATTGATTTTAGTAAATCTAGTTTTGGTGCTACATCGTTAAGTCTCTATTTTTCCTCATAAAGTTCAGATAAAATGAGACATAAAGTGATTGTTGAAATTGTATCTTGGGATTCATTCTTAGGGGAGGATGACTCTGAAGGTGGAGCTTTGGTTGCTGTTTCTTAGGGCACTTGTGTTGGCAATATTTTAGAACATTCAATCCTTTTTCAGGCGCGGATACTTGCAGCCTTGATTTAGTTTTGGCAAAATTAAGTTTAATATCCTTTCCCTTTGTATTTTAAAGCATGAGTTTATCTTTCATTGTCTGTGACAAAGAGATCATAAAATCATGGTCTAGCACGTGTAACATTCATTTGGAGAACATCACTAAAATGTGATGAATGATTGTTAACACGGAAAAAATTTGAAGTTTGTTCTCCTTAGGCAAATTGTAAAAGAACAGTGCAAAATTGCCTAGGATTCTTCAACTTATGGTATAGCTTGAAGTATAAAATACTTGCAAATATTTGAATCAAGGTACATGTGGGTGACGTAAGTCATTATTTCAATATTGTTGGTCAACTGATGCAGTGCTAGAGGACTTAAGAATCTACACTTGAAGCTTGACTTCCATATCTTTAGTTAGTTTAACAACCAAGGCCACCTAGAATGGTTAAATATGGATTTCCTCAATTGAGGAGTGTGTTTTATCTATTACTGGACGACCACTATCTGATTTTGGCAAGAGCAAATAACTTATCAAAGCAGCTTAGGAATAATTAGTCAGACTCAGACAGAACTGTAACTCAGAATCCTCATTGTGCTGGTATGAAAAGTTGGTTAAGTATGACAAAATGTTAGAGATGCATGTAAGCATTTTGTGAAGTGAACAGATCATTTTAATATGCAATATTAGCTTTTATAGATAGTGCAAAACATTAACAACAAATAACAAGCTGAAGATTTTTTTTTCCTAGTTAATACAGAAAAAAAAAATTATGGTGGATTTCAGACAGCATTCAGTGACATGGTATGACATATATTATCTCCTAGCATATTCAGTTAGCTAAGCCAATCAGTTAAGTGTATTGGTCAGTAATACTTTTTTTAAAAAAAATGGTCCCATAAAACCACAAATTAAGGGAACGCATGGATTTTTCAAACAAACTCTTTCCAGGGTCCAACATACGTGTCAATCCAGACAAATGACAGCTTAAGATAAAATAGAAATAATGGAACATAGCAATTAATTAACAAACCTTGGTCTGCTTGATATACCAGTTGGCATGTCTGGTGTAAATCTTTTCAGAACCACATCAAACATATTAGGACTAAAAGGTTTTCCACTTTCAAGGAATGCCTTTCTACTAGCCTTTGTGCTTAAGTCATCAGGCATGTCAAACTCGGAGAAAAATTCAACAAATGCATACAATGTCGTATAGTCCATCTGAAGTTGAATAAAGTAAAAACAAATAAAGATTATAGGAAAGAACATCAACAAAAGATGAAAAGGTAGAAATGGATTGATATTATCACAAACCTTAGAAATATTTCTATTCCTCAAATCCTGCAAAAGCCCGACAAAAGGTGAACAAGCCAGAAGTGCCTGCAATGTTGCATTTAAGAAACACAGATTTCCTAAATTTATTAAACCTCTTGGTCGTATACTTTCAGCTGTTCCCCCTTTCTCAGTCCATGTTCTTGGGACATCCACCTTAGGGCATTCAACTGCCAAAGAAAAGGGACTAAAATTGTCAAGATTTGATGTTTGAATCCGTCCTTCTTGGTTCTTTGACTCTGACAAGTCAACACCAGAAGTGCCCTTGTCAGTTACACGGAGAGACGTTAAACCTAAGGCATCCTTCCCTTTCTCTATCGGCCTATAACTCTGGCAAGAATCAATGGTTGATCCCTTTGTTTGGGCCACTGTAACCTTTTGTAAGCTGTCATTCACTTTGACAGCTTCTTTAGCATATATTAGATCTGAAATAGCATCCGAAACATTAAGATCTTCTGATTTTTCAGATGAAGTATCAACCTTTGGTCCATTAGTTGAACCTTTATACAAATTTGAGGAAAGGTCCAATGACCCACATGGCTGTCCAGCCTTATCCAAAGAGTGCGTACAATTGAAATATTGACTCTGAAACAATCTAGTCTCATCTTCAGTGAATGACCCAAACATAATGAACTGCTTAAAAAAGGCAGACAACAATGTAAATATATGGTATCAGAAGGCAAATAACAATTCATGAAATACCAGTTTGAAACTTTGCATGTCATGTTGGATCATTTTAATAATTTATATTCCTATTTTGAGAATGTTAAGCATCAATTGCAAGACAAACATACTTCCACCGCCACCAATCACAAAAGTGAACATGTCTTCAGAAAAAACCTTTCGTGCTCTGACAATTCAACACCAGATGCGAGCCCTTGTCAGTTATATGAAGAGACTTCCAACATCAGAAGCGTCCTTAGGGCACTTTTAATTCTTGATTGGAAGTTGTTACATCTGTCTTCACAACTATGCTCCAGATGATGTTTTTATTGGCTGTTTCGAAGCAAGATTTGGTCAACCCACATGTGGCTGAGTAATTCTCTTCACTCTCTTTCAGCTTGTTAGCATTCAAAACTGTTTGTTTATTTGACCAAAGCACACAAACATATGTTCTTCACTATCCAAAACAAATCTACACTATCAACTATATCTCGATCCCGTAAAGTAACGAATGCCAATTCGCTATAGGTATATCAATTCCAAAACAGTTTTAAAACATCATTGCATAAGGTGATAATTCATTGAAGAATTTTTAAGCCCTCAAACTGGAAATCCAGGAAAGGTATAAGTAGCCAAAATTCTTAGATTGTGCTACCAAACTGCAAAAATCACAGCACGAATTACCTTACGATCACTCATCTCGCCCAGCAAAACAAAGAACCTCTGACAGATCGTATTGTATCAAGAGAAGACTCCTTTTTCTTCAAATCGAAGCAAGGAACACCGCGTATAGTAGTAAGGAAACCTAGAGTTTGTAACCCGGTGGAAAGGACGCCATCAACGGAGACGCACGGGGAAGACATCAAAGGGAAAGAGACGAGGCAACGGCGACACGAAGAAAGCAGGGATAGCATCAGGCGAGCAAACCGGCCTCCCTTCGGACCACCTGGAAGAGCATCCAGGTGCAGGAGCAGTTGAAACAGAGAGAGAAAAAGACTGAGAGAGAGAAGAGACAGAGAGAGAGAGAAAGGGGGAGGGCAATCGGGAAGAGATTCTATGTATTTGATCAACCAGTTAGTGATAAATAAAAAAATGACAACATTAATGAATTTAATTATAAGAAATAAACTTGATAAATAAATAAAAAATTGTATCAGGCTTAGATTTTTCAAAACATTTTTAAATTATTAAATGTGCGATTTTATTAACAGTTAATATTTTATAATAATAAAAATTATACCGAATTTGTTATGTCCTACACTAATATCTTTATTAAATATTATTTAAAAAAATTAAAATCCATCGGATTTAGTGTAGGTGCCACCTAGCTCAAGCCAACAGTCTAGATGAAGCAGACTGAATGTAACGCAGGGCAAATTTGTTATGTTTTTGTTTTCCTCCGGTATGGCTGGTGACAAACAAACTTAAATTCAGCTCAAATACAATAAAATTTGTAATAAATAAATTTGAACAAGTTCGATAAATAAACAATTAAATTTGAACACACTTGTTTACACCTTTACTATTGCATACTATTTAATTATATGGATATCTACTCGTGCACATGAAAAACAAACACCGTCTGATCTGCTGCTGCCACAGCGTACACAGATTAATCACATCGTGCAAGCATCATCCTATTAAACTTCCCGTAACATGACAGCTTTACAAACGTGAACTACAGGTGATAAATATGGATCACAACAGGAATCAAATAAATCCATCAAAAAGTCTCTGAATGGACTATCCAATTTTTTTCACATGGCCAGACGGTATCCCACACTTTAACGTCAAGCATTTGCAATCAAGCACCTACACAGTTTTCCCAAGCACCATTTCTTGAGCTGAAGGTACCTCCGCCAGTCTGCTGTGCATACTCAGTAATTACTCTTTGAGCACAAGCATCCCACGTCTTTGCCATTTCTGCCAGTGACATTGGTTGTGATAGGCTGCGAAGATTGATGACAAATCTTGATCTAGCCTTCACAGAAAGATCGTCGGATTCCCTACTTTTTAAAATGAAAATAAAATTGTCAGTTTGTTGTTTTATCACAAGTTTGACTTTGGATTGGCTGACAATCGTCATACCTTTGTTCATCCGGAAGCTTGTCTAAAAGAACAGGGGACGATTTGGGATAATTAGCAGGAACAAGCAATCTTAGAGGTAGAATTGGACCCTGGACAACCAAGATGGGCAAAAAGTAAGATGCGAGAAACATGCATATGATATGTTTCCAATGTTAAAACTGACCATATCTTCTGAGGCAAATTGAGACTTTAAGCTCGGACATAGAGCCACAGCATTGAAGAAACACTTCACTATTGTTCCTTCACCTTCCGAAGCAGCAGAAATTGAATCAGTACCCTCCTCACTAATGTTAACAACTGTAACAATTAGCCGTTGGTTTATCTCCCTTATCTCTTCAATTAAGGCATGATTTACCTGCAATTGCACGTGGTGTCGTGATCTAATAGAGCTGAAACTTGATCAAAAAAGATCTAGATAGAAAATTCATAAGATGAGCAAGAAACGAGTGAGAAAAAAATTATTACAAGGGGAGATGCAGAGAAACATTTTCAGATGCCATGTATTTATCACAAAAGTATCAGTTAAAGATTCTATGCACTTCTAATAAGACCATTTTTATATAGCCATAATCAATGAGCAAAAAAGGAACTAGTGCTAGTTTACAAAAATTTTTTAATGGGCACAAAATAGAGAAGAGAGCTGAAAAGAAAATTAAGCAAATTCTGGAATCATAAATTATATGCAATATAGAAATATCAAGACAGCAAGAAAATCAACACAAAAGAACTGAACAATATTAAACAAAAATAAGCTTGTAGAAGAATTCACTTGCAAGAAAAACCATTGAATAATCACACCTCAACTTTTTGACGATTAACTCGTGATGTAGCAGTGGACTCTAGTTCAGATGTATCAAGACCATAAGATTGCTTAAAGCTATCGTTTATACTACCAGCAGATGAAACATTATTCAAGGGCATGGCACTTGTATCACGCTTTATTTTCTTCGTAGTGGCACTTCCATCTTGAGACATGAAGCTCCTGGCTTGTAAACGACATTTTGTCATTGCAACCAAATCCTCACCAACAGCAGCTCTAGAACCATTACCTGGTGCAGAACCAGCTATCCTGTCTATCATGCTAACAACAGAACCAATATCACTAACAGCTGAGCTCCGAGCCTTGGGTGTTGATGATTGTAACTGAAATAGCATCCAAAGAGAATGTGGTTGTCATATTGTTGATACTGTAAATTTTCAAGAATGCCTTAGTTTACTTACACAAATAGGTAACTCCTAATAGCATCAGGCTTTCACTACAAAATACAAGGGCCGACCATAATAAAGAGGTACAATAATCATATCAAGTATTGAAACTTTTTACAATATAATAAACACAGATTCTGTTTGATACATAAGATTTCATGCTAAAAAAAAGTGGCACAGAGATAGGCCAAAAGAGAGCAATTCAGGTCTTCCAGGAATAACTTTCAAATTATTTTATTTTAGACATTCAATGAAGACTTTCATTTCTGTACTGTTCAATCAAACTATCCATCGGGCTACCATGCCAGAGAAAAAGTTAGGACTCACCACAGTTATCAAAATTGTCTTGGCTTAAGGATATGTGAAGGATATAATCTAGGGAATAATGATTGGGAGAGTGAAAATGGGAGAGTGAAAACCATAGTGAATGATGTGGCACCTTGCATGCACGATCTCCGACGGGTTCACCGTGCCCCCCAGGGTATAGTTTGATTCGGGGTGGCGGCCGAAGGCCGTCGATGGTGTCCAAGCGATAATCAGACCGTGCATGTAAAGTGCACGTCATGCCACATCATTCACTATGATTTTCACTCTCCCAATCATTGCTCTAATCTAGGAGTTAGGGAGACATAAGAATCCAGAGACAAACACGAGGACTATAAGGGTGATTACAGTGGTACTAATATAATCTAGTACGATAATCAAATATGAGTATGTAAATAGCAAATAAACAACAAAATACAACATTGCAGCAATCTCAGGTTGGCTGTACAAATCTTATCCAGCAATGATAATTATCAAGCCAAATTAAGAACAACTAAATTCAGCACCTTATGATAAGAATTCACCAAAGATAACCAGATCATCATTTCTACAATGACAATCACTAATTCAATGCTTATCCGGCCTCTTAATTAAGCATCAATTCCAAATCAAAGTAGCAATCCATCAGAATGTAAAAAGGCCGGCCACCTAGGTTGACATATCTAAGGAAGATGACAATAGTAGTAGTTTGCAGAAGGTAGCCAGTGCTGGCTTATCACAAATGGCTAGAGAGACGAGGGTTCTAGGATTTAGGCAGAGTGAAAAAAGTAAGAAACTCACGCCCACCAGGGGAAGTTGAGAATCAGCACCAGAAAACCAGAAAATCACAATATTTTGCACCATGGAGAAAAAAAGAGGCCTGGAAGAACACTAAACCATACTCTATATGCTTGGAAGATTGAACAAGGAAAGAATGATAAATATAAATAATCACTTAGGTTGCATTCAGTAGCAATGAAATAGAATGAAATGAAAAAGGGAATGATCTTATTCCATTCTTTTGTTTGGTGGTAATAATGGAATGTTATAAATATCAGACTAGGGAATGATCTTATTCCATTCTTTCATTTGGCTGTAATAATGGAATGATATAAATATTACAATCATTTGTTCTATGTTTGACTTTTTGTTCATCTAATTTTTGTTCAATGTGCCCAATTCACTGTCTTTTCGACAAACTTGACTCGGTTGACCCACCCAACATGCTCATTTAATTGGTTCACCTAACTAGTGTTCTAAATGGCGGCCAACACGGCCACTTAGGCGGAGGCGGCATCAACCACGTCACCTTTGCCTGAGGTGGTACTTTAGATAGTAACTCACCTCCTTCCGCCACCGCTATTTTACCGCCGCATCACGTCCAGACGCGTCGCCTACGCCCGACAAAGAGTTCGAACGCGTTGCGCAAGCTCGGACACGTCATCTGAGCCTGGCAATGAGCCCAGAAGCGTCGCCCGAGGTCGGCTACTAGGACGCGCCGCTCGAGCACAACGACATTAGGTGTCGTGCGAGCCCGAAGGAGTCACCCGAGCCCGGAGGCGTCGCCCGAGCCCGGCGACAGGGCCGGAGGCGTCGCCCGAGCCCGGCGACGGGCTTGGAGGCGTCGCTCGAACCCGACGACAAGCCCGAACACATTGTGCGGTCCTAACAACGCATCCAAACTCATCGCCTAGTCGAAATAGGGCAGCGGATAAGTTGTAAGTAAGAGTTTAATTAAATAACTTTAGGTTAATAATTTTAATCAACTCCTAACTATGATTAAGATGATTTAAATAGACTTAAAGCCTAATAAAATTATCCCATTAGTTTGATATATATATATATATATATATATAATTATATTTTTTATTTTTAAATATTTAGATTAGATTTTTAATTTTTAATTAATATATTTTATTAAAAGTAAATATTATAAAGAATAATGACCGCTTAGGCAGTTGGCGGTCACTGACCGTTTCGCCACCACCTATCGTCATTTACAACATTGAACCTAACACATACAACCCGTACATTTCACTAGGTTTGATTGGCGTGATAGATCCACCTGATCCAATTGGTCCAACTGAACTAACCAACTTGACATTATGGGCACATCGGCATGCCTAGATCAACCAGCCAACCTAAGCCATCAGTGTACTCGGACCAACTAGTCTAACCAGCTCATTTGACCCATCCAATTTGCTCATTTTATGTATCTTCATTTTAGTTTTGAAATGATAACTTGCCAAGCTAATATATTTGATAAAGGTGGAGTGAAACTTTCCGTGTCTTAAATTGTAGCACTGAATGAGTCATTCTTCAAAATGGATGGCCATCCAAACAATGGAATAGAATAATTGGGAGAACCACTCCTATTCCCTATTCCATTCCGCCCTACCAGATGCATCCTTATATTTCATGAAATCAATAATCAACCTGATTATGACTGCTATGTTAGGCGAACCAATGATTATTGAAAGGTGGAGTTACTGATGGCATTTCCTTGAATAACTTCTTGAAGGAAAAAATTATACGGAAATAAAAATTAAAGAAAAAAAAATCAGTTATCATGTGAAGCATGACATAATATAAGTTATGAAACTCATGTTATATGGGTAAGCATGTAATTTAACAAGATGCTGAAAGTTTACTAACCACTTTTATTAAACGTTCAAGAGGTCTCTCTGTGGCGGCACTTGCTTTCCCAGGAACCAAATTTTGAACATTAGTCTGATTGCCATCTGGAGATGTAAATTCTGCCAGCAAAGGTGAAGCTGATATTCCAGGTGTAGCAACAGCAAGAGATTGAGATTGAGATTGAGGAGGTGTTATAGCTGTTTGCTGATGTCCAACATGTCCAGCATTAGGTAGAGATGTGAAGCTAGAAAGTTTATCAGATTCACCTGGGATTGGGGAGGGGGCTATAGGAGTGGATGGAGATGGGACAAAAGGTGAGTTAGCTGACTGTAAAGGTGTTCCAGATTTTATTTGAGATGATAGCAGAGTGTGCTGGTCAATTTGAGGAGAAGAATTATGAGAAACTTGAGGAGATGAGGCTTGAAAATTTTGAGGCGATGAAATTGGGAAAGCAGCACCTGGTTTCACTGGATAGTAACCATGTCTTTGAGTAGTTGAGTAATGTTGTTGATAAAGGCCTGGCTTAATGCCAGGTGCTTGTCTCAACTTCAAGTCACTGACTTCATTTGATTGATGGATCTGTTGCATTTGGTGCAATGGCATCTGTGAGGTTTGCTGTTGTTTTTGTTGTTGCTGCTGCAACTGTTGCTGCAGAGGCTGTTGGGCTTGAAGTAGTTGCTGCTTTTGTTGTTGCTGCAGCAAATGCTGTTGCACATGCCGTTGTTGTAATTGTTGCTTTAGCTGTGGATTTGACATCAGATGCTGCTGCTCCTGTTTGAAATGCTGTTGTTGTATCACATTAGAACTTGGTTGCTTGGTATTTACATTGTTTTGCAATGAACTCAATGAGCCATTTGGCATAACATTAGCATTGGTCTGTTGAGCAATGGAATTATGAGCCGATACCAGACCACCTTGCTGCATAGGAGCAATTGCTCCCTGCTGCAATGAACTAAAAGAATTTCCTTGGACAGGATCAATTGTAGAACCAGTCTGTAATGTTGGGATATTCTGTTGAGATGCAACACCAAAATGTGCAGATAATGGAACAGAACCATGTTGCATGTTTTGCACAGCAGGTGTCTGCATTGAATTTGAAGAACCCTGAATATTATTTTGTTGATTTGCATAGTTGTCATGTTGTTGCAATTGAGAAATTTGAGTTTGTTGCTGCTGTTGCACTAATTGAGAATGGCTACTGGAATGCTGAAATTGTTGCTGTCCAGGTGCCTGTGAAGGGAAAACTTTTTTCCTATTTGAAGCTATAATATTCTGAATTTGCTTCTCATACAGAGGAATTTTATCCTTCAGACCTGGACTGATATTAGCCTTGGATAACTGCAATACTTGCAATGTGCGTTCTAACAACATCTTAAAACCTTTCATTTTCTCAAAATGTTCTGCTGCCTTTGCTGATGGCAGAGGATCATTCTGAAACTCAAAATACAAGACAAAGCACAAAGCAAAGTGATATCAGAAAAGTTGGATTTATTAGCGTACTTCTGGTTAAAGTAGGTGCAAGTATCTCAAGAACCAACAGGATAATTACCTGCTGCAACTTGATACAAAGTCGTTGGTGAAACTCATTCAGCTCAGCAAAGTATAGCTCTTTCATGGACCTAATCTGCCACAAATGAAGAATATATTGGTTACCTTCAACAATCAATGAATAAATAATTTCATCAGTAAGCTTGATTTATGCTGACCCTGTAATGGAAGCGTGCATAGCCATGTAGGTTTGTGTACAATAGGCATAGCAATGTCAAGAGTCAAAACACAAAGTAATTCTGTATATAGCAACTAGATGATAGGACTTTAGAATGCCAATTTAGAAAAAGTAAATCAGGATGGAGTATTTGATTTTTTCTATGGATTCCCATTCCTATTCCCTATTCAATAAACAATTTGAAACAAGTAAGCCGCTAAAAACAAACTTAACTTATTACATCAATCCATATATCACAATTCTAACTATTAGGGATTATTTAACAAAGATATAATGCTACCAACAAGATCTAGCCTGTCATAAGGTTAGTAAAAAGGGTGATGAAATAGATAATTTGGAAAAAGCAATATGTTAAAAAAAACACAGCTTATCACGAAAAGCCATATATCATCATCAACAAGGGGTTATTTAACAAAAACTTGTTCTGCCAACCAGATCTAGATAGTCATATGGTTAGTAAAAAATCATCATTTATACTTGTTGCCTTCCTTTGGATCTCCCCCCAACATTTACTCTTCAAACCTGTAGACTATCAATTTCGACATGTTCAATCAAAAATAGATCAATCATATTTTAAATCCACATGCACAGAGAAGAGAAAATAAACGAGATGGTAATATTTAACAGCATGTCAATTAGCAAAAACTCAACAATTTATGTATCAAAACCCAGATAGTTGTGTAATTAAAAATAAAAATAAAAATACCACCAATCACAAAAACTTAACATTTTGCCTTCATGAATTCATGTGATGAAGTAATAGGTCAGTTGAAGTATTGGAAACATATTTTATAAAGCATAACTGAATTTGAAAGTAAGCATATTTTGATGCCTTCCGGAAGATTTAAGTGTAAATATGTAACATATTTACATAATCAATAGTATGAGAGTAAGTACAAATTTTGAGAAAGACTAATTTAAACTAACTAACAATGTATTTCCAGGAGCATTTGACGTATTCCACCAAAGACAAAGGTCATGGATCATTTTGAAGCATCCATGCTCCATATAGCTTGATTAATAAAGATACCACAACTATTTTGCACCTTCCAGGTTCATATACTTTGCTATGCCATTGAATTTTCTCTTACAATTTGCCAAACACATCTTCTTGAAAAATAAAATGAAAAGAACAAAGAAACTAGAAGTAAGTGGACAACTTCAACTTCAAATAAGCATACTATAACAAATGAACTCAATGATAATGGATAAGTTAAGGAGCAAAAGATCAGCAACAGAAGAAAAAAGCGAAATTTCATTTGTTACAAACCTTTTGGTAGATCTCCTCCTGCAAATCAGCAACTGCACCTGTTGGTGCTATTGAATCCAGTGTTGCTGTAAAAATGAGAGAAGTCCAAGGTCAGTAACTAACCAACAATTGCACTCACCATACCACTAAGGTTACTATCTAGGTGCATGCACAGAAGAGCCCACTACCTCAAAAATATACAGAAGTCAACTAACACAGTAAAAATCAGAATTGTTACAAGTTAATCACCAGAATGTCAATTCATTGTAATGATGAGTGCCCTAATTACCTTTCCAAATAGCAGGGATGTTCCAGCTAAGTGTCTCTACTGAGTTAGTAAGTAGTTCAGTACCAAGACAGTTAGGGTGTTCCAGTAAGTAGCATAAATCACTGCCAAGCAGTTTCTGTAGGTGTCATTCAGAATATATGGTCGCAACTGTGTGAGTTTATTCAACATATCAGTCATCATAATGCAATCAGGTATTTTCACTCTCACCATCGCATCCTGTTTGAATTGATTGGAGATTGGGAAACAAGAGGAAAATGTAATGAAAATCAACATAAGCACCCATTGCTAGGAGGTCCTGTTTAGTCGAGTAGAATAAGCATTTCCATCACAATGGATTAAATCAGTCAAGGGTTCCTAGGCACTTTCATTAGTTGTTAGTCCAGCCAATCCAATAATATGAGAATAAAGGAAAAGTCATAAGCCCTAAATGATCCACTATGAGGTTACAGATTCTACTCATAATCTAGTACATATCAGGTAAATAAAACATCAATGATATCCTAATGCAAAAATTGAGATCTAGCCATAATAACCTTTTGAATTATGAATTTGCAATTGAATTTTGTGTTGTAACATTGTATCATATCCTTGCCAATCCAATTACAGCGGCCCCTAAAATATCATAAAAAATTGACACTATGCAATTGAAGGGAAAAAACGAGAAAAATATTTGGTAAGATGGTCGCCAATCAATATAAATTAGTTAAGAAATTGCAGATATATTAAGGCATTCAAAAGTTTCAAGGAAGAACACAAAATAGTAAATGTAATGACTTACAACTAGAGGACACCTCTGGAATCCCTATTTGTGGTTGAACAAATTGCTTCTGGTGCTCAATTGCATTCTGGGATAGTAAGGAACCAGAAGCTGGAACTCTTTGTTGCATATCTCTTTGCAATGAACTCATATGTTGTACTAACTGTTGTTGCAGTGGTGCTGACTGCGATTGAATATGAGAAATCTGTTGCTGCTGTAAAGATTGATTCTGAGGCTGACCTTGTGCTTGTAGCATTGCCAAAGGTGCCTGCTGGTTTTGCTGCTGCTGCTGTACAGCAGGCTTAGCTTGTTGAAGTATATGCATAGGGCGCTGATGTGACTGCATATTTGATACATTAGATGATGGTACAAGTATTTGTTGTTGTTGCTGCTGCTGCTGCTGCTGAGAAAGCCCTGAAATGTTAGTTTGAGAGCCTAGCACCTGTTGCTGATGTAAAGACATTGACTGTTGATTCAACAAATGCTGGGACTGTTGCATGCCTAAAAGATTATTCTGTTGAGTTGACATTCGCTGTGGTTGTTGCTGCATCTCAGTGACACTTGTTTGTTGCCCAACCATCTGGGACTGTTGAACATTTGAGATATTTGATTGCTGGCCCATTAACTGCTGGTGCGGTTGCATTGGTAAATTTGAGTGTTGAGGAGCTGAAATTTGCTGCTGTTGCAGTGGCGTTTGTTGAAGGATGTTAGATTGTGATTGTTGTTGTTGTTGTTGTTGTTGTTGTCTGGAAACTGGTTGTGGATGTTGTTGAAGCAAAGACTGTCCTGATTGCTGAACTGAATTTAAGGAATTTTGGGGTAGACCAGATTGAACTGACTGGATCGCTCCAGATTGTGTTTGCTGGATACCAGATTGGCCCGACTGAAGATTAGATGCTATTGGTAATAGAGGCTGTTGAGAAGATTGCAGTTGTGTTGGTTGTTGCAAGAGAGATTGTTGTGGAACATGAGATTGTGAAAATCCAGATTGATGAAGTTTCTGTTTCAGTAACTGTTGTTGGAGCTGCTGATGTTGGTATACAAATTGATTTTGTGATTGATGCTGCTGCTGGGAAATCATTTGTTGTTGCTGCCTTCCCTGAATTTGCCTTTGTGCAGTTGAATAGATATCCGTTGCTGCAGCTTGCCCCAATGAGTTTGAGATAGAATTCTGTGATATGCCTGGCATATTCTGCAAGCTAGAAGACTGGCTCACACTGGATATAGCGGACTGACTGAGACCGGGGATGGATGACAATGCAGAAGGTAGACTGGAAGTACTTTGTGACCCAATTGAAGAGTTATGCTGCATAGTCTGAAGTTGCTGCCTTGTTGATGATTGATTCACTGTAGTAATAGGTTGCCCTTGGTTATTAAGTTGTGCTGGTAAACCAATAGATGCTGTAAAAAGTATATTTAGGATATTTAATTAAATGAGAAAACATAGATTAAAAAATGAGGAATGTCATGAGACTGGTTTATGCTTAACAAGAACTACCTTCAAGTAAAGGAAATAAACCTATAAAAACATGGTAAATCTAGACCAAAAAACATAGAGAAAACAGAAATATGATGCAAGTGGTTAAGTGTTAGAGTTGTTAGGCTATTAGTAGAGATATGATTTTCATGGAGAAATAGAAACATATGATCTATGATTTCCATCAAAACTTCTACAATACATACCTGGATCTACAGGATTCTGGTTGATAGATGGGTTGATTTGTCCAGGTCCTCCAGGATGTTGAGACTTACTCTCCATTGACAGCATTTTTAGAGAAATTTTTCTCAAATAATCAGACTGAGATATTAGTGTTAGAGGAACACATCAGAATATTAACAAAAAAAAAAGGCAAGAAAAAGAAAGCATAGACTACTGATTCTCCCTCTTGGAAATCGCATACTTAAAGATAACTAATAGTTTAGAAACCTAAGTAATCATCCAAAAAGATCTAGATAACAAATCTGCAGTAAACTAACACTGGTACAATTTGATCATCAAACCTACAGGTTGTGAGCGCTGTGAAGTTCTTTATGAAGGATAAATTTCTAAGAAAGGGCATATTCAGTTATTTGAGGACACAAAGAGAAAAAAAGACAAAAATAATTACTAATGAGTGGTCATAAAGAAAGCTACATTATAACATTTCATTTGTTGAGACTGAAATTTTCATAAGACTATAGTGTTCATTTTCATAAGACATGAAATAACATTAAAGCAAAAGTTAAGTATTAACCTAGCAGAGTAAAAGCATGCAAGAACAAACCAGGCCGATATAGCTGAGTAAATGAACAAGATAACAGGATCTACCTGATTTGTAGCTGCAGAATATATCTTATCCTCAAACCGAAAAGCAATTTTCTGAAGTTCATTTAGACCTTCAGGCACAGAGATTGGTAGATGCCTCTTCAAAGTCTCCATTCTAAAATATAAATTATTCAAGTATTACACTACAAAAATTATGGGCACAAAGATTCAAGACCAATAGAATAGTAGATACTTGATAGGTGAATGACAAATAACATCTGAGCAGTAGATAAGCGCGAAGATATGGCCCGAAATGCACATAAAATGGGCAAAACATGTTTAGAAAATGAAAATCTAAGAGACAATAATTGAAGAAAGAACCAAATGTAAAAGGCTACCATATTGCAGGTTCAGTTTATTAAAAGAAAATAGTACTTTAATTTTTATTAAAAAATACAATTGTACTGAAAACTGATGAAGACAGTTTTATAACTTAAGAAAAGGCACATATAAATTATTAACATTAGTACAGTTGATTAGGGAAAGGGGTAAAAAGGGGCATATAAACATAGGTAGATATGAGAACAAGAAGCGTGAAAGATGCCTATAACAAGGTTGTTAAATTTAGGTTGACATCATAAATCATTTTGGTGAATTTTTGAATTATAAACCATATAAAATTGTGAATTGTAAAGTTTAAATTACAAAATAGTTCTATTTTACTCAGAACAGTTATGGAGAAATTTGATTCATAACAAAAATATATTGGTCCATATCTTCCTTTGACAATGTGCAAATTATTGTTTCATTCATTCCATTAAATATTGAAATGAAATAAGCAACATAGAAAAATAATTGTTGTCAGATGATAGACGAGTTAGACATAATATGACTCTTAAGTCACTATCAATTTAACTCACTCTATGTATGGATGTGACAGAAAATCATTCTTCTCAATCATGGTTAAATGTCAAGTCCACATTAATTATCATCAAGGTAGTCAAGATTGCAATTTAGACTTTAGGATCTTGTGATCTTTATGATCCACTCTGACCTTAACAACCCAGATCATAAATAGGATCTAAATTATGCCAGAATCATATAAATTTACAATCAAATTATTTGTCTACTTAGTGTTCCTACATATGAATTTTTTGTCATATCATTTGAGAAAGTTTTTTTTAATTATATTTTATTCTTTTTAACTCTTAGGTAAAAGAATTATTTAAAATCGTTGTCATTATCATCAATCCTATAATTATAGGTTGTTATTTATTATATAAAAATGGAACATTAAGGAGTGTATTACATTTTAAAATGACAATTGACAACTATATGAATAATTATATCATACTTCATGATACTAGAACAATAGTGTCTAAGATATTCTTAATACTAATCCTATATATTGAAAAGAACAAATGATAAATGACAAATGTGATTCTAAAATATTTTAATTAAATTACAAGATCTTATGATCCTTCATTCTAATCCTACAAACAAACTCATATATCTCATTTTGCTCGCGGTCCCAACAGTTGATGATCATCGTCTACTTTGTCTCCACATGATATGATTTTTTTTCTTCCATCTCATTAGTAACTTCAAGATTCCACTCTATTCAACCTTTATACTCCTTTTTAAAATACAAAATCCAACATTTCGTTCCTCCTTAGTAAAGAATTCAATTTAATTACTAATATAATGGGTTTAATTTAGATTTAGTTGGTCAGATTGACTGTTAATGTGTTTCCCCTTTTATTTCTAGAATAATACAAAATAAAATTTTTACTTAATAATATTTTAGTTGAATCCAATCATCATGTTCTTATCATTTCCCATTTACATTTAAGAACTATATCATTTTACATGTTAATTAAAACATATATGATATAAATTGTGTGTAGAGTATGCTCTAACAACTAGCCTCTATAAGGTCAAAATAACAGGAGGAATGTGCATTCCTCAAATTAGAAAATGTCTACATCTGAGCTCAAGTGCAATTAATGCATCAAAATAATCAAATGGGGTTCCAATAAGTGTATAGCTTTTTCTAGATTTAATTATTTTAGAATATGGTAGCAGAATTTCATGAATCCTCAAATTCAAACTCCAGGATTGATGTATACAATATTAAATCAATCAAGTAATACAGTAGAGACATCAAGTTCATGCACTTTTGGAATCCTTGCAAGAAGTCAACTCTTTGATAAAGTTAAGCTAAGAGGTAAATACATATAAGAGAAAGAATAAAGCAATATAATCAATTAATCTTGAAGATAAAGTTTTAGGTCATCTACTATATGAATAGCAATATTTGACGAAAAGAAACAAATTCTGTTGGACAATTAAGCATCAATATTATCAGAATTAAATCAGTATCTCCACAGCCAGTTTCTTTTCAGCTATTTCAATGCAAGTAGCTTATCCTGCTTACAAGAATCTATGCGTCATATGTCCCAATAAAAGATTTAAAAAAAAAACTGTGCAGACACCCTAATTCGATCCCAAGAAATATTTCGAAGTCAAATATCGAATAATTCAATGAATTTCCCATGACGATGATCCAGTCACCAAAAGGAGAAAAATTAGAGGCAGATTAGGGCATCCCACATACATCTTATTCACGATTCTTTGACGCGCCTCGGGCTGGAGTTGGCTCCTCCAGTCAGAGCTCACATCTGGCATGGACGATGGCTCCCCCTGAGCCGGCCTCCAACTGTTCCCCTCCATCGATCTAACCAGATGCCCTAACCTTATGAACGAAAAAGACGCAACGACTTAAAATTAATCTCACGGAAAAGGAGCTCAAAGGAGATCGGACGTGAGATACAGGGAGGAAATGAATACGGAAGCGGATGCAAAAGTCGCAGGCCGGAGGCCGACGGAAGGAGGGAGGAAGAGACGACTAGGGGCGTGGAGGAATCAACCGATCGAGAGAAGACCCATTCCTTATATAAGACGGAATCGTACTCAGTTATTATTTCCTTCTTTCGGGTCATATAAGTTTATCCGTGCCTTCAAAAAAAGAAATCCTACTTGCTTATTGATGTTATACAACATAAAAAAAAATACCTGTAAATTATCTTTAAATCTCCTATTTCTATTGAATCTTAAATTTTATTTTCAATCTCTATATTAGAAAAAATTCATTTCCATTCTCTACGTTTCATTTACTTCAGCTCTCTAATAAATATTACTTTACCTAATTGCTCTTATTATTTTTAGGTACAAAAAGTCCAAAATGAGGTATAGTTCCTCCTAAATTCAGTATCATATAATTAAAATCTAATATATTTTCTGTCAAATAAAGTATCACACTTTTTATACGTATAAAAAGTCCAGAAAGAAATATAATTCTTCCTAAATTCAGTATATTTCAATTCGAATTTAGTATATGTTCTATCAAATTGAGCACAATTCTTTTCCCACCGGACCAATTGATTAGGAGTTCATTCCTAGTTGCTCTTATTATTTTTATGTACAAAAGATCCAAAATAAGGTATAGTTCCTCCTAAATTCAATATCTATAATTAAATCTAGTATATTTTCTATCAAATTAAGTATCACACTTTTTATACGTATAAAAGTCCGGGAAGAAGTATAATTCTTCCTAAATTCAGTATATTTCAATTAGAATTTAGTATATATTTTATCAAATTGAGCACAATTCTTTTTCCACCGGACCAATTGATTAGGAGTTCATACCTAATTGCCCTTATTATTTTTAGTACAAAAAGTCCAAAATGAGGTATAGTTCCTCCTAAATTCAGTATCATATAATTAAAATCTAGTATATTTTCTATCAAATTAAATATCATACTTTTTATACGTATAAAAAGTCAAAAAATAAATATAATTCTTCCTAAATTCAATATATCTCAATTAAAATTTAGTATATATTCTATCAAATTGAGCATAATTTTTTTTTTCACCGGACCAATTGATTAGGAGTTCATACCAATTGATTAGCTTATGATGAATTGATTAGGTCATACTCAATTTGATATAAAATATATTGAATTTTAGTTAAATTATGCTGAATTTAGAATGAATTATACTTGATTTTAGATTTTTTGTACCTAAAAAAATTGAGGGGTAATTCGGTAAATCTGTCATTGAAACACATAAAACATTGCATATAGGCAGTGGATACAAATTTTTTCTGATATAGGGACTAAGGAGAAAGTTGAGTTTGCATATAGGAAGTTTAAGATAATTTTTCCTAAAAATAATCCCAATAATTTTTTTAACTATCATAGTAAAAAATTTAATAGATTTTTCTTAAAATTAAATAATCTTTTTATAAATTCTTTTATTATTTTTTAATTACCAAACTAGTAACGAATTAAAATTTCAATTTTTTCTACTATATAGTTGCTTAAATTTTAAATCTTTTGTTTATTTTCTTAAATTATTTTTTTATGCCAATTTATTTTCTCATTTGTAATTCATACTAAAAGTAGTGAGAAAAAAATTAAAGGGGCGGAGAAATATATACAGTTGAAATAAATAGTAAGCAAAAAATAAATGTTAATAAAATGAAGAAGAGCTATGCCCGTGGGTAACGTAGAAGAAATAAAAAGAAAATGCATTTATTAAACTATTTTCCATTGTATTCATGATATCTTAAATTTTGCCCTGGGCTATGATATAGCGGTAGGATGATTAATTACTATCCCAGGTATTCATGATTCGATCATCAGCTACGACGTATTTTATAAGAATTTTTCTTCAAATGGGATGCGAATCCTAGGACGCTGAGTTTCATCTGCTACATGGGTCATATTTTTGCCTCGGGGGCTATGGTGCAGTGGTAGGGCGACTAGTCATTATCCCAGGCATTCGCGGTTCGATCCCAACTATGGCGTATTTGTAAAAAATTTCCTCCAAATGGGGCATGAACCCTGGGGCACTAAACTTCTAGACCGTCTACCACGAGCGCTTCCCGATTTACCCTGGTGACCGGTGGAAAACTTTAGTGGGACCGGACGGGTCATCCTAGATTCGTCTGCTATCTGATCCAACATGATATCTTAGGGGGCGCTTGGTATAAATTTGACAATGGGAATGATAATGATTTGATTGAGGGATTTATAGGTTTGATGATAACCTAGTGGGGAGTGAGTTATGAAATCAAGGATATTATATCATTATTTTGATTCCGATTCCGTATATCAAGCATCATCAATGGAATGAAATAGATTTCATTCACATTCCCACCTTCTAAACCCACTTATCAAGCGTCCCTTAAATTTATCCCAATTCTACTTACTTTTTATTCGCATTAAGCGTGAGTTTGGTTGTGGGTTATCCTTGATAACATTGGTTATCCATCCAAGGTTATCAACGAAAATCTTATTTAGTTTAGATAATCAACGATTCCTAAGTAATGATTGATGCCGATACGTCGTCAAAAGGGCATGCAACCCGGAATCGGAAATCCCTAGGAAAGTATGATTTTTCTTGATTATGAGGTTAGGAAACTTATTTTTCCAAAATTATCTTCCAGTATTTACATTTTAAACGAAAATAATCATTACAATTTATTAAATCCTGGAAGTATTATTCACGGTCGACGACTGACAATGTTGGGTGGCAACCACCGCCGGCGGTCAATGCCGACAGCCGGCCGACAAACGCAGACAATGGCGTCAATCGGCCTGCGCCAATAGGTCGGCGGCCGGCGCCGACAGTCGACTGCCGGCGCCGACATTCGACTGCCGGTGTTGTACATCGGCTGCCTACGCGGATACCGACGGTCGACATCGACGCCGACGCCAACGCCAACGTCGATGTCGCGACGAATAATTTTTTAATTTAATATTTTATTTAAGATTTTAATAAATTAAATAAATTTAATTTAAAATTTAATAAAATTATCTAAATAAATTCTAAAGCATAATACGGTAAAATATTATATTATGTTATAAATTATTATCTCCAAATAAATAAGATTTTATTTAATTAGAACCAACCAATTTCAAATTATATTTCATTTCTTATATTAGTAATCACGTACGCAAAATTGTATATGATAATTTAAACAAACGCTTCCTAAAATTTATTGTACTATTGCTATGGAATTGCGAATAAATGTTCAATTAATTTATAGTTATTTTGAAAAGAACTTAAAGGTAACATTATTCCCTAATTATTTTTCTCTCTATCAGTGTTATTTATGAATTTGGATCGTAGAAAGCATATCCACTTCCATGATATAATGTGATAGAGCGCAGGGATTGGATTTTATATTCTTCGTCTTCGGCCGTCTCGAATAATCGTCTCTATCCCCAATTACGATGTATTTATAAAAAATTTTCCTTTAAATAGGATACGAATCTTGAGATACTGAACTTCTAGACCGCCCACCACGAGTACTTCCCGATTTACTTTGACGGTCGGTGAAAAACTTCCGTGAGACCGAACCGATCGCCCGAGGTTGAAAAACCTCATTAATCATTTTTTTCAAATAATCATCTCTATATTCATATTCATTAAAAAAAACCAAAGATCTTTTACACTATATATATATATATATATATATAAGGAATGATATGCTGCGGATCGCGCGCTGCAGATCGCGTGCGGACTATCGGTCTGGTGACCGATCAGGCACACAGGAAGGTGTCAATTGTATTACAATTGGCACATACAATTCGTCGCGACTTCTTGACACCAACGACGGCTTTCGGCCGCCGCTCCCGAACAAAACTATAACCCAGGGGGGGTGCGATGAACCCTAGGGGGCAGGGTGTACCTGTCGGGTACGGGTGAACCGGTCGGGACGCTCCCGAGCCTCCGGTGGCCGATCAGGCCCACGACCTGCGACTTCTCGACAACAACGGCGGCCTTCGGCCGCCGCCCCCGAACAAAACTATAACCCAGGGGGGTGCGATGAACCCTAGGGGGTAGGGGTGAACCCGTCGGGACGCTCCCGAGCCTCCGGTGGCCGATCAGGCGCCAGTCCGCACACGGTCCGTAGCGCGCGGTCCGCAGCATAGCATTCTTATATATATATATATATATATCGGGTATCGGTTGTTTCTCTATACTTTCATCCATTCAGATATGAAATCGGATCCTCCATCAAATTCGTAGAAAATTATCACTCCTATAAAATGACTTGACTAAAACTGAATAAATCTTGTGATTTATCCTCCTAGAATGTACGAGACCGCCTAAAAACTCATGATTTATTGCCTTTCAGAAGAAGTTAGTATTGACGGGTGGTTCATATCTGAATAATAGATATCATAGAAGAAAAATTTATTAAGATTTTTTCTAACAGAATTTTATTAAGGTTTTTTAAATAAAATTCTGTTAAGATTTTTTTTAATAGAATTTTGTTAAGATTTTTCCTAACAAAATTCTGTTATGGTTTTACTGGGTTTGAGTTTAGACATTATTTATAGAGATCATTATAAGTTATTGTATCATCATTATTAGTATTAAGAGAATAAAGTGTATTCTCTTGTGTAGAAGAATTCTAATAAAGCTTCGGTTTTTTGTGGAGTAGGCACGCCGTCGAACCATGATAATTCTTCTTCTCCTTCTTCTCTCTCCTCTTCCACTTCTTTCTCGTATTTTTTCTCTCTATTGTGTGTCTTTGCCTCGTTGCTCCACGTGATATCTTTATCTTTTCCTCTTCTTCCGCGGCACATTAGAGGTTGAGAGGTTGTTGCCCCCGTTTTGCGCAACAATTGGTATCAGAGTAAAATTTGGCGGATTTTTTTCAACATGTCGGGGACACCTTCTGTAAAGTTTGATATGATGAAGTTTAATGGAACCGGGAACTTCTGATTATGGCAGCGGAGACTTTGTCTTATAGATGATGTGATGTATCATGTTATGATGAAGAGTCGCCTGTGACAGTTTGGCAAAAGTTGAAAAGTCGATACATGTCAAAGTCATTGACAAACAAGTTATATCTTAAACAAAAAATTATTCATTCTGAAGATAACAGAGGGAACCGATCTGAGCCAGCATATCAACATATTCAACCAAATTGTGAGTGATCTGAAGCGGGTTGATGTAAAGATTGAAGATGAAGACAAGGCATTGATGTTGTTAAATTCTCTACCTTCTTTCCTACGTACGAGAATTTGGTTACTACTCTGATATGGGGAAGGAAACTCTAAAATTGGAGGAGGTCACAGGTGTTTTGTTGGGCTTTCATCAGAGGAAGAAAGCAAGTAACGAAGTTTCTCAAGGAGAAGGGTTGTGTGGTGAATAGTAATCAAGAGCGTGGTAGGAGCAAAACTCGATATGAATCAAGCAGCGATAATGAGGCTCGTTTTAAGTCGAGAAGGAAGAAGATAATCACATGCTACAAGTGTGGAGGCAAATGTCATATAAAAAGAGATTGTCCAGAGATAAAGAACATATTGCAGAGAACAAAGGTAATTTAACAAAGTCTGCAAATATAGTTGAAGAAAATTTAGAGAGCGGTGGTGGAGATATGTTATCAGTTATGTCGAGTTCGAAACAGCTGACGGATGCATGGATCTTAGACTCTACATGTTCATATCACATGACTCTAAACAAGGAGTGATTTTGTCACGCCCCGAGACCAACGGAGCCGCTAGTCCAATATGAAATCGGACAGCATCTCCCTTGCCCGACGGACAATTTACACATACACATACATCACATGCAAAATAATATTGGCCTTAGGCCTCAAGACAAGAAATAAGCAGGAAAATAAATGCAAACTCAACCCATAAACCAACCTTACTCACCGGAGCTGCCCCTAGGCATGTGCGCAGCAAAATAGTACAAAATAAGTCCAATAGATGACTCAAAAATACAATACCGAGACAAATAAATCACGAGACAAGTTCCACGACATTAAAACGAATACATACCACATAACAAGATGTAAAGGAAACAGAACTACGCGGAATCACCCATCACTGGAGTCCTTGGGAAACAAAGCAAAGTGCAATTCAAGAGGCAACACACAAGACGGAGGAGATTCTGGACTATGTACATATAGATCTTTGGGGATCAGCCAGTGTAACATCATGTGGACGACACTTATATTTTGTGACTTTGATTGATAATTTCTCACGTAAGGTCTTGGTATACTTCATAAATCATAAGTCAAAAACTTTTGTAAAGTTTAAACTATGAAAAATTGAAGTGGAGAATCAGACAGGAGGGAAGATCAAATACCTTCGGTCAGACAATGGGACTGAGTACACAGATTCAAAGTTTCAAGAATTTTATGAACAACATGGAATAATGAGGCATTTCTCAGTTCGTGGGACACCTCAACAGAACAGTGTGACAGAAAGGTTGAACAAAACAATCATTGAGAAGGCAAGATGTCTCAGACTGAATGCAGGGCTAGCAAAGAATTTCTGAGCGGAAGCAGTAAACATGGCGTGTTATCTTATTAATAGATCACCAAGGACAACACTAGAAGGCAAAGTATCAGAGGAAGTATGAACAGGGAATCCAGTAGATTACTCTTATCTTCGAGTTTTTGGATGTCCGACCTATATGCACATATCTAGTGAGGAAAGATCAAAGTTGGATGCGAAGTCAAAATAGTGTATTTTTCTAGGGTATCAGAAAGGAGTTAAAGGCTTCAAGCTTTGAGATCCTAAGGAAAATAAGGTAGTGATCAACAAAGATATGGTATTTGATGAGAAAGTCATGCTACAACGTATTCAAGAAGAACGAAGTTTTATGGCTTACAGGGTCAGAGAACTTGATCCATATCTCTAGATGCTAAAGGAAAGGAAACTCAAACATAGAGTTCCAGATGGAGTTTTGCTTAGATACTCGTGTTCTTCGAAGGGGTAAATATTCGCTAAGGTGGAGATTGTTGATAAGTGGCTCATATCTGAATAATAGATGTAATGGAAGAAAAATCTATTAAGATTTTTCCTAACAGAATTTTATTAAGGTTTTTCTAATAAAATTCTATTAAGGTTTTTTCTAATAGAATTTTGTTAAGATTTTTCCTAACAAATTTCTGTTATGGTTTTACTGGGTTTGAGTTTAGGCATTATTTATAGAGATCATTGTAAGTCATTGTATCATCGTCATTAGTATCAAGAGAATAAGGTGTATTTTCTTGTGTAGAGAGAATTCTAATAAAGCTTCGGCCTTTTTTGTAGAGTAGGCACACTGTTGAACCACGGTAACCTTATACCAGACCCAACAAGGCCCAGTATATGGAAGACAAAAATAAAATAAAATAAAAGGAGATTTTTTTTTCCTTTAAAAACATCTGCACCACCACTAGGAAAGATAGTAAATAATAATGGAGGATAAATTTGAACTGCTTACCACCTTAAAAAAACACAAGACCTAAAATGAGTACAATTTGAGCTCTAAGTTAATAAGTGTGTTTCGACTGAAATCCACTGATATATCTAGACAAATCCGATTGAACTAATTTTTAGATCATGTGGATTTTTGAGGTTAAAAGGAGTACAACGATGTCCTCCATTGCTTATTTAGACTTCTCTGAAGTTGTTGAAATATTATTGAAAAAATTAGGCTCATGTTGGGCTTGATGTAAAACATATCAAGCCTGGGGTTGATATGAACATATTCCCAAGGCCGTTATGTTTCATATCAAGCCCACGTTGCGCTTGATGTGTTCATATTAGGTCCAATGCTCGTTGATTATTCCAATAATATTTTAATATTTTCGAAAAAGTCGAAATAAGAATGGAGAGCATCGTTGAACTTATAACCTCAGAAATCTACTAGGATCTGAAATAAATCTAATTGGACTTGTATAGATCCATAAGTGGTTTTAATCAAAACTCACTGATTGACCTAAAAAACTCATATTACATTCATTTCAGGTCTTCGGTCTTCCCTAATGGGGTCTAGAGATTTTGAAAAAAAAATAAATCTCTAAATTTTTTCTTATTTTCTCATACGCTGGGCTAGAAATTTTCATACCAAACCCAACATGATCCTGATATGAGAGTATGTTAGGACCAAACAGAATAGATAAGTGAGAGAAAAGAGAGAAATTTACTTTATACAAGTGGAGAGTTAGAGGGAGGAAGAGAAATTATATGCAATTGCCAGGAGGGGGTAAAATGAAAAGATTAAATAAATTAGTAGATGCAATTGATAGGGGAATTAAAACGAAAAGACTAAATAAATTAGTGTCATTTAGTAATTATCAAAATCTTTGGGTAAATTTTTCGTAATTATTTTCAACAATTTAATATATGAGGCTTCGACTGTTTAGTTGTTTTATCGGACGGACAAAATTGAACTCCGCGTACGAATCAGTAGCCGAACAAGAAGGCATCCATTAAACGCTGTAGATTTCCACATCGCGCCGTCCCGGGAGAAATTGATGGCCAATTTGGCTTCCCTAAACCCTTTCTCTGTGCAAAGGTAGATAGCGGAGAGAAGCAAAGCCTCTGTCGGTGGCTGATTCTGTCAGTCGAGATTAAATCTGTAAGTTATTCTGCATTTCTTCTATCAGTTCCTTTTTCATCTTTGCAACAATTTCTGTTCATGTGTTGTGTTGTTAGAATCTTGTTACGAGGTAAAAGAACTTGTTTTGCCCTCTCCTTCTATTCTCTTTTTGGTTGGATTGCTGATTTAATTTAAAGTAAATGTTCTCTGCTTGCAATTAGACTAGAAAGCCTAACTGAGGTTTACTTATTTAGACTGATTGTGTATCATACGGTAAAAATAAAATAATAATAAATAAATGTATAGAATAAAATAATATATAAATATATATATAGGAATATATATAAATTTATATACAATCACCATAAATAGGAGGTTAAAATTAGAAACAGTCATATGAAAAATTTTGGAATAATTTTTCTGAATTTTTGGAAATATTTGCAGGGAAAATTGGTCATGGACCAATTATGAATTATTTAAGGAAAAATTTGATTTTCAAATATATTTATATAAATAAATAAGGAAAAGTTTAAATTATGTAATATATAAACTGCCCCTTGATTGCCGTAAGCAACCGGGAGTCATTGTCGTTGTTGGGTGCTATTGTTTAGGTAACAAAAGCTATTCATTAATTTTTGGTTTTGGATCAGTAATGGAAGTGGGTTTCGATTTGGATTTCTGTTGGTTGCCATATGGAATCTGTTCTTAATCTTTGGTCAGATTTGTAGTTCAAGGCGTCGATTAGGGTTGGTAAGCTGATGTTGGTTCGTTCTTTTTGTTGGTATAATGTAGAACAAAGGGATTATTCATGCATTAAGCTAGATTAGTAATGAGTAAGCTAGTTATCTAATCAGATGTAAATTCCTGCTGAAGTTTCTGTTTGGGATTGGATTTTCTCTTGTGGATTTTGATCTAGAAGTTTGATATTGGTTCTGATAGGTTCTATTAGTTTAGCACCCTGTTTGAATGAGTTCGTCTTCTGAATTTGTTCTCGGTTAGCTAATAGAATTGGATCTTGGTGTCAGATTAGGTTGTGAGCATTGATAGCAGGTGAAGTGGAGATATTTTCTTTGCCAGGTAACTCGCTGCCGTGGATGAGGAATTGAGACTAATATTGCTTTGGTTAGTTTTTGGTACAGTGGGCTTTTGTAGTGGTTTTAGGTTTTGACGTGTAATAGAATAAATCAGTTCATTCAAATTGGTTTAGTTGCTACCGTGTGTAGTTTAGGATGATGGAAATGTGAGGTAAAGTTTGAGTGGTGTGCTCCTTACTCTTACTACCGTAAGCGAGTTAAAGAGAGTTGAATAGGTGTTAGATTTGTATATGTTGCTTGGGTTGATTAGGATACACGATATAGTATCTAGTCTGGTTAGTATCTTTTGATATGATGGCTTACACTAGGTTCTTTATTATAGGATATTGATTTGGTATGGTTATTGGACGAGGTGTACTAGCTGCTACTTCGAAGGCGGGTACTTCTTGCTTGTTTCTATAGTTCTGTTTATCTTTAAATGTATAGTTATTTTATTATCTAAGTAGGATGATTTATCTTAAATATATTCCTCTTGTTTTCCTGTTTGATACTTATTCGTTCTTGACCTTTGAGTGATAATTCCAAATTTGTTCAGTTATACAGTCTCATCTCTTGGCTTCTGATCTAAGAGTACCGCATGCATACTTGTCAATAGCACGCGATAGCGGCGCTATCGCGGCGAAGCGGAGCGGAGTGGCCTGGGAGCGCAACGCAACACACAGGAGCGGTGCGTTTCGCCGTCACGGCTGTCGCGACCATTATCGCGGCTCGTCATAGCCGCTATTGCGGCTGTTGCGACCGCTATTACCACGGTGCCAAAAAGATCATAAACCCCTTTTTTTATTACCATTTTAAATATAATGAAGGGGCTAAATGATCATTTTAACTAACCCTATTTCATTTGTCTGTCTGCGTGGATGGGTTACGAGCTTACGACATCTTTCCGCGCGACAACTTCGGCTGCGACAACCTACAAGATCAGCGACGGCAACCTGCGAGTACAGTGGCGACAGCGGTGTTTTCCAGCGGCGACAGTGGTGGTTGGTCCCTCTCCTTCCTCCATCTCATTGTTTTTTTCCTTCCTCCATCTCTCGATGACTTTTTTTTCCCTTCTTTCCAGTTTGCGTTTCAATTTCCGGTGGTGATAGCGGCGTCAATTTCCGACGGCGACAGCGGCGGTTGGCCCCTCTCCTTCCTCCATCTCATTGTTTGTTTTCCTTCCTCCATCTCTCGATTTTTTTCCTTCTTTGATCTTTCTAGTTTCCATGCTTTTACCCTGTTAATTCGTCCTCTGTTTTTTTTTCTTTTTTTTTTCTATTTTCCAGTTCACTTCAGCAAATGACAACATCATCAACTCAAGCTTCTAGTGTTGCTCCCTCTTCTTGTGATTTGGTGAAGCCCACTGGTGCAGCATTGATATAGCATGATAATTGAATAGCTTAAAAGATATCAATAATAGGAAGAGTGTAACATGTGATTTTTGTGGTAAAACAACTAATGGTGGAATAACTAGAGCAAAGAGACATCAAATGGGTGTGACAGGAGATGCAAAAGCTTGTACAAAAGTCCCACATGAAATTAAGCAACTTCTCAAGGAAGCTTTTGAGAAGAAAAATGCGGAGAAGGAATTAAATTCTGGTGCAGTTAGAGAAGATGATGACCAAGAAGAGTTGGAAGAAATCCTACAAATGAGAAGAGGGAAAAGAGCTTCATCAACATCAAGTGGGAGTAACTCTATTCCTTCAACTATTCTTAAGCAGCCCAAGAAAGCAAAAAACATAAAAGATCTTTTGGATTTGACATTCTTGAAAAATCCTGAAGCTACCATTAAATTGGGGAAGTCTCACAGGCAAACAAGCATTAATGATGCTTGTGATAAGGAAGCAAGGGCTAGAACCATTCAATACATAGCCTGATTCTTTTATATGAATGAGATTGCTTTCAACGTTGCTAAATCAAAAAGCTTTAAGTTGATGTTTGAAGCTGTTGGAAATTATTGTCCGCACATTAAATCTCCAAGTTATCATGAGTTGAGAGTTCCACTTCTTAAAAAAGAGTTGGAGTTAACAAAAGATATGTTGAAGGGTCATGAGGAGGAAAGGGTGAGATATGAATGCTCAATAATGTCAAATGGTTGGACAAATAGGAAGAATAGGACATTGATTAATTTCATGGTAAATTGTCCAACTGGGACAATGTTTATGAAGAGTGTTGATGCTTCTGCATATATGAAGACAGAGGACAAAGTATATGAGCTATTGGATAGTTTTATAGAGGAGTTTGGAGAACAAAATGTTGTTCAAGTGGTGACTGACAATGGAAGTAATTATGTCTTGGCAGGTTAAAAACTATGAATTGTTTAAATTTCTTATTACTTCCTTTAAGATTTGGCTACTTATCTAATTTTAATTAATTTGGCTCTTCTTAGGCAAACTACTTCAAGCTAAGAGGAATAATCTCTTTTGGACTCCATGTGCTGCACATTGTCTAGATTTAATGTTGGAGGACATTAGAAAGCTTCCTCGAGTTAAGAAGGCAACACAGAGAGACATTAGTCTTGTGGGCTTTATCTAGAACCATACTTTGACATTGAATACAATGAGGAAATTTACCAACAAAATGGAGTTGGTTAGGCATGGAGTGACAAGATTTGCTACAACTTTCCTTTCATTGCAAAGGTTGTACAAACAAAAGAATAACCTTAGAAGGATGTTCACTTCAGATGAGTGGTTGAGCTCCAAGATAGCTAAAGAACCTAAGGGGAAGAAGGCTGGTGATATTGTGCTCAGCATAATATTTTGGAATGATGTGTACTCTATTAAACTTATGGGACCTCTTGTACATGCCCTTAGGCTTGTTGATAATGAAAAAAAGTCTGCAATGGGATACATTTATGAAGCAATGGATAAGCTAAGGAAGCTATTCAAAATTCCTTCAAGCATAATAAAGCCAAGTTCAAGGATGCTTTTGCTATTATTGATAGGAGATGGGATTCACAACTTCATCATCCATTGCATGCAACTGGCTATTTCCTGAATCCTGAGTTTTACTATCCCAATACAACAAAGATTGAGAGTGATCATGAAGTAATGGATGGACTTTATAAGACTATTGATAGGTTGATTCTAGATGAAGACTTGGCCGAGAAGATTACAAATGAGATTAACATATTTAAGAGGGCTGGAGGTATATTTGGAAATGAGATAGCAATCAAACAAAGGAATACTGTGGCTCCTGATAAGAATTAAGAAATATGTACTTAATTCTTGATAAATTTAGTTTCATAATGTTTCTTAGTAAAGGTGATTTTTTTATTATTGAATCATAGCTGAATGATGGAGGAAGTATGGAGCAGGCACTTCTAACTTGCAACAATTTGCAATCAAAGTGTTGAGCTTAACTTGTAGCTCAACGGGATGTGAATGTAATTGGAGCACTTTTGAGCACGTAAGCATATGAAAATAATTTTTCTTTGCATAGTTTTATACTTTTATTTAATAATTTTAAAACTAACATTTAATAATTTATGATATGAATATCATAGATTCATTCTAAGAAAAGGAGCAAGCGTGTGCATCAAAAGTTATAAGACTTGGTATTTGTCAAGTATAACTGAACCCTTAAAGAGTGCTTTGATAGTCAAGATGAGATTGATCCTATTCTCCTAAATGGTATTGATGATAGCAATGAATGGTTGCTTGGAGAAATGGGTGCTAACACAGAAGATGCCGAAGAAGAATTTATTTTTGGTGATGATGGATTGACTTGGGGAGATGTTTGTGCTACAATTGGGGCTGAGGAACCTCCAAGACACACTAGACTTGCTATAAGATTGAAGAAGAAAGTATCAAAGCATTCTAATTCAAGAAAAGGGAAGGAGCTTATTCAAGAGGTAGAAGAATTTGATGAAGAAGAAGACTCAGAGGAGGGACAAGAAGAGATATATAAGTCAAGTAGTGAAGAAAATGCAACAAAGTAGATAATTGATAACCTTTATTATAATTTTCTTTAGAAAATGAAATATAAGAATGAAGCAATTTATATAACATTGTTAATTTTCACCAATATGTGTGAATTTGAACTTGGAAACTTATATTATATTTTGAAAATGAATAAATAAATAAATAAATAATTGACCCTTGACTTGGCTATTAAGAATGCTCTCTAAAATCATAGTTAGCAAAATATATTATAAACATTGGGTTAAAGATATTTTAATGTTATTAATAGATATTTATGGAATTGACTTTCTTTAAATTTAAACATTTAAATCTTATTATTGATTCTAAAATGCATAAATATAATATAATTTAATTTGTTAGGTTTTGTTTTTATTATACAAAGATATCTAAGTTTGAGTTTAGAGTACTTATTAAAAATATGACAATTTTTACAATTGAGGTTTTTGCTATTAAAAATTTCTAAATTTTTTTATCTTAAAAAAAATTTAGTAGGGATATTTTGCCCAAATTACTCTAAAGTAGTCAAAAATTACATAAACTTAGCCAAAACTGTTCTAAGATTGAGCAATTTTATCAAAATTATTTATAATATTTTTTCTAAAATGCAAAGTTGATTATTCAATTAGAGAGAGAAAAAAAAGCTTAAGAATGTGAGAAGAAGAAGAGTATATTGCTTTTACATAAAACATTAAAAATTAATTTGCACAATAAGAGTTATGAAGTTTACAATTAAACTAGTATAATATCTGTGCGATGCATGAAAATCTTACAAAATTCAAATAACATATTTAGTGATAATATATATATATATATGTTAATTTTTATTATTAAATGAAAAATTAAAATGAAAAGTAATTTTATTTCATCATGGATTCATGTCAATATAAGATATAGTATTATTTTTTATAATATAAGATATTAATGGTGATCATAAGTTTTATAAGGATGGTGGATGTGGATGCGATCTAAAGTTTACTTTGCTTTGATAGGGGTGTGCCAGGCCTGTGCTATAGTGCAACACACAGACGACACATGAAAACCCTAGTAGCAAGCTACTGTGATGGGTCATCCTCCATATAAAAAGCAAGCTACTGTGATGGGTCATCCTCCATATAAAAATTAATTTAATATCAAAGTGGACCAATGACCCACATATCAGATATTAAATTAATAAGAACAGATACTACACTTGATCTTAGCCAAAAGGTCGAGAAAGGTATGAGTTGTTTTACCGTTCTTTGTCCATTTTTATAATTGCTCTGTGTGTAATTCGTCTTGGTAACTTCAGATGTGGGACTATCACTTTTCTTACATCAAAATTATTTTTTAAAATTTTAATTTTGGATTAAGATCTGAATTTTTCTTTTTAGGATTTGTAATTATATATTTTCTTTTGAATTTGTATTTTGAATTATAAATTTTTTATTCAGAAAATTTATATTCGGTTTAGGCGGGAATCCTAAGCTCCCTGTGAATGCCACGTCTGCATGCAAAATTGTGTTTATTATAAATTTTTTATTTAGAAAATTTATATTCGATTTAGATGGGAATCCTAAGCTCCCCGTGAATGCCACGTCTGCATGTAAAATTGTGTTTTATAGATATTAATAGATAGATAGATAGATAGATTTTGTTAGATGATAGAAAATTTCTTCTCTGTTGTATAACAACGGGTGATTTAGAAGCGAAGCATCTTAATTATTCTATTTGATGGAAAAAATGCGAAGCATCTTAATTATCCTATTTGATGGAAAAAATTTTACGTAGGTAGGGATCATCTTATTACTATAATGTATGATTCATTATTAGTAATGACCTAAAATTTAATATTTAAAACAGAAAATGCCTAAAATATATAAAAAGAGAGAGAATTATCTAAAATTAAGGCAATACTTAAACGATACCCCTTGATTTTTCACCTGATTTGTTCGATGACGTCGGCGATTCCTCTGCATTGTCGTTGATGGGACGGTAGCGAAGGTCTACCGAGCGTTTTCAGTTTCTGCTTCGAAGTTCAAATTTGCTCGCAGAATGATCCCGCCTCCTATAAATACGCCTGCGATTTCACTCCGTCGGCCGAACAAAGCGAGAGAGCGATCGCGACGATGAAAAAGAGAGCAGCAGCGACGACAGCCAAATCAAAGCCCATGGCGAAGGGGAAGTCGAAGCGGCGGGGCTCGTTCTTCGCTTCTCCAACCTCGATTCCATCTCCCGATTCCTCCTCCAAACCGTACGATCTAGATCTGCCTTCCTCCCTAAACGCCGGCGCCGATCCCTTCTCGCGCCATCACGTCTCTCCTCCTCCTTCCTCTAAGACGAAGACCACCGCCGTAGCCACCATCTCCGATCTGAAGGCATTTGCCGGATCCCGCATGAGTCCCTCAAGCGGCACTTCGACGTTTGCCACTCTGAAATGGTCAATGAGTTCGATGCTTCCAACAGTCGACTCTCCAAGCGCTTCAAGGTATTTTCCACCTCGGTACCCTTTGTTCAGATGATTGTTTTAAGATTATTCTTTCTCTAATGTCTAGGGAATATTTCATGATCTAAGTGTTTTCGTTAGTTTCACATCTTCCTCTCGCGCCTGTTGGCTTTAGTGTACATCTCATGGAGCTTAATTATGATCCTTCTATTCTGCTATTTGGCATCTCATGGCTTAAAAGAATAGGATTGATAACAAACTCAATTTATTCAACTGTTTGCTTGTGAAAATCAAGTTTAGGATGCCATCAAATTAAAGCAGCGATGCAGATGTTTCAGTCCATGCATCAACCTATTGTCCAGGGTAGCTGTCAGTAATCTTTAAATATCTTTTCAGTGTTACAATTTGAATTAGGAATCCATTATTATTTAGAGTGAGCTATCCTATGAAGGATGCCAATAGATACTGTTTTAACAATGTTGCATTATGCCATAATCAAGGTTATTGTGAATCCAGCTTGTATAATCATTCTTCCTCAAAACACGGGATTATTTGATTTTCATGGATTTTTTCCCCAGTGGATTTTCCTCATCCAGTTTGAATAACCCAGTGGATTTTTTTCCCCTCATGATATACTAAGTCAGCATTTCCTGTGATGCTCTCATTTTGTATATAGATCCAGACAAAAGCTTGTCAGCAACTAACTGAGGAAGCAGAAAATGACTGCAAGAAGATTGCTGATAGGATGAATGAACATACAGAAATGATGAAGGTGATGTAGTGGTTGTCATGCCTTTTCTTGTTTCTTCTTCCAAATGAATTTCCTTGTTTGGTTTTGTTTTCTCAGGCCTCGTATGCAGAGGTCATTAGCAAAGCACATTCTACAGCCTCTCATGGTATGCTAAAAAATTTCTAATACCAAAAAATCTACTCTTGGATGTCTAATAGAGATTGATAAAGTATAGATAATGTTTAAATAATTTCTGAATAAAAAGGTTACAACAAGTATTTCATTTTGTAGCAGGACGAATTAAGAGTCAGAATCTCGTCTTTTATAAAGTAGTTCTTTAGTTTGGAAATCCAGGTTAGATGTGCTACTTCAGGATTGACAAGTAGTTTCAACCAGCCAAAAGCTGATATGAACTCAAATACTATATATGCATATAGAATGTTCCCAAATTTTCTCTTTTGTTGGTTTAATGCCCTAACATTCCATCTTTGCTTGTTATCAGTCTGTAAGGTTTCCATTCCTGAGCTCATGCAATCAATGGAGAAAGCCATTGACAGATTCCGCAACGTTATAAGATACCAACAACTCCAATTTGATCAAATCTTAATTTGTATGTATTGCATCTCCTAGGTATCTGTTGAACTTATTGTTTTCTCATTCTATATTTACCTAAAAACTATTATCTGTGCAATGTTTCATGGTTGATTTTTTTTTTGGGTATAAATTAGTAATGCCAATGTGCATTTACGAATTTTGTTCAGAATCAGAAGTTGTATGCACCTTGTATATAACATCAAACATTTTTGTCATTTTTGCTCATGCCACTTTCTTGCTTTCCTTGAATCCACATGTCGGCATTCTTGCAAGTTCTCATAAGATAATTTAGGTGTATCTAGGTCTTGTCCTTTGATGCTTTATTTTATTTTATTTTTGGGTCACCTAATTGTTATCTCTTCTAGTTTCTACTGATGAATTCTACGAATTCTTTTGTCCTACATACATTCAATGATATGAATATCGATTGATAGATTCTACTCACATACAGGACCAAGTAGAATTTCAGATTCTCTAGTTGAAGGCTCTTCTTGGATAAGAAATGCACGTTTTATTTCTAAAATCACACATCAGTTTGAAGAATTTTTATATTTTGTATATCGTAGTAGTAAATTAGTTTTATATTGATAGGAATGGTTAAGAATTTTCACATTATATTACTAATATGTAAACTGAATTAGTTTTAGCAAGGAATTAATTAATTAGAACAGCTATATCTATCTGCCCATACACATTCACATTCCAGACTGCATTGATCGATTGTGTCTCATCCGGACTTAGCTTTATCCTCGATCTTTCTTATATCACCCTACTTTCATAGGCGAAGCTTGTGCTGATTGGTATACGGAATCAATTTAGAGAAATAACATCCTTAAACATGATCATTGCATGTCAAAATTATATTTGACACATTTACATTATTACATATCTGTTACATATTTCCCTAAAGTATTTTTTTTTATCTACTACTACAATGGTGAACATCTTCCCTCAGTATGTTAAATATTTTTAAGCTTCATTATCAGATACTTGGATTTACGTATATAAACATCTTGTGTACATGAGAATTCACAAATATATGTTTACATTTCTAGAATGCTATTTCTGCTGTAATTCATGATGATGCTTGTGTTGCTAATTATATTTTTATCACTCCTGTGTTCCAACTTGGCTAGTTGGACACCCTGGAATCACTCCTAAGCTACATAATCTCTATGCTTCAGGTCACAAACTCGCGCTACCTGGATGTTTGGGATGTCGCGTCTACATGAGCGAACCATGTAAGTCAATAAATTTTAGGGAAACATTCTGATGAAAAATGTGATAAAAACCTAAAGTTTTGTTTCGTTTGGTGAACCTCGTAAACATTGTTCCCTGGCTTTCTTCACTACGACGTGTTCAAGAACTGTTATCCATGAACTAAATAAAATGCCTAACATGTTGGACTACTTTTATTATTCAACTTGTTTACTTCAGAGCTCAAGAACCTAAATGGACTATTTCTAGTCGAATACAGGCAAATTTTCAGGGTTCTGCTGAATTCAATAAGGTTTAATTGTAGTTCTTTGTGGTTGAGTTCCAGTTTCAATTGGAAATGGCTTCAATTAAAAATGAATTGGGGATTAAGTTTAGCAAAACGCACCGGAATCAAATAAAAGAGAACTAACCTGTGGTATTTTGAGTGGAACATCTCACTAGAATCCAATTTTCAGTCGTAGTACTTCTTTATATTAAAAACATTTAGAACAAATCAATATGTAAAACTTAATAGAAATGGAAAATAATGGCTGTGGGACTCAAAACTCTTTTAGCTAATTTGCAAACTAACTAGTTTGAAGGTTAGTGTTAAGCTACACGGTAACCGTGCATCATAACAATTTCCCTAGTTTGAATTCATTTGTCACATGGCAAGAGCAACTCTTTTCGCATCTTATCAGAGCAAGATTTCAAACTGTAGAAACCCACAACACCTTTCAACTCTTAAATTGCTTAACATGGTCACATCTCAAATGACCAATTGATTGTGTCAGTGGTCTGTTTAGAGTGTTTAAGATTAATAAATAATTTTAGTAAAAAGCATCATGCTACCTCGTTGATGAAAGTTCAGTAATTAACAGATTGAGACAAAACACCCCAGTTCTTTGAAAGAAATCCTCATATAAATGGAATAGTTAAGTAGCATAGCATTTGGCTTAGTCTTCTTGCATGTTAGTCATTCGGGTAGACCAAGTAGAGATCTTTCGAGGAACTAATTTGTCATATGCTTTTTTTAATAATCTAAGTATTTAATTCTTCGAAGTCATTAATGTTGAAGGTGTCAAACCCACTCTCACACAAGTTTTCCACTAACTGTAAATCGAGAAGTATTTACATAGACTCATCTAGGCAATCAACGTTCGTAGATTTGTCGTCTCACTAAAAAAAAAATAGATATTGATTAACCGTTTGGAGGGTCTAACTAATACACCATAGCCCCGAGCTCTAAACTGCCACAAATGAAAAACATATCAATTACCTTCAACAATCAATGAATAAATAATTTCATCAGTAAGCTTGATTTATGTTGACACGTGCATAGCCATGTAAGTTTGAGTACATTAGGCGACATATTGCTTCTAACCTAGGAATTGCTAAACATAAAATTCGAGGAAAAAACCCAATGTATGAAAAATACTTCAAGAAATTATGCAGGGGAATCTTGTATTGTTTAATAGAGCCCCACCCTATTATGAAATAGGGTACCCCACCCTACCCAGATTAGTCATACAAGCATTCCAACCTATTTATTGGAAGGGAGCACTATTTGTTTACACTCATTAGTTTGTAAGGATTTTAATGGAGACTTTGATGAAATCAAATGACTGTCATGTACCTTTATCTTTGGTAGCTCAAGAGAGGCTCGTTTACTCATGTTTCTCATATGAATCTCGTCTCCAACCATCGAGGATCCTATTTCTATACCAACTCAACACATGCATATTGGACAGCCCTAATCTGCCACAAATTCCGAAAAAGACCATATGCTGACACCGGATACCCCACATGGCTGGCCCCATAGCCATTTATAGAAAGGTACAGGAAATTGAGCAAGCCGCCATATGGGAGAGTATTTCTTTCGATTTTACTAGGAATTGATCCTTGCTTCATTCTGCAACTCTACCATGTGATAATCCACTCAGCTCAGCCTTGGGGGCCCTATCTGCCACAAATGAAGAATATATTGGTGACCTTCAACCATCAATGAATAAATAATTTCATATGTAAGCTTGATTTACGCTGACACATGCATAGCCGTAAGTTTGAGTACATTAAGCATAGCAATGCCATAAGTCAAAACACAAAGTAATTATGTAAATATCAAGTATATGACAAGCTATCGAATGCGAATTTAGAGAAAGTAAATCTGGATGGAGTATTTGATTTTTCTATGGATTCCCAATCCTATTACCTATTCAATAAATAATTTGAAACAACTGCTAAAATTAAACTTACAACAAACCATATAGAATAAATCACAATTAATAAGGTTTATTTCACAAAGCTATAATGCTACCAACAAGATCTAGCTAATGCCATAAGGTTAGTAAAAAGGGGGATGAAATAGACAATTTGGAACAAGCAATATTGTCACAAACAAAACACAGTTTTTCACGAAAAGCCATATATCAGCACCAACAAGTGTTGGGGGTTATTTAACTATAACTTGTTCTGCCAACCAGATCTAGATAGTCATATGGTTAATAAAAAATGGTCATTTATATTTGTTGCCTTCCTTTTTGTTATCGCCCTCCTACGTTTACTCCTCAAAATTGTAGCATGATCAATTCACCTTGTTAAATTCAAAAATACATCAATCATCTTTCAAAGCCAAACAACAACAACAAAAAAATCCTGGTGGACTAATGGCTAGCGCATGCGATGTTACAACCTTGAGGTTTGAAGGTTAAAAATTAATAAAGTCAGTGTGCTCGTCCTCCCCACGCGTATATATATATATATATATATATATATATATATATATATATATATATATATATATATATATATAACATTAATTAAATGAGATTGAAATTTAGTTTTAATTTAATATCAGAGATAAGAAGAATTTAAAACTATTAATATTGACCTAATTTAATTTATTTAATAAAATAATTAATAGTTAATAAGTAAATAAATTTATAGGAATATATAGGATTTATTACAAAAATTCTGGATTTTTCATAATTTTTGAATATTTTAGTGGGATAAATCAATTAAGCCAAGCCTGTTTAGAATCCTCCATTTAAGTTACGAGTTGATAATATCAATTAACCTAAGTTCATATTACACAACCTAAATTCACTCTCATCAAATCGCTACTCCTTCGCCCTTCACCATGCTCGTGGTGCTGTTGCCGTAGCCGCCCTATCGTGTCGGACATCGGCGCAACCCCTCAATCCAAGTGAACAACCAATGTTGACAACTCTTTTCGCTTCTCCCCCATCGCCACCACCGGCCTTCACTATGTCTAAGCAGTCGCATGCTGACGTGCTAGTCACCGCTGCTGCTGTGCCACTTCCACTTAGTGTCGTGTCTTGGTTGAGACCATCATCCTGGGAAGCCGGCTGCCATCGAGAGACAGCTTGATTCTGTGCTTGTTGTCGTCGCCAACGCCGCCAGTCAAGAAACATTGTCGTCGTGTGTCTCGCCAACTACCGCAAGAAGCAGTTGTTGCCCCAATCAACGCCACTGCCTCGGCCACTGCCGTCGTAATTGTGAGGTGATTGATTAAGTATATTAACTAGATTATTGATTTGGGGCTCCCGGAGCTATGGTGAAGCGGAAGGGTGACTAGTTGTCATCTCAGGCATTCGCGGTTCGATCCCGAGCTACGACATATTTTGCAAAAAAAATTTCTCCAAATGGGGCGCGAACCCTAGGATGCCGGGACGCTAGGCTTCTAGACTGCCCGCCGCGAGCACTTCCCGATTTACCTTGGCGGCCGATGGGAAACTTCCGTTGGGCCAAGCCGGTCGCCCGAGATTCGACGTTACCCAACCTCATTAATCGTTTTTTTAATAATTGATTCGGGTTTTAATTAAACAGTACTTTGGTTAATGCTTTGATTAATAGATTTGTTTATTAGGTGATTAATTAATGGATAGATTGATTCATTTAATTGAATTATTTGGTTAATGTTTTGATTAATAGATTTGTTTATTAGGTGATTCATTAATGGATAGATTTATTCATTTATTGAATTAGATAGGAGTTGAGTAAAATGGAATGATGTGTAATTTAGAGAATTAATGGTTACTTAATAAGTTGGTTAGTACGAGTAATTAATTAATAGCATACTTAATTGATTAACTTAACTTATTGATCTATTTGATAAATGATTTATTTGATTTAATTAGATAATTACTTTAATTTTAAGCTAATTGGATTAGTAATCAATTTAATAATTGAATAAAAAGTAATCAATGAAAAAGATAATTGATTTGATATAATTTAAGAGTTAACTAAATTAGTTTAATTAACTTGATAATTAAATTAAATTTCCAATCAGATCAGTAATTACTAATGAAATGATAGATTTATTAATATTGATTAAATAATGAATAAATTTATAGGTGCATCAATGAATTGATGTAGGAATAATCAATAGGTTAATAAGCTGAATCGACTCTATTGCTAGGATTATTATAGTAATAGCTTCATATTCTATACTTAAAGATTCGAGCTCGAGGCTTGCACCTTGACTTGAAGACGGCTATGATATTTTACAAAGAAGTGGGTAGTTTTTCCTTGACCTCTATAGTTTCTTTAATCTTAGTGCATAATTATTTATTATTATATATTGATTAGACAACATTTACTTGATTAGACAGGTTTAGAGGACAAGATGTTTGGCAAAAAGGTAAACTCTCCTGATAGGAATAGGTAAGGATGCGTTCCTAGTTGAGAAAACAGTAAGCGTTGGTAAGACCTAAGGTTTCAACGAAATCCTAAGTTAGAACCAGACAGTCCCGAGACTGTCATAATCGTTATAAATATTATATTATGCCTATGGTTCTAACTATGTGGTGCAGGAAATCGAAGCTGGAAGTTAGCTGAAAAAAGGGCATTCAGGCACTCAAAGTGGGTCCAGGCACTTGGATAGGCCCGAACCCATCCACGTACCGTCTGAGTTGGAACGCTTCCATTGGTCGGCACACGTTAGCTCCAACCGCCCGATAGTGGTCCAGGCACCTAGATTAGGATAAAAGTTGTCGAAAAAAGCTTTGCTAAGGTTACGCCATGTTAGCCTTGATGGGGCACCTAGGGCAGGTCCAAGTGCCCGGATAAGGCTATAATGGTAGCTTTGACCAGCGGCTTCAGAACATCATTCTCTACAACTTCCATGCGTGCTACTTCGAAAAACTCACTATGAGGCACAAACACTGATTCGACGACAACGCCCAATGGTGGCACCGACGACAACGCCCAAGATTCTACTCAAAATAGTCGATATTACTGTTTTGTTTATTGTACTTTCAATTCCATACATTTGAAATTATTTATATTGATAGTGGATTGTTCAACGAAAGCACTCAATGAGTGTAGGCCTTGGACTAGTAGCACGGGCTATGAACCAAGTAAAAGAAAGTGTGTTATCGTTGATTTTTTTTTTATTATTCCACTACTTTATTACTTGAGGTTTTCTGAAAAGGTGAAAAAGCGACTCGCACTATTCATCATCCCCACACCTCCCCACCCCCCAACCCACCCACTTGTACAGCTCCTTTCGATCCTACAATATCTACATAATAAATAGTATGATAGTGAGTACAAATTTTGAGAAAGAATAATTTAAACTACCTAACAAAGTATTTCCAGGAGCTTTGCTCTATTCCACGAAAGATAAGGACATGGATCATTTTGAAGCATCCATACTCCATATAGCTAGATTAATAAAGATATCACAACTATTTTGGGGCTTCCAGAAGCATATATAATGCTATTCCATTGAATTTTCCTAACAATTTGACAATCAAATCTTTTTGATAAATAAAATGAAAAGAAAAAAAAGCAAAACTAGAACTAAGTAGCAACTTCAACTTCAAATAAGCATAACAAATGAAGTCAATGATAATGGATAAGTTAAGGAGCAAACGTTCGGCAACAGAAGAAAAAAGTGAAATTTCATTTGTTACAAACCTGCTGGTAGATCTCCTGCAAATCAGCAACTGCAACATGTCCTGTTGGTGCTATTGAATCCACTGTTGCTGTAAAGATGAGAGAAGTCCAAGGTCAGCAACTAACTAACAATTGCACTCGCAAGACCACTAAGGTTCTATCTAGGTACAAGCACAGAAGAGTCCACTATCTAAAAACTGTACAGAAGTCAGCAACGCAGTAAAACTCAGAACTGTGATAAGTGAATCACCAGAATGTCAACTAATTGTGATGATGAGTGTCCTAATTACCCTTCCTAATAGCGGGATGTTTCAGCTAAGTGAGCCTACTTAGTGAGGAAGTAGTTCAGTGCCAGGACTGTTAGGGTGTTCCAGCAAGTAGCATAAATCACTGCCAAGCAGTTTCAATAGGTGTCATTCAGTACATATGGTTGCAACTGTGTGAAAGTTTATTCAACATGTTGGTCGTCATAATGGGATCAGGTGTTTTCACTCTCACCATGGCATCCTGTTTGAATTGATTGGAGATTGGGAAACATGGAGGAAAACAGAATGAAAATCAACATAAGCACCCATTGCTAGGAGGTCCTGAATATTCAAGTAGGCTAAGCATTTTCATCACAATGGATTAAATCAGCCAAAGGTTCCCCTTCCCCTAGACACTTTCATTAGTTGTTGGTCCAACCAATCCAATAATATGAGAATAAAGGAAAACTCAGAAGCCCTAAATGATCCGCTATCAGCATACAGATTCTACTCATAATCTAGAACATCAAAGCATTGTGATCTAGCCATAATAGCCTTCTGTACCATATCAGGTGAATAAATAATAATGGTATCCTAATGCAAAAAAAGGAAATCAATTTCAATTTTAAATTTGAAGAACCCTGAATATTATTTTGCTGATTTGCATAGTTGTTGTGTTGTTGAAATTGAGAAACTTGAGTTTGTTGCTGCTGTTGCACTAGTTGACAATGGCCACTGGGATGCTGAAATTGTTGCTGTCCAGGTGCCTGTGAAGGGATAACTTTTTTCCTATATGAAGCTAGAATATTTTGAATTTGCTTCTCATACAGAGGAATTTTATCCTTCAGACTTGGCCTGATATTGGCCTTGGATAACTGCAATACTTGCAATGTGCGTTCTAAAATCATCTTAAAACCTTTCATTTTCTCAAATTGTTCTGCAGCCTTTGCTGATGGCAGAGCATCATTCTGAAACTCAAAATACAAGAGAAAGCACAAATCAAAGTGATATCAGAAAAGTTAGATTTATTTGCTCACTTCTGATTAAATTAGGTGCAAGTATCTCAAGAACCAACAGGATAATTACCTGCTGCAACTTCAGAGAAAGTCGTTGGTGAAACTCGTGTAGGTCAGCAAAGTAGAGATCTTTCATGGACATAATCTGCCACAAATGAAGAATATATTGGTTACCTTCAACAATCAATGAATAAATAATTTCATCAATAAGTTTGAATATGCTGGCACTGTAATGGATGCATACATAGCCGTGTAGGTTTGTGTGCATTAGGCATAGCAATGTCACGAGTCAAAACACAAAGTAATTATGTAAATAGCAAGTATATGATAGGAGTTTAGAATGTCAATTTAGAGAAAGTAAATCTGGATCGGGTATTTGATTTTTCTATGGATTACCATTCCTATGCCCTATTCAATAAATAATTTGATACAAGGAAGCCGCTAAAAACAAACTAGATATCAGCATCGACAAGTGATGGGGGTTATTTAACAAAAACTTGCTTTGCCAACCAGATCTAGATAGTCATATGGTTAGTAAAAAAATCGTCATTATACTTGTTGCCTTCCTTTTGATCTCCCCCAAACATTTACACCTCAAAACTGTAGACTAATCGATTTGACATGTTCAATTCAAAAATAGATCAATCATCTTTTAAAGCCATATGCATAGAAAAGATACAAAATAAACGAGATGGCTTGTTATACACTTGCCAGCAGATGATAATGTTTGATAGCATGTCCATTAGCAAAAACTCAATAATGTATGTATCAAAACCTAGATAGTTGTGTAATTAAAATACAATAACAACAAAAACAACAACCAAGCTTTATCCCACTTGGTGGGTCGGCTATAGTTGCGTAATTAAAACACACACACACACACACTACCATCACAAAAACATAACATTTTGCCTTCATGAATTCGTGTGACGAACTAATAGGTCAGTTGAATTATTGGAAACATATTTTATATAGCATAAGTGAATTTGAAAGTCAGAATGTTTTGAAGCCTTCTGGAAGATTTAAGTGTAAATATGTAACAGTTCTGTTGGTGCAAAGAGCACCAGATTGTTGAAACTAATTTTGATGTTGGCCAAGGTTCAAAGTTAAGGTTCATTGTGATCTAACAAGGTTACCTGAGTATGCAGGTAAGTCCTAGTTGAGGTTAGGCAAAGAAGTCCTGGTCAAGTGGATTAGCAAAAAGTCTTGGTCAAGTGGATTGGGAAGAAATCATGGTCAAATGGATTGGGAAGAAGTCCTAGTCAAGAGGACTTAGCAAAGGACTTGGCAGATCGAGGACATCGAGCAAAAGTCCTAGGGATCGCAAACACCAGGCAGAAGTCTAGGCGGGTCGAGGGTCCCGAAGGTCAAGATCGGATGTTGAGGAAAAATCCAAACAGGTTTAGAGGGCAAGATGTTTGGCAAAAAGGTAAACTCTCCTGATAGGAGTAGGTAAGGATGCGTTCCTAGTTGAGAAAACAGTAAGCGTTGGTAAGACCTAAGGTTTCAGCGAAATCCTAAGTTAGAACCAGACAGTCCTGAGACTATCATAATCGTTATAAATATTATATTATGCCTATGGTTCTAACTATGTGGTGCAGGAAATCGAAGCTGGAAGTTAGCTGAAAAAAGGGCATTCAAGCACTCAAAGTGGGTCCAGGCACTTGGATAGGCCCGAACCCATCCACGTACCGTCTGAGTTGGAACGCTTCCATTGGTCGACACACGTTAGCTCCAACCGCCCGATAGTGGTCCAGGCGCCTAGATTAGGATAAAAGTTGTCGGAAAGAGCTTTGCTAAGGTTACGCCATGTTAGCCTTGATGGGGCACCTAGGACAGGTCCAAGTGTCCGGATAAGGCTATAATGGTAGCTTTGACCAGCGGCTTCAGAACATCATTCTCTACAACTTCCGTACATGCTACTTCGAAAAACTCACTATGACGCACAAACGTTGATTCGACGACAACGCCCAATGGTGGCACCGACGACAACGCCCAAGATTCTACTCAAAATCGTCGATATTACTGTTTTGTTTATTGTACTTTCAATTCCATACATTTGAAATTATTTAAACTGATAGTGGATTGCTCAACGAAAGCACTCAATGAGTGCGGGCCTTGGACTAGTAGCACGGGCTATGAACCAAGTAAAAGAAAGTGTGTTATCGTTGATTTTTTTTTATTATTCCACTACTTTATTACTCGAGGTTTTCTGAAAAGGTGAAAAAGCGACTCGCGCTATTCATCAACCCCCACCCCTCCAACCCACACCCCCACCCAACCCACCCACTTGTAGAGCTCTTTTCGATCCTACAATATCTACATAATAAATAGTATGATAGTGAGTACAAATTTTGAGAAAGAATAATTTAAACTACCTAACAAAGTATTTCCAGGAGCTTTGCTCTATTCCACGAAAGATAAGGTCATGGATCATTTTGAAGCATCTATACTCCATAAAGCTAGATTAATAAAGATATCACAACTATTTTGAGCCTTGCAGATGCATATATAATGCTATTCCATTGAATTTTCTCTTACATTTTGACAATCAAATCTTTTTGAGAAATAAAATGAAAAGAAAAAAAAAGCAAAACTAGAACTAAGTAGCAACTTCAACTTCAAATAAGCATAACAAATGAAGTCAATGATAATGTATAAGTTAAGGAGCAAACGTTCGGCAACAGAAGAAAAAAGTGAAATTTCATTTGTTACAAACCTGTTGGTAGATCTCCTGCAAATCAGCAACTGCAACATGTCCTGTTGGTGCTATCGAATCCACTGTTGCTGTAAAGATGAGAGAAGTCCATGGTTAGCAACTAACTAACAATTGCACTCGCCATACCACTAAGGTTCTATCTAGGTACAAGCACAGAAGAGTCCACTATCTAAAAACTGTACAGAAGTCAGCAACGCAGTAAAACTCAGAACTGTGATAAGTGAATCACCAGAATGTCAACTAATTGTGATGATGAGTGTCCTAATTACCCTTCCTAATAGCGGGATGTTTCAGCTAAGTGAGCCTACTTCGTGAGGAAGTAGTTCAGTGCCAGGACTGTTAGGGTGTTCCAGCAAGTAGCATAAATCACTGCCAAGCAGTTTCAATAGGTGTCATTCAGTACATATGGTTGCAACTGTGTGAAAGTTTGTTCAACATGTTGGTCCTCATAATGGAATCAGGTGTTTTCACTCTCACCATGGCATCCTGTTTGAATTGATTGTAGATTGGGAAAAATGGAGGAAAACAGAATGAAAATCAACATAAGCACCCATTGCTAGGAGGTCCTGAATATTCAAGTAGGCTAAGCATTTCCATCACAATGGATTAAATAAGCCAAAGGTTCACCTTCCCCTAGACACTTTCATTAGTTGTTGGTCCAACCAATCCAATAATATGAGAATAAAGGAAAACTCAGGAGCCCTAAATGATCCGCTATCAGCATACAGATTCTACTCATAATCTAGAACATCAAAGCATTGTGATCTAGCCATAATAGCCTTCTGTACCATATCAGGTGAATAAATAATAATGGTATCCTAATGCAAAAAAAGGAAATCAATTTCAATTTTAAATTTGAAGAACCCTGAATATTATTTTGCTGATTTGCATAGTTGTTGTGTTGTTGCAATTGAGAAACTTGAGTTTGTTGCTGCTGTTGCACTAATTGAGAATGGCTACTGGGATGCTGAAATTGTTGCTGTCCAGGTGGCTGTGAAGTGATAACTTTTCTCTTTTTTGAAGCTAGAATATTTTGAATTTGCTTCTCATACATAGGAATTTTATCCTTCAGACTTGGCCTGATATTGGCCTTGGATAACTGCAATACTTGCAATGTGCGTTCTAAAATCATCTTAAAACCTTTCATTTTCTCAAATTGTTCTGCAGCCTTTGCTGATGGCAGAGCATCATTCTGAAACTCAAAATACAAGAGAAAGCACAAATCAAAGTGATATCAGAAAAGTTAGATTTATTTGCTCACTTCTGATTAAATTAGGTGCAAGTATCTCAAGAACCAACAGGATAATTACCTGCTGCAACTTCAGAGCAAGTCGTTGGTGAAACTCATGTAGGTCAGCAAAGTAGAGATCTTTCATGGACATAATCTGCCACAAATGAAGAATATATTGGTTACCTTCAACAATCAATGAATAAATAATTTCATCAATAAGTTTGAATATGCTGGCACTGTAATGGATGCATACATAGCCGTGTAGGTTTGTGTGCATTAGGCATAGCAATGTCACGAGTCAAAACACAAAGTAATTATGTAAATAGCAAGTATATGATAGGAGTTTAGAATGTCAATTTAGAGAAAGTAAATCTGGATCGGGTATTTGATTTTTCTATGGATTACCATTCCTATGCCCTATTCAATAAATAATTTGATACAAGGAAGCCGCTAAAAACAAACTAGATATCAGCATCGACAAGTGATGGGGGTTATTTAACAAAAACTTGCTTTGCCAACCAGATCTAGATAGTCATATGGTTAGTAAAAAAATCGTCATTATACTTGTTGCCTTCCTTTTGATCTCCCCCAAACATTTACACCTCCAAACTGTAGACTAATCGATTTGACATGTTCAATTCAAAAATAGATCAATCATCTTTTAAAGCCATATGCATAGAAAAGATACAAAATAAACGAGATGGCTTGTTATACACTTGCCAGCAGATGATAATGTTTGATAGCATGTCCATTAGCAAAAACTCAATAATGTATGTATCAAAACCTAGATAGTTGTGTAATTAAAATACAATAACAACAAAAACAACAACCAAGCTTTATCCCACTTGGTGGGGTCGACTATAGTTGCGTAATTAAAACACACACACACACACACACTACCATCACAAAAACATAACATTTTGCCTTCATGAATTCGTGTGACGAACTAATAGGTCAATTGAATTATTGGAAACATATTTTATATAGCATAAGTGAATTTGAAAGTCAGAATGTTTTGAAGCCTTCTGGAAGATTTAAGTGTAAATATGTAACATTTCTGTTGGTGCAAAGAGCACCAGATTGTTGAAACTAATTTTGATGTTGGCCAAGGTTCAAAGTTAAGGTTCATTGTGATCTAACAAGGTTACCTGAGTATGCAGGTAAGTCCTAGTTGAGGTTAGGCAAAGAAGTCCTGGTCAAGTGGATTAGCAAAAAGTCTTGGTCAAGTGGATTGGGAAGAAATCATGGTCAAATGGATTGGGAAGAAGTCCTAGTCAAGAGGACTTAGCAAAGGACTTGGCAGATCGAGGACATCGAGCAAAAGTCCTAGGGATCGCAAACACCAGGCAGAAGTCTAGGCGGGTCGAGGGTCCCGAAGGTCAAGATCGGATGTTGAGGAAAAATCCAAACAGGTTTAGAGGGCAAGATGTTTGGCAAAAAGGTAAACTCTCCTGATAGGAGTAGGTAAGGATGCGTTCCTAGTTGAGAAAACAGTAAGCGTTGGTAAGACCTAAGGTTTCAGCGAAATCCTAAGTTAGAACCAGACAGTCCTGAGACTGTCATAATCGTTATAAATATTATATTATGCCTATGGTTCTAACTATGTGGTGCAGGAAATCGAAGCTGGAAGTTAGCTGAAAAAAGGGCATTCAAGCACTCAAAGTGGGTCCAGGCACTTGGATAGGCCCGAACCCATCCACGTACCGTCTGAGTTGGAACGCTTCCATTGGTCGACACATGTTAGCTCCAACCGCCCGATAGTGGTCCAGGCGCCTAGATTAGGATAAAAGTTGTCGGAAAGAGCTTTGCTAAGGTTACGCCATGTTAGCCTTGATGGGGCACCTAGGACAGGTCCAAGTGTCCGGATAAGGCTATAATGGTAGCTTTGACCAGCGGCTTCAGAACATCATTCTCTACAACTTCCGTACATGCTACTTCGAAAAACTCACTATGACGCACAAACGTTGATTCGACGACAACGCCCAATGGTGGCACCGACGACAACGCCCAAGATTCTACTCAAAATCGTCAATATTACTGTTTTGTTTATTGTACTTTCAATTCCATACATTTGAAATTATTTAAACTGATAGTGGATTGCTCAACGAAAGCACTCAATGAGTGCGGGCCTTGGACTAGTAGCACGGGCTATGAACCAAGTAAAAGAAAGTGTGTTATCGTTGATTTTTTTTTATTATTCCACTACTTTATTACTCGAGGTTTTCTAAAAAGGTGAAAAAGCGACTCGCGCTATTCATCAACCCCCACCCCTCCAACCCCCACCCCCACCCCCACCCCCACCCAACCCACCCACTTGTAGAGCTCTTTTCGATCCTACAATATCTACATAATAAATAGTATGATAGTGAGTACAAATTTTGAGAAAGAATAATTTAAACTACCTAACAAAATATTTCCAGGAGTTTTGCTCTATTGCACGAAAGATAAGGTCATGGATCATTTTGAAGCATCTATACTCCATAAAGCTAGATTAATAAAGATATCACAACTATTTTGCGCCTTGCAGATGCATATATAATGCTATTCCATTGAATTTTCTCTTACATTTTGACAATCAAATCTTTTTGAGAAATAAAATGAAAAGAAAAAAAAAAGCAAAACTAGAACTAAGTAGCAACTTCAACTTCAAATAAGCATAACAAATGAAGTCAATGATAATGGATAAGTTAAGGAGCAAACGTTCGGCAACAGAAGAAAAAAGTGAAATTTCATTTGTTACAAACCTGTTGGTAGATCTCCTGCAAATCAGCAACTGCAACATGTCCTGTTGGTGCTATCGAATCCACTGTTGCTGTAAAGATGAGAGAAGTCCAAGGTTAGCAACTAACTAACAATTGCACTCGCCATACCACTAAGGTTCTATCTAGGTACAAGCACAGAAGAGTCCACTATCTAAAAACTGTACAGAAGTCAGCAACGCAGTAAAACTCAGAACTGTGATAAGTGAATCACCAGAATGTCAACTAATTGTGATGATGAGTGTCCTAATTACCCTTCCTAATAGCGGGATGTTTCAGCTAAGTGAGCCTACTTCGTGAGGAAGTAGTTCAGTGCCAGGACTGTTAGGGTGTTCCAGCAAGTAGCATAAATCACTGCCAAGCAGTTTCAATAGGTGTCATTCAGTACATATGGTTGCAACTGTGTGAAAGTTTGTTCAACATGTTGGTCCTCATAATGGAATCAGGTGTTTTCACTCTCACCATGGCATCCTGTTTGAATTGATTGTAGATTGGGAAAAATGGAGGAAAACAGAATGAAAATCAACATAAGCACCCATTGCTAGGAGGTCCTGAATATTCAAGTAGGCTAAGCATTTCCATCACAATGGATTAAATAAGCCAAAGGTTCACCTTCCCCTAGACACTTTCATTAGTTGTTGGTCCAACCAATCCAATAATATGAGAATAAAGGAAAACTCAGGAGCCCTAAATGATCCGCTATCAGCATACAGATTCTACTCATAATCTAGAACATCAAAGCATTGTGATCTAGCCATAATAGCCTTCTGTACCATATCAGGTGAATAAATAATAATGGTATCCTAATGCAAAAAAAGGAAATCAATTTCAATTTTAAATTTGAAGAACCCTGAATATTATTTTGCTGATTTGCATAGTTGTTGTGTTGTTGCAATTGAGAAACTTGAGTTTGTTGCTGCTGTTGCACTAATTGAGAATGGCTACTGGGATGCTGAAATTGTTGCTGTCCAGGTGGCTGTGAAGTGATAACTTTTCTCTTTTTTGAAGCTAGAATATTTTGAATTTGCTTCTCATACATAGGAATTTTATCCTTCAGACTTGGCCTGATATTGGCCTTGGATAACTGCAATACTTGCAATGTGCGTTCTAAAATCATCTTAAAACCTTTCATTTTCTCAAATTGTTCTGCTGCCTTTGCTGATGGCAGAGCATCATTCTGAAACTCAAAATGCAAGAGAAAGCACAAATCAAAGTGATATCAGAAAAGTTAGATTTATTTGCTCACTTCTGATTAAATTAGGTGCAAGTATCTCAAGAACCAACAGGATAATTACCTGCTGCAACTTCAGAGAAAGTCGTTGGTGAAACTCATGTAGGTCAGCAAAGTAGAGATCTTTCATGGACATAATCTGCCACAAATGAAGAATATATTGGTTACCTTCAACAATCAATGAATAAATAATTTCATCAATAAGTTTGAATATGCTGGCACTGTAATGGATGCATACATAGCCGTGTAGGTTTGTGTGCATTAGGCATAGCAATGTCACGAGTCAAAACACAAAGTAATTATGTAAATAGCAAGTATATGATAGGAGTTTAGAATGTCAATTTAGAGAAAGTAAATCTGGATGGGATATTTGATTTTTCTATGGATTACCATTCCTATGCGCTATTCAATAAATAATTTGATACAAGGAAGCTGCTAAAAACAAACTTAACTTATTGCAGCAAGCCTTATATCACAATTCACAACTACTAGGGGTTATTTAACAAAGATATAGCCAACAAGATCTAACTAATGTCATAAGGTTCGTAAAAAGGTGACAAAATAGATAATTTGGAACAAATAATATATTAAAAACGAAACACAGCTTATCATGAAAAGCCAGATATCAGCACCGCAAGTGTTGGGGGTTATTTAACAAAACTTGTTCTGCCAACTAGATCTAGATAGTCATATGGTTAGTAAAAAATCGTCATTTATATTTGTTGCCTTCCATTTGATTTGCCCCCAATATTTACTCCTCAAAATTGTAGTGTAATCGATTCAACTTGTTCAATTAAAAAATAGATCAATCATCTTTCAAAGCCATATGCACAGAAAATAGACAAAATAAATGAGATGGCTTGTTATACACTTGCCTGCAGATGGTAATGTTTGACAGCATGTCAATTAGCAAAAATTATAAATTATGTATCAAAACCCAGATAGTTGTGTAATTAAAAAAATATATACAAATACTATCATCACAAAACATAACATTTTGCCTACATGAATTCATGTGACGAACTAATAGGTCAGTTGAAGTATTGGAAACATATTTTTTATAGCATAAGTGAATTTGAAAGTAGGGTTAGCAATTTCCTCTGAATCTGACGGAGGATCCAATATCAACCCGAATGGAGGAGGGCATGGAGTGACTATTGATACTCGATATCCGACCCGAATACCCGATTAAAAATATATATATATACATTAAAGATTTTTTTCTAAAACCCACTAACAATTTGTGTTGATGTTAAGAATAGGTTATATAGATGTTTAATCTATTTTTAAAATTATAGATATATATTTTTTAAATATGATGTTAATTCTAATCATAGTAGTCAAAAGTGAGCGGTTCGCACGCTTAAGCGCAAGGCGTCGCGACCGCGAGGCTTCCTCGCTTTTGCGAACGCGGAAGCGAGCGGGTTCGACAATGCGAGCGCTTCGCGCGACGCGCGACGCGTTCTTGCGCGACACGCGACCCGTTCATTGGAAAAAATTTTGTTCAAAATTTGCTTTTGTTTTGATTAAAGCCCTAATTCTCCTGCGCCTCTTCATCTTCCTCTCGCCATCATCAACGTTTGCCCCGTCTTCGTCTGCTTCTCGCCGCCGTCCAAGCATCTTCGTCTGCGTCTTCGTCTGCTTCTCGCTGTCGTCCAAGCGTCTTCGTCTGCTTCGTCGACGTCCAAGTATTCCTTTCTCAGTTCAAATTCAATAGTTGGCACGGTCTGAGATGTCCGGCGACCCTTCCGGCGTCGCTGGACACTATTTGCGGTGTCCAGCGGCGCCGGAAGTGTTGTAGGACGCCTCCAGTGATGCCGGAAGCAACATCGCACCCCTCCGGCGCCGGCGGAAGCGTCCAGCGACGCTTCCGGCGACGTCGGAGACGTCCGGCGCCGCTGGACACTATTTGCGGTGTCCAGCGACGCCGGAAGCGTCGCGGCACGGCACGTCTCTAGCGACACCGGAAGCAACATCGCCCGCCTCCGGCGCCGGCGGAAGTGTCCGGCGACGCTTCCGGAGACGTCCGGCGTCGCTTCCGGCGCCGTCGGAGGCGTGAGACGCTACTTCCGGCGGCGCCGGAGGCGTCCCGCGACGCTTCCGGTGCCGCTTGTTTTATTTTCGTTTTTCATTAATTAAAAAAAACAATTTCTCAAAAAAATCAAACAATTCCTAAAAAAATCTTTTAAATCATATTTAAAATCAGAAATCATATAAAATTTTTTTAAAAAAACAGAAATCAGATAAATTTAAAATTCAAAATTTAAAAATTATAATAAAAAATTATATTTATTAATTCAGATTTAAAATTTAAAATTTAAATATATAAAAATTATATTTAAACATATAAATTTAAAAATTCATATTTAAATCAGATTTATATGAATTATAATATTTAAATCATATTATTATGAATCATATTTAAATCATATTTAAAAAAATTATAATAAATTTAATTAATTCATATAAATCAGATTTATATTTTAATAATAATTTTTTTTTCCAGTTTTATATATATATATATTTGTTATTCATTGATTATTATTGATTTATTGTTATTGATTTCAATTTTCAGCGGCGTTGATTGAGTTGATTCTAAACCATGTTAAATACAGTAATTCCATCTACTCGAAAAGACATTTCTTGGAGTTATGCAACATGTTCAGATCCTAAAATTCCAAATATTGTCACTTGTATTTTTTGTGGTAAAATAACAAATGACGGAATTTATCGACACAAACTGCATTTAGTTGGAGGCAATAGAAATGTGAAAGCTTGTCCGAAATGTCCCGAGCAGGTTAAAGAAGAAATTAGAGAGTTCATGCAAAAAAAGTGTAATTTGAAAAATCAAATGGATGATATTCCGCATTCTGATGATATTGATGATTTGGAAGAACATGAAGATGACCATCAAAGTAAAGTGAAAGGAAACGACCAATATCTAATTCAAGCATCCATCCTACGGTCCAAGGTAAAAAGTGCAAACAAACTGGACCTATTAATCTTTATTTTATGAAAGATGTTGATGAAATTGTCAAACAAAGACGTGCAAAAAACAAAGGACAATTTGATAAAAATAAAAAGAAGTTGAGAGATATTGCGGTTGAGAAATTTGCAAGATGGATGTATGATGCTGGAATTCCTTTCAATGCTGTTAAATATGATTCTTTTGAGCCTTGTATTGAAGCTATTGGACAATTTGGATCTGGGATGAAACCTCCATCATATCATGAAGTGAGAGTTAAGTATTTAAAGAAAAAGTTGAAAAATACGAACTTGCTCCTCAAATCCAACGAAGAAGATCATGCTAGGACAGATAAAAAGGGTCGGACTCTTATAAATTTTTTGGTAAACGGTCCCAAAGGAAGTATTTTTGTTGAATCAGTTGATGCTTCAGGCTATTCTCACACAGCTGATAAGATGTTTGAGTTACTTCTAAATTTGTGTATCGCATTGGAGAAAAAAATGTGGTTCAGATCGTAACAGATAATACAAGTTGCAATGTCAGTGCAGGTAATATTTTAAATATATATTATTTTCAAGTTTCAATTAATAATTGGATATTTGGATCATTTTTTATTTTTTTGACTAATTTTATTTTTTTCAAGTCGTCTTTTGGAAAATCGATTTCCACACTTGTACTGGACTCCTTGTGCAGCTCATTGTTTAGATTTGTTGCTCGAGGATATATTCAAAATTCCTCATCTTAGATAACTGCATGAACAGGCGTTGATGGTGAATGGTTATATTTATAACAGACCACAAGTATTGAGCATGATGAGAGAGTTTACTAGGCAGAGAGACATGGTAAGAACCGCAAAGACACGTTTTGCAACCGCCTTTTTTTACTTTAAAGCGATTTCATGTACAACAAGCAAATCTGAGAAAGATGTTTACATCTGAAAAGTGGGCAAATAGTTGATTTTCGAAGGAGGCTGTAGGAAAACGTGTAGCAGAAGTGATATTGATGCCTTCGTTTTGGAAAAATATGGTTTTTGCATTAAAATTTGGTGGGCCATTGGTGAAAGTATTGCGACTGGTAGATGGTGAAAAAAGATCTCCTATGGGTTATATTTATGAGTCAATGGACAGAGCTAAAAAAACTATTGTTGCGTCATTTAACAATAATGAAGAGAAATATCGAAGTGTTTTTGAATTCATTGACAAAAGATGGAACATTCAACTCCATCAACCTTTGCACACAGCTGGATATTTCTTGAATTCAGAGTGTTTTTACTCAAACCCTGACATAGAAAATGATACAGAAGTGATGGAGGATTGTACAAGTGCATATCTAGATTGGTAAGAGGTGAGGATTTACAAGATCAGATCACGAATCAATTGGAAAAGTACAAGAAAGCAGGACTTTTTGGTTTGCCAATGGCTATCAGACAAAGAACTTTCAAATCACCAGGTAAATTTGCAAATAATTTGTTGTGATATTTCAATATTGGATGATATCATAACAATAAAGTTAATCTTATAATTTATTTGTTTTTTGTGTTTCAAGCTGATTGGTGGTCTTCTTATGGTGCATCAACGCCTGAATTAAAAACATTTGCAATGAAGATTTTAAACCTCACATGCTCTGCTTCTGGCTGTGAACGTAATTGGAGTGTTTTTGAACATGTAAGTTAGAGTTTTTTTTTAATACTTATTAAAAAATGTAATATGGACTTAACCTTTGATTTCTTAATTTTTTTTTATAGATACATTCCAAGAAGAGAAATAGGTTATCTCAACAACGATTGAATGATTTGGTATATATCAAGTACAATAGAGCTTTGAGGCGTAGATATAACATGTGGAATAAGATTGATCCTATTTCTTTGTCAGAGATAGATGATCGTAATGAATGGTTGTTGGGAAAATTAGATGGATAAAGACAATGAAAATGATTTTGTCTTTGAAGGTGAAGATTTGCGTTGGAGTGATGTAGCACGAGCATCTGGGGTTGGTGAAAGTGCATATGACTTTCGATCTCGAAATGCATCTTCTTCAAAAGGAGCATTATCATCTGCTTCAGCAAAAAGAAAATAAATTTCGGCTCAAACTAGTCTTGTCGATGAATAAGAGATTAACCTTGATGATGAAATTGAAGAAGAAGATACCGATGGATACAAATCAAGCGATAGAGCTGATGATATAGATTTGGATAATGAAGATGAAGAAGATGATGATTTTGATATTTGATATTTCATTTTCATCTAAGCATTGATTCAGACTTTTGATTTAGTTTTAGTTTTTTGAATAACTACATTTTTATCAAGTTGTTATTGTCATTTGGATTTTCAAAGACATTTTCAATGATTTTTGATAGATATAATAGTCCTTTTGTTTATTACGCTTTTTTCCGTAAAGCCCATGCTTTGCGCTTTAAGCCCCCTTAAGCGCTTTTTTGCGCTTTGCGCTTGTGACAACTATGATTCTAATGTACTTTTGTTGAATGACATAGTTATTTTGAAAGAAGAAAAATTATTAATATACAAGATCTCTAATCCTTTAATGGATATGGGTATTCGGATGGATATTCGATACCCGATGGGTATGAGCATGGAGAATATAGAATATGATCCGAACCCGACCCATTGCCATCCCTATTTGAAAGTAAACATATTTTGAAGCCTTCTGGAAGATTTAAGTGTAAATACACATAAGGTTTAAAATCTCGACCCGTGCCGAGGTTTCAGTTCCAGATGGGAACAATACAGTTTCGGTATCGTATCATGTCGTGTCGGTATGGTTTTCGTATTTTTTTATTCATATATAGTAATTATTAGATAAATATGTTTATTGAGTATAATTTAAAAAGAAGTTGTATATTGGTGGCAACACTCACGCACTAACCATCAGCCCATTATTGAACAACTTACTATTGTAAGAAAACTAATTATATATTATTTTTTTAGAGAAAATTAATCTAGCAATAACTCGAATTAAAATTAATACATCATAATATATTAACATACTAACGCTAAAAGGAGAAACATAAATAAGATGGAAGCATTGGTTCTTATAATATTTTAGTTAGCTCAATTTTATAGTTTTCATCTGGATTATATAATCATAATTATAAAAATTAATACAAATATGCTATTATATATAAAATAATTAAATAAATTAACTATTTATTCATTTAATTAATTATTAATTTAAATAATATATTTTTAAAATAGTTTAAAAAATTAGAATATGAATTAAACATTAAAACAGTAAATATATATATATATATAAATTTTAAAAAGAGCAATGACAGGGAGAGTGAAAATGGGAGAGTGAAAACCATAGTGAATGATATGGCATGACGTGGTACTTTACATGCACACATCCGATTATCGCTTAGATACCATCGGCGGCCTTCGGCCGCCGCCCCGAATCAAACTATACCCTGGGGGGCACGGTGAACCCATCGGAGATCGTGCATGCAAAGTGTCACGTCATTCACTATGATTTTCACTCTCCCATTTTCACTCTCCCAATCATTATTCTTTTAAAAAATATATCAGAATACAAATTTGATTTATTAAATTTTTTAAAATGTTTTTTGGATTTTTTTTAAATTTTTTAAATTAAAATTAAAACAATAAAAACAATTTCAGAATATCAATTAATAAATTTATTAATTTTTTAAAATTTTAAATATAATTTTTATATTTTATTGGATAATTTAATTAGGATTTATAAAAGGAAATGTTTGAATTATTTAAATCAATATTATTTTTGCACAGTGTCGTCTGCGCCCACGATGCCCCCGATCGCGGCCCGCGTGCTTCCGGTGCAGCCAGAATCGTCACGGGATGCTTCGGACGCCGCCAGAAGGGTCGCGTGACGTCTTCTGGATGCATCCGACCGACGACGCGTGGGCAAAATGGTTGCGCATACAGTACCAGTTTCACTCGCCCGGCGAAATGGTAAAAATCGTCCGTGTCGAGCGGCACGGAACGACATGTCAGTCATTGAATACACATAACATATCTACATAATCAATAGTATGAGAGTAAGTACAAATTTTGAGAAAGACTAATTTAAACTACATAACAATGTCTTTCCAGGAGCATTTCTGTATTCCAGAAAAGACAAGGTCATGGATCATTTTGAAGCATCCATGCTCCATCTAGGTTGATTAATAAAGATAGCACAACTATTTTGCGCCTTCCAGGTGCATATACTTACTATGCCAATGAATTTTCTCTTAAAATTTGACAAACAAATCTTTTTCAAAAATAAAATGGAAAGAAAAAAGGAAAACTAGAACTAAGTAGACAACTTAAACTTCAAATACGCATAACAAATGAACTCAATGATAATGGATAAGTTAAGCAGTAAAAGGTCAGCAACAGAAGTAAAAAGTTAAATTTCTTTTGTTTACCAACCTTTTGGTAGACCTCCTCCTGCAAACCAGCAACTGCAACCTGTCCTGTTGGTGCTATTGAATCCAGTGTTGCTGTAAAAATGAGAGAAGTCCAAGGTCAGCAACCAACCTGCACTCGCCAGACAACTAAGGTTACTATCTAGGTACATGCACAGAAGAGCCCACTATCTAAAAACCGTACCGAAGTCAACAGCATAGTAAAAATCAGAATTATTATAGACGAATCACCAGAATGTCAATTCATTGTAATGACGAGTATCCTAATTACCTTTCCTAATAGCAGGGATGTCCCAGCTAAGTGTCCCTACTTAGTTAGGAACTAGTTCAGTGCCAGGGCTGTTAGGGCGTTCTGGTAAGTAGCATAAATCAATGCCAAGCAGTTTCAATAGGTGTCATTCAGTACGTGTGGTTGCAACTATATGAAGGTTTATTCCACACATCGGTCGTCATAATGGGATCAGGTGTTTTCACTCTCACCATGGTGTCCTGTTTGAATTGATTGCAGATTGGGAATCAAGGAGGCAAACGGAATGAAAATCAACATAAGCACCCATTGCTAGGAGGTCCTGTTTAGTCAAGTAGACTTAGCATGTCCATCACAAATGGATTAAATCAGGCAAAGGTTCCCTTCGCCTAGGCACTTTCATTAGTTGTTGGTCCAACCAATCCAATAATATGAGAATAAAGGAAAACTCAAAAGCCCTAAATGATCCACTATCATATTACGGATTCTACTCATAATCTAGAACATCAAATCATTGAGATAGCCATAATAGCCTTCTATACCGTATCAGGTAACCTAATGCAAAAAAAGGAAATCATTTTCAATTTTAAATTTTGAATTTGTAGAAATAGAAACAAATATGATCTATGATTTCCATCAAAAACAATTCACATCCACATGGACTTCTGTCTTGGATGAAAGTGAAACTTCTACAATACGTACCTGAATCTGCAGGATTCTGGTTAATAGATGGGTTGATTTGTCCAGGTCCTCCAGGATGTTGAGACTTACTCTTCATTGACACCAATTTTAGAGAAATTTTTTCTCAAATAATCAGACTGAGATATTATAGTGTTAGAGGAATACATCAGAATATTAACACAAAAAAGGGCAAGAAAAAGAAAGCAAGGACTACTGATTCTCCCTCTTGGAAATCCCATACTTAAAGATAACTAATAGTTTAGAAACCTAAATAATCGTCCAAAAGGATCTAGATAACAAATCTGCAGTAAACTAACACCAGTACAATTTGATCATCAAGCCTACAGGTTGTGGGCGCTGCGAAGTTCTTTATGAAGGATAAATTTCTAAGAAAGAGCATATTCAGTTATTTGAGGACACAAAGAAAAAGAAGACAAAAATAATTACTAATGAGGTCATAAAGAAAGCTACATTATTACATTTCATTTGTTGATACTGAAAAATTTCATAAGACTAGTGTTCATTTTTATAAGACATGAAATAACATTAAAGCAAATATTAAGCATTAACCTAGAAGAGTAAAAGCATGCGAGAACAAACCAGGCCAACATAGCTGAGTAAATGAACAGTTAACAGGATCTACCTGATCTGTAGCTGCTGTGTAAAATACGGTGATTCGAAAATTCGGACCAGAAAATTTTTCGAGATTTTTCCAGATTGAGTCTAGGGTTTATCGAATTTGGGAAAAAAAAAGTTTAAGGTGAATTCTTAAACTATGAAGGATTAAATGACTTTATTTAATCATAAAGGTCTAAACTAAAATTGTATCTAAATATTTGAGGACTTGTTTGAGTTTTGGCTAAGGCTTAGGGGTTAAGAGGATAAACTATCTAATCCTAGAGATGTGATGTGGATTACAAATAAAATTGGAAGGTTAAATGGCTAACACCCTTGCCCTAAGGGTAGAGTTTAGGTTTCTGTTAGTTAGAGGACTTTTCTGCAAAAAGCCCCTTATATATATATTTCTTTTCTCCTCTTCATTCGACCGCAGACCCCGACTCTCCCTTTCTTCTCTGCGAGCCCTAAAACGCAGCCGACTTCCTCCATTTCTTCTCCTCTTCCCTGTGCCCTAGCGCCGATACCACCGCTCTCCCTCAGCCGGTCGCTGATCCTCTCTTCCTCTCCTCGTCTACCCTAGTCGCAGCCAAGCGTCGACTCCGCTTCAGTCGGCCGCCACCAAGAGGAAACCCGACGACCACTCCCCCTGAGCCACTCGATTTCGGGGACAGCTAGGGCTAGCAAACTAGCCGATTGTGGGAACTACCATTGATTGGGTTGGCCGGGCGTCGGTTTGGATTGCTACGGGAGAAGAGGAAGCCAAGCTGTGGACACCGCACGGGTTAGAGCGCGGTAGCTATTCAAGCTCGGTGGATCTGCCATTGGGAAATAGAAGGTAAGCTTCATATGGATTCCGTTTGATCTTAGAGGGCTTCGGATGATTCTGTCGTGTATCCTAGCTATGTATCTTGGATTGTTGGGTGAATTCGGTTCTGTGCAGAGATTGAGAGGGTTCTGGTTTTAATCCAAGTTTTGGTTCAGGATGATGCTATGGTGGGTATCCGAATTTGAGATTGGATCTTTTCTTTCTGTTACACCGTGAAGCTTCCCGTTGAATGTCCGGTTTGAGTTTTTGATAGTGAAATGGTGGATTCGGTTGGTCTTTCATTTCTGCCGTGAGTGGTGTAGGAGATTGGTTTTTTTTGTTTGACGATTGATCGTATTGGTGTTGTTTGGAAGGGATCTTTGATCTTGCGAGGTTTGGCTGAATGCCATTATAGGCTGGGATTTCTTGTTGATTGGGTTTGTGGTATAGTCTCTGCTTTGTGTGCGTGCGAGGGTTATTTTCGGAGGTAGATCTGTGTTGGTTTTGCTATCTTGGATTGAATTATAGCATATTCGTTTTGTTTTGAATGGTAAATAACTATGGTTTTGATCTGTGTGGAGTTGCCTCTGTTTGGATTTGAGCTGGCTATAACAAGTTAGTTGGTGTAGCCCTTATTACTGCTCTGTTTTGGAAGAACTAGTTCTTTAGATTTCGAGATGATGTCTGTTTGGTTAGTGACCATCTCGAATGAAATTCGTGATGAATTGATTCCAGTTAGAGGAATAAATTTGTGTAGTCTGATCGAGAAACAACTGGGATTTGTTTTGATTTTGTTGAGGATCCTGTTTTGTGGAGTTTCATCATGCTCAGTTGTGGTTCTGATTGGTTTGGTGGAGATGAGTTCTTATTATTGAATACGGAGGTTAAATGTGAGTTGTTTTCCTTGAGAACTAGCTTGGTTAATGTTAAGGGTAATTAGGAATCTTCCATTTAATTAGAGGTAATTAAATGGAAAGGGGACGGTTAGGTTAATCCTAATATGACTTAGGGATTTATTAGCTAGTTATCGTTTCCGTGTGATAGCTAATTAAATATATCCTTGATACAGGGACTTGATTGGATTTAGCATTGCTAATTATCAGACGGGAGGTTCTTTCTGATACGAGCATCTACTTTGAGGCGGGTACCTTTTGACTTATCTTTTAGATATTGTCATATTGCTATGCATGGTTGGTTATAGATAGCAGTAAGATTATACACTAGCCCTGAGTTATTATGCATGTCCTGGATACTTGTTAGTTATCCCTGAGTTATTATGCATGTCTTGGATACTTGTTAGTTATCCCTGAGTTATTATGTCTGTTCTGGATACTTGTTAGTTATCCCTGAGTTATTATGCATGTCCTGGATACTTGTTAGTTATCCCTGAGTTATTAGCATGTCCTGGATACTTGTTAGTTATCCCTGAGTTATTATGCATGTCCTGGATACTTGTTAGTTATCCCTGAGTTATTATGCATGTCTTGGATACTTGTTAGTTATCCCTGAGTTATTATGTCTGTTCTGGATACTTGTTAGTTATCCCTGAGTTATTATGCATGTCTTGGATACTTGTTAGTTATCCCTGAGTTATTATGTCTGTTCTGGATACTTGTTAGTTATCCCTGAGTTATTATGCATGTCCTGGATACTTGTTAGTTATCCCTGAGTTATTATGCATGTCTTGGATACTTGTTAGTTATCCCTGAGTTATTATGCCTGTTCTGGATACTTGTTAGTTATCCCTGAGTTATTATGCATGTCCTGGATACTTGTTAGTTATCCCTGAGTTATTATGTCTGTTCTGGATACTTGTTAGTTATCCCTGAGTTATTATGCTTGTTCTGGATACTTGTCGTTTAACCCTGAGTTATTATGCGGTTAGTTTTATACAGTATCAGGTATTGTCATATCTATATGTATGCTTAGATATCGGGATGTATCTCTTGTATTTGACATGAGAGATGTATGTGTGCATATCATACATCATCCTTGCACTGTTGCATGCCAGCGATTAGCGACTCCCTTGTGGTTGAGCCTAATCGTCTTCCGGTACATGACATGCACACACGGCCACTCAGGGGTTAGTGGATACCGTAGATGTGTGCATTTGCCCTGTATTGCTCCGTTCGGCCACTATGAGGAGGGTGAGCGCGGGCGTGGTAGCAAGCAGGGATCCCTTCTCGTACTGAGCCATGAGGAGATGAGAGCTTGACTCCCCCTTTGCTTGGGGTCGGAGCGGAGTCTCCACCAGCATCCTGTCCACCCGATCACTCAGGAGCAGTGATGGCAGGGTGTACAGTTGTCAGAGCCCTACCCGTTCAGACGTCCCTATGACAGGTGTACGATGATCTGTCTGGTGTCAAGGGTGACACATGTCATTGCACCATGTGCATACTTTGCATCTTGCATTGTTTGCTGCACTTATTTGCTGCACTTGTTTGACATCGCATATTCTGGAGACTTGTTATTTGAGATTATATGTCTAATGATATTCCCTTGGTACTTATTATCTTTTCAGGTTAGCTGGATTCTGGTATGTATCTACCTCAGTATTTCCAGTACTAGTTTTTCCATATTGTTGATATGAGACTGTATTAACGTAGATGCTTATTGTTATTATAACATACTATGCATATCTGTTGGGTATTCGCTGAGTTATGGACTCACCCCGTTGCCATATGTTTTTATTTCAGGTTGAGATACTTGGAGTCGCCAGAAGAGCCCAGCAGCCAGTCCCTACCCATCGCAACGGCATAGTTTCGTTTTGTACTTAGTAGTGTCTATTGGTATATTTACTTATTGGACTTGTATATGTCTTGGGAGTGTTGTCGTGTGCCCTAAGGGGTTTTTGTATTGGTTGTTTCGTCGTAAGTCGGACCGGTCCGCAGTCAGGTATGATTTACTTAGTTGTCTTGTGTCTTTATATTGTGTTTATTTACTTTGGAGGCCTGAGGCCAAATATAAACTGCGTGGTATTGTTATAGTTGTTGTGTGTATATGTAAATTGTCCGCCGGACAGGGGAGGTGTTGTCCGATTTTATATTGGAACAGCGGCTCCTAGGTCTCGGGGTGTGACATGCTGTTGCTTGAGAGAAAAATAGAACACATTCTTTATTCATGAATAGATGTAATATATATATATAGATGGGATTACCTAGAATACAGAGATCCTATTTAATAGGAGAGATCCTATTAAATAGGAAACTAGATCCTATTTAATAGGAAACTAATTCCATGATCCTATTTAATAGGAAACTAGATCATATTTAATAGGAAACTAATTTCATGATCCTAATTAATAGGAAAGCTATAATTACAAGATATTAACATATGTAGCCGAATATTAAAGTAATCCAAATTAGGATAGTTTGATTTCCCAACTCCCCCTCAAACTATGCGATAGATACTCATTAAGCCAAGTCTGAGATTAAGTTCGCTGAAGGTGGATCTAAATAAAGCCTTGGTGAGAATATCTGCAACTTGTTGATGAGAAGGGACATAGTTCATCAACACACTCTTATCTTGTATCTTCTCATTGAGGAAATGCCAATCAATTTCAACATGTTTTGATCGATCACGTTGGACAGGATTCCTAGCCATTGCCATAGCTGACTGATTGTCACACATCACCTGTATAGGACCTTGGAAAGTGATTCTGAGCTCTTTTAACAATTGCTTTAACCATATTCCTTCACAAACGCCTTGAACTAAGGCTCGAAGTTCTGCCTCGGCGCTACTACGAGCAACTACTGACTGTTTCTTGCTGCGCCAAGTGACCAAATTTCCCAATACGAATGAACAATAACCTGATGTTGACTTTCAATCACTCTAAGAGCCTGCCCAATCAGCATCTGTAAAGATTTCCACTGACCGGTTTGTCATTTTCTTAAAGAAAAGTCCTTTTCTAGGGTCTCCCTTTAAGTATCTTAAGATTCGATGAGCCGCCTTCCAGTGATCAACTGAAGGATTAGTGAGGAACTGGCTAACACAACTCACTGCATAACTGATATCTGGCCTTGTATGAGTGAGGTAAATCAATTTACCTACTAGGCGTTGATACTGCTCCTTATCAACAGTTTCTTCTTCTGTTCTAACCTTTAGTTTGACATTAGGATCCATAGGAGTTTCTGATGGACGACAACCACTCATAGCAGTTTCACGAAGCAAGTCTAATACATATTTGCGCTGAGAGACAGATATTCCTTGATGAGATCTACCAACTTCCATACCAAGAAAATATCTGAGAAACCCTAGGTTCTTCATCTCAAATTCCTTGGATAGGACATTTTCAAGTCGTTTTATTTCCTCTTCATTGTCTCCTGTGAGTATTATATTATCAACGTATATGATTAGAATAGTCATCTTACCATTGAGAGCGTGCTTAACAAACAATATGTGATCGGCTTGGGATTGATAATAGCCTTCCTGCTTCAGGACCCTGGAAAACCTCTCAAACCACGCCCGGGGTGATTGCTTGAGTCCATACAAAGCTTTCTTGAGTTTACACACTTTCCCTCTTGTCTGATCATTCTCAAATCCTAGTGGAATTTCCATATACACTTCTTCAACTAGATCTCCATTCAGGAACGCATTTTTCACATCCAGTTGGAATATTGGCCACTCTTGATTTACAGCACAAGATAGGAGAACTCTTATGGTATTGAACTTGGCAACTGGAGCAAATGTCTCATGATAGTCAATCCCGTAGGACTGTGTGAATCCTTTTGCTACTAGACGTGCCTTAAGCCTTTCAACACTTCCATCTGGCTTTTGCTTCACAGAAAAAACCCACTTACATCCAACAGCTTTCTTCCCAGGTGGTAGTGGCTTGAATGTCCAAGTTTCATTCATAATGAGAGCCCGATACTCTTCAAGAACAGCAGTATACCAAGCAGGACTATGTTGGTCTTCAAATACATCTTTAGGAATCTGAATTTTGTCTAGTGTTGACACAAAAGCTCGAAATTTTTATGAAAGACCGGCATATGACAAATAATTTTGAATTGGATGCATCGTGCAGGATCTGGTACCTTTCCGAAGAGCAATTGGCAGGTCCAAATTGGAGGTAGAATTATCCAGTGATTCAGAGTTCACGGGCTCTGATTGTGGACTAATTGCTGGTTCAACTTGTGCTATTTTGTCTCACTGGATTCAGGAGTGATTCCTGGTTGTGCTCGATCTGTTCCAGGCGTTTTCTCCTCGTGTAGACTTTAATAGGCTCATTTGGAAGATGACCAGGTGGACTGTCCAAAGGTTGAGGACTGTCCGAAGGTTGACGTTGATCAGCCAAAGGAGATTGGTTGGCCACAGGAGGTGATTGACTATCAATAGAAGGATGAGACTTAGGCGGTAGAGAGTCAATGAGAGAAGGCCAGTTCCAATTCTGAGATTCATGTGTACGACTCTCCCCTTGAAATTCGTAATAGGAGAAGAATGGACGCCTTTCAAAAAAGATGACATCCATATTAGTGTAGAATTTCTGTGTTGTAGGCGAGAAGCATTTGTAACCCTTCTTATTTGAGGAGTACCCAATACATGCATTTATTTGCACGTTCATCAAGTTTACTTCTGTTATGGGGGTAGACATGGACAAAGACAGTACACCCAAAGATTTTAATCGGAATCTCCGAAATAAGATGAGAGTTTGGGTATAGGTGGATAAGGGCTTGGAGTGGCGTTTGGAAGTGGATTACACGAGAAGGCATCCTGTTTATTAGATAGGTTGCTGTAAGAATAGCTTCACCCCAAAATCTTTTCGGGGGATTAGCTTGAAACAGCAGGGATCGAGCTACTTCAGGAACTTTGATGTACAATGCCATGGTCATTCAGATATGGACCAAGATTGGAATTAAAGAATTCACGGACATTGTCAGACTTGAAGACTTGGATATCTATGTGGAATTGATTCTTAATCATTACATGAAAGTTTTTAAAAATGGTGTTGGTTTCAGATTTATCTTTCATGAGGAAGGTCCAACTTAATCGGGTATGATCATCAACTAATAGTAAGAACCAATGGGCCCCAGTGAGATTTGGTATTTTGTTGGGACCCCAAATATCCCCGTGAACAAGAGAAAACGGATGAGACGGATTATATGGGATAGGGGAATATGTGCTACGGGTATGTTTAGAGAGTTGGCAAACATCACACTGAAATGAACATGGGTTTTTACTAATGAATAGTGATGGAAACAAATGCTTTAGGTACATAAAATTTGGATGGCCTAGTCGATAGTGCCATAACATAATGTCACTATCTTTACTGGAATGAAAACAAGACCTGAAATACTTGGATGACTGACACTGTGAGCTAGGTTGGGTAGCAATGAGAGGAGGTATTGTGTTGAAGAAATATAATCCGGAATAGAGTTTAGCACTGCCAATCATCTTCCCCGAATCCAATGCCTGAAAAACACAAGATTGAGCAGAAAATTTAGTCTCACAATTATGATCAGAATTAAGTTTACTTACAGAGAGTAAGTTACAATCTAATTCTGGAACATATAACACGGCTCGAAGGGTGAGACTAGATGTCAGGCGTACGGTCCCTCTTCCAACGACTTTGGATTGTGACTCATTAGCTATATGTACAGTCTGAGAACCATAATATGGAATAAATGTAGTGAATAATCTTTTATCACCTGTCATATGGTCTGAGGCGCCAGAGTCGACTACCCAAGAGGAGGATGGGTGTTGATTTGGTACATGAAATGCTAAATGGTCAGTACCTTGTGAGCCTTCAGTGGTCGCTGCAGAAACTTGGACTGTACGAGAAGAAACATAGGGGTTCGTGATAGATGAACTGCCTAAGGTTTGGTTGGAAAAAGCCATGGAGACTAAGGCAATTAGAAAGAGATGCAGGGAAGAGGAATCACCTGAGATTTTGTTGGTGGCAGACCCTACGAGTCCTAGGTTAACCTATGCTCTGATACCATGTTGCTTGAGAGAAAAATAGAACACATTCTTTATTCATGAATAGATGTAGTATATATATACAGATGAGATTACCTAGAATACAGAAATCCTATTTAATAGGAGATATCCTATTAAATAGGAAACTAGATCCTATTTAATAGGAAACTAATTTCATGATCCTAATTAATAGGAAAGCTATAATTACAAGATATTAACATATGTAGCCGAATATTAAAGTAATCCAAATTAGGATAGTTTGATTTCTCACAGCTGCATTATATATCTTATCCTCAAACCGAAAAGAAATTTTCTGAACTTCATTTAGACCTTCAGGCACAGAGATTGGCAGATGCTTCTTCAAAATCTCCATTCTAGAATATAAATTATTCAAGTTTTACACTACAAAAATTATGGGCACAAAGATTCAAGGACCAATAGAGTAGTAGATATTTTGATAGGTGAATGACAAATAACATGTGGGCAGTAGATAAGTGCAAAGATATGGTCCAAAATGCACATAAAATGGACAAAACATGTTTAGAAATTGAAAGTCTAAGAGATAATGATTGAAGAAAGAACCCAATGTAAAAGGCTACCATATTGCAGGTCCAGTTTATTAAAGAAAATAGCACTTTAATTTTCATTAATAGATAAATTGTACTGAAAACTGATGAAAGATGCCTCTAACAAGGTTGTCAATTTAGGTTCATATCGTAAATCATTTTGGTGAATTTTCGAATTAAAACCCGAATCAAATTGTAAATCGTTTAAATTACAAAATAGTTCTATTTAATTCAGAACAGTTATGGAGAACTTGATTCATAAAAAAAATATATTGGTCCATAGCTTCCTTTTGATAATGTGCAAATTATTGTTTGTTTCATTCCATTAAATATTGAAATGAAATATGCAGCATAGAAAAATAATTGTTGATGAATGATAGACAAGTTAGACATAATATGACTCCTAAGTCACTATCAATTTACCTGTTATTGTATGTATGGATGTGACAAAGAATCATACTTCTCAACGATGATTAAATGTCAAGTCCACAATTATTACAGTCAAGATTGCAATTCAGACTTAAGGATCTTATGATCCACTCTAATCTTAACAACCCAGTTCGTAAATAGGATCTAAATTATGCATCATATAAATTCACAATCAACTCATTTGCCTACTTAGCGTTCCTACATATGAAATTATATTTAATTCTTTTTAACTCTTAGGTAAAATAATCATTTAAAATCATAAAATCGTACGATGAAACCATGTGCTATGACTCGAATCCGTAGTCAATCCTATTCCGACAGGAGCAGTTGACAATTGAATCCAATTTTTCCCATTATTTTACTATCTATAATAGTAATAGTACGAAAAGAAGGCCCGTGTTCAGGAATAGTGGCGTTGAGTTTCTTGACCCTTTGCCTTAGGATTAGTTAGTTATATTTCTCGATGGGACCGAGAAAGGATATAACTCAGTGGTAGAGTGTCATAGGTTGTTATTTATTATATAAAAATGGATCATGAAGGATTGTATTACTTTTTTTAAAATGACTACTATATGAATAATTATATTATACTTCATGATACTATAACGATAGTGTCGAAGATATTCTTAATACTAATCCCATAGATTAAAAAGCACAAATGATAATTTATAAATGACAAATGTGATTCTAAAATATTTTAATTAAATTGCAAGATCTTATGATCCTTCATTCTAATCCTAAAAACAAACATATATTTCTTTTTGTTCTTCGATACAATCTCAGTCCCAACAGTTGGCAATTGTCATCTACTCTGCGTCTACATGATATGATTTTTTTCTTCCATGTCATTGGTAACTTCAAGATTCCACTCTATTTAACCTTTAAAATACAAAATCTAGCATTTCTTTCCACCTTTGTAAAGAATTAAATTTAATTACTAATATATGGGTTTAATTTTAATACTTAATGGTTTAAATTTAGATTTAGCTAAGAGATTGTGTGTAGAGTTCCCCTCTTAATGAGTTTCCCCTTTCATTTCTAGAATTGTACAAAATAAAATTTGTATTTAATTGTATTTCAGTTGAATCCAATCATCATGTTCTTATCATTTCAAATTTACATGTAACAACCATATCGTTTTACATGTTAATTGAAACATATATGATATAAATTGTGTGTAGAGTATGATTGACAACTAACCTCTATAAGGTCAAAATAACAGGAGGAATGTGCATTCCTCAAATTAGAAAATGACTACATCTGAGCTAAAGTGCAATTTATAATGCTTCAAAATAATCAAATGGGGTTCCAATTAGTGTATAGCTTTTTCTAGATTGAATTATTTTAGAATATGGTAGCACTCTTTTATGAATCCTGAAATTCAAACTCCAGGATTGATGTATACAATATTAAAGCAATCAAGTAACAGAATTTACGGAGAGACCACACTTGACGTACAGTAGAGACATCAAGTTCATGTACTTTTGGAATATTTGCAAGAAGTCAACTCTTTGATAAAGTTAAGCTAAGAGGTAAATACATATAAGAGAAAGTATAAAGAAATATAATCTATTAATCGTGGAGATAAAGTTTTAGACCATCTACTACATGAATAGCAATATTTGACAGAAAGAAACAAATTCTATGGCCACCCATGTCGTGTAGACTAAAATGTTGGACGATTAAGCATCAATAGTATCACAGTCGGAATTAAATCAGTATATCCACAGCCAGTTTCTTTTCATCTATGTCAATGCAAGTAGCTCATCCTGATTACAAGAATCTATGCGTCATATGTTTCAAGCAAAGACAGTAGTTGTGAGATTGATTTTTTTAAAAAAAAACTACGAAGAGACCTTAATTCCACCCCAAGAAATCAATGATCGAATCGAAGCAATTGCCCATGACGATGATCGAGTCACCAAAAGGAATAAAATTTAGAGGGAGATTAGGGCATCCCACATACATCTTATTCGCGATTCTTCGGCGCGCCTCGGGCTGGATTTGGCTCCTCCAGTCAGCGGAGCTCGCATCTGGCACGGACGATGGCTCCCCCTGAGCCGGCCTCCAACTGTTCCCCTCCAACGATCTAACCAGATGCCCTAACCTTGTGAACGAAAAAGACGTGACGACTTAAAATTAACGTGAGATACAGGGGGAAGATGAATACGGAAGCCGACGAAAAGACGAACGAATTAGGAGTAGGACCGGCAAAAAAAAAAAAAAAAAAAAAAATTAACAAAGTTTTTTTAATCTTGGACGAACGATCCGGTCACATGGAAATTTCCTACCGACCACCAAGGTAAATCGGGAAACGCTCGCAGTGGACGGTTTAGAAGCTCAGCGTCTCAGGGTTCGCGGCTCATTTAAGGAAAAATTCTTACAAATATACCATAACTGAGGATCAAACTATGGATATTTGAGATAGCGACTATTCATTCTATCGCTGTTCCATAGCCCCGGTGGTAGGAGTGGGGACCGACAAGCCAAGCCACAAGGTGGGGTTGGGCCGTTGGGGCGGGCCGAATCAACTGATCGACAAAAGACCCGTTCCGTTCCTCATATAAGTTATGTTTACCTGGAGGAGATAGGACGGCTTTGTTTACCTGGAGGAGTGGACGGAACTTTGGTTGTTTATTTTACTCGCTGTGCTGTGCTTGTTTTTTATTTTTTATTTTAATAACTAACTATTCAACTATTCTAATTTATTAATTTTAAAGTGAGTACGTGATTTGATACTTTAAAATTTACCTACATCATTTTGATAATTTTCGAAATCTTTGTACATATTTGTAAAAAAGTTGCTTTTAGTTTCTACTCAATAATTACGAATTCTTCTGTCCTCTACGTACATTCAATGATATGAATATCGATTGATAGATTCTCTTCTTGATAAGAAATGCATGTTTTTATTTCTAAAATCACACATCATTTGAAGAATTTTTATATTATGCCCTTTTGGATATCATAGTTTTAAAATTGTTTTAGATTGATATGAAGGGTTAAGAATTTCCATATTTAGGAAGGAAGTAACTAATTAGAAGAGCTATATCTATTTGCCCATAAACATTCACATTCCAGACTGTATTGATTGCTTTATCCTCATCTGCTGATTGGCATAAGAAATCAATTTGAAGTAATAACATCCTTAAACATGATCATTGCATGTTAAAATTATATTTAACACAATGTTACATGTTTTTAAGCTTCATTATCAGATTCTTGGATGTATATATGTTTACATTTCTAGAATGCTCTTTCAGTTATAATTCATGATGATGCTTGTGTTGCAAATTATATTTTTGTCACACTCCTGTGTTCCAACTTGGCTCTTTGGACTCCCTGGAATCAGGAGTATAAATTTGGATGGCAGTTATCCAAACCGTTGAACTAAAAACTTTATTAGCTAATTTGCAAACTAACTACTTTGAATTCATCTGTGACATGGCCGGTGCAACTCTTTTTCGAATCTCATCAACGCAAGATTTGAAACAGCAGGAATCCGCAACACATTTCAACTCTTAAATTGTTCAAAATGGTCACACCGCAAATGCCCAATTGATTGTGTCAGTGGTTTGATTTAGAGTGTTTAAGATTAATAAATAATTTTAGTAAAAAGCATCATGCTACTTCGCTGATGAAATTTCACTAATTAGCAGATTGAGACAAAACAAACCCAGTACTTTTAAAGGAATCCTCAAACAAACGTAATAGTTAAGTGACATAACATATGGTTTAGTCTTCTTGCATGTTAAATGTCATTCAGGTAGAGATCCTCCATGGACCTAATCTGCCACAAATGAAGAATATATTGGTTACCTTCAACAATCAATGAACAAATAATTTCATCAGAAAGCTTGATTTATGCTGACGCTGTAATAGAAGCATGCATAGCCGTGCAGGTTTGTGTACACTAGGCATAGCAATGTCATGAGTCAAAACACAGTAATTATGTAAATAGCAAGTATATGATGGGACTTTAGAATGCCAATTTAAAGAGTAAATCTGGATGGAGTATTTGATTTTTGGATTCCCATTTCGATGCCCTATTCAATAAATAATTTGAAACAAGTAAGCTGCTAAAAACAAACTTACAACAAGCCATACAGCACAATTCACAACTAATAGGGATTATTTAACAAAGATATAATGCTACCAACAAGATCTAGCTAATGTCATAAGGTTAGTAAAAAGGGTGATGAAATAGATAATTTGGAACAAGCAATATGTTACCAACAAAACACAGCTTATCACGAAAAGTCATATATCAGCATCAACAAGTGTTGGGGGTTGTTTAACAAAAACTTGTTCTGTCAACCAGATCTAGATAGTCATATGGTTAGTAAAAAATTGACATTTATATTTGAAGCATTCCATTGGATCTCTCCCCTACATTTATTCCTCCAAACTGTACCCTAATTCATTCAACTTGTTCAATTAAAAAATAGAAAAAATAAACGAGATGACTTGTTATTCACTTGCTAACAGATGGTAATGTTTGACAGCATCTCAATTAGTAAAAAAATAATCAAAACCCGGATATATATATGTGACTTTGCCTTTATGAATCCATGTGACGAACTAATAGGTCAGTTGAAGTATTGGAAACATATTTTATATAGCATAAGTGAATTTGCAAGCAAGCACATTTTGAAGCCTTCCGGAAGATTTAAGTGTAAATATGTAACATATCTACATAATCAATAGTATGAGAGTACGTACAAATTTTGAGAAAGACTAATTTAAACTACTTAACAATGTATTTCCAGAAGCATTCACCAAGACAAGGTTATGGATCATTTTGAAGCGCCCATGCTCCATATAGCTTGATTAATAAGTTACCACAACTATTTTGCGCCTTCCAGGTGCATATACTTTGCTATGCCATTGAATTTTCTCTTACAATTTGACAATCAAATCTTTTTGAAAAATAAAATGAAAAGAAAAAATAAACTAGAACTAAGTAGACAACTTCAACTTCAAATAAGCATACTACAACAAATGAACTCAATGATAATGGATAAGTTAAGGAGCAAAAGGTCAGCAACATAAGAAAAAAGTGAAATTTCATTTGTTACAAACCTGTTGTTGGTGGATCTCTTGCAAATCAGCAACTTCAACATGTCCTGTTGGTGCTATTGAATCCAATGTTACTGTTAAAATGAGAGAAGTCCAAGGTCAGCAACTAACCAACAATTGCAATCGCCAGACCACTAAGGTTACCATCCAGGTACATGCACAGAAGAGCCCATATCTAAAAAACATACAGAAGTCAACAACACAGTAAAAATCAGGATTGTTATAAGCGAATCACCAGAATGTCAATTCATTGTAATGATGAGTGTCCTAATTATCTTTCCTAATAGCAGGGATGCTCTAGCTAAGTGTCCCTACTCAGTTAGTAAGTAGTTCAGTGCCAGGACTGTTAGGGTGTTCCGGTAAGTAGCGTAAATCACTGCCAAGCAGTTTCAATAGGTGTCATTTAGGACATATGGTTGCAACTTTGGTGAAACTTTATTCAACATATTGGTAGTTATAATGGGATCAGGTGTTTTTACTCTCACCATGGCGTCCTGTTTGAATTGATTGGAGATTGGGAAACATGGAGGAAAACGGGAATGAAAATCAACATAAGCACCCATTGGTAGGAGGTCCTGTTTAGTGGAGTAGACTTAGCATTTCCATCACAATGGATTAAATCAGCCAAAGGTTCCCTTCGCCTGGGCACTTTCATTAGTTGTTGGTCCAACCAATCCAATAATATGAGAATAAAGGAAAACTCAGAAGCCCTAAATGATCCGCTATCAGGTTACAGATTCTACACAAAATCTAGAACATCAATGCATTGAGATCTAGCCATAATAGCCTTCTGTACCATATCAGGTAAATAAAACATTAATCATATCCTAATGCAAAAAAAAAGGAAATCAATTTCAATTTTAAATTCTGAATTTGTAGAAATATAAACAAATATGATCTATGATTTCCATCAAAAAGCATTCACATCCACATGGACTTCTGTCTTGGATGAAACTGAAAACTTCTACAATACATACCTGGATCTACAGGATTCTGGTTGATAGATGGGTTGATTTGTCCAGGTCTCCAGGATGTTGAGACTTACTCTCCATTGACAGCATATATAGAGAAATTTTTCTCAAATAATCAGACTGAGATATTAGTGTTCGAGGAACACATCAGAATATTAACAAAAAAAAAAAGGCAAGAAAAAGAAAGCATAGACTACTGATTCTCCCTCTTGGAAATCGCATACTTAAAGATAACTAATAGTTTAGAAACCTAAGTAATCATCCAAAAAGATCTAGATAACAAATCTGCAGTAAACTAACACTGGTACAATTTGATCATCAAACCTACAGGTTGTGGGCGCTGTGAAGTTCTTTATGAAGGATAAATTTCTAAGAAAGGGCATATTCAGTTATTTGAGGACACAAAGAGAAAGAAGACAAAAATAATTACTAATGAGTGGTCATAAAGAAAGCTACATTATAACATTTCATTTGTTGAGACTGAAATTTTCATAAGACTATAGTGTTCATTTTCATAAGACATGAAATAACATTAAAGCAAAAGTTAAGTATTAACCTAGCAGAGTAAAAGCATGCAAGAACAAACCAGGCCGATATAGCTGAGTAAATGAACAAGATAACAGGATCTACCTGATTTGTAGCTGCAGAATATATCTTATCCTCAAACTGAAAAGCAATTTTCTGAAGTTCATTTAGACCTTCAGGCACAGAGATTGGCAGATGCTTCTTGAAAGTCTCCATTCTAAAATATAAATTATTCAAGTTTTAAACTACAAAAATTATGGGCACAAAGATTCAAGGACCAATAGAATGGTAGATACTTGATAGGTGAATGACAAATAACATTCAAGCAGTAGATAAGCGCAAAGATATGGTCTAAAATGGACAAAACATGTTTCGAAATTGAAAGTCTCAGAGACAATGATTGAAGAAAGAACCAAATGTAAAAGGCTACCATTTTGCCGGTTCTGTTTATTAAAAGAAAATAGCACGTTAATTTTCATTAATAAATAAATTGTACTGAAAACTGATGAAGACAGTTGTATAACTTAAGAAAAAGCACATATAAATTATATTAACATTAGTAATTCAGCATAGCGCATCAAGGAAAGGGGTAAAAATAGGAATATAGAACATGAAGCATGAAAGATGGCTCTAACAAAGGTTGTCAAATTTAGGTTCATATCGTAAATCATTTTGGTGAATTTTCAAATTATAAACCATATCAAATTGTGAATTGCAAAGGTTAAATTACAAAATAGTTCTATTTTATTCAGAACAGTTATGGAGAAACTTGATTCATAACAAAAATATATTGGTCCATATCTTCCTTTGATAATGTGCAAATCATTGTTTGTTTCATTCCATTAAACATTGAAATGAAATACACAACATAGAAAAATAATTGTTGTCAAATGATAGACGAGTTAGACATAACTCCTAAGTCACTATCAATTTACCTCTCATTCTATGTATGGATGTGACAGAGAATCATACTTCTCAATGATGATTAAATGTCAAGTCCACAATAATTACAGTCAAGGTAGTCAAGATTACAATTTAGACTTTAGGATCTTATGATCCGCTCTAATCTTAACAACCCATATCATAACTAGGATCTAAATTATGCAGAATCATAAAAATTCACAATAAATTCATTTGTCTACTTAATGTTCCTACATATGAATTTTTTGTCATATTATTTGATAAAGATTTTTTTAATTATATTTAATTCTTTTTAACTCTTAGGTAAAAGAATCATTTAAAATCATTGTCATTATCATCAATCCTATAATTATAGGTTGTTATTTATTATATAAAAATGGATCATTAAGGATTGTATTACATTTTTAAAATTACTACTATATGAAAATTATATTATACTTCATGATACTAGAACGATAGTGTCTAAGATATTCTTAATGCTAATCCTATAGATCGAAAAGCACAAATGATAAATGATAAATGACAAATGTGATTCTAAAATATTTTAATTAAATTGCAAGATCTTATGATCCTTCATTCTAATCCTACAAACAAACTCATATATCTCTTTTTGTTCTTCAATGGAAACTCAGTCCCAACAGTTGGCAATCGTCATCTACTCTGTGTCCACATGATATGATTTTTTTTTTCCTCCTTGTCATCGGCAACTTCAAGATTCCACTCTATTCAACCTTTAAAATACAAAATCCAGCATTTCTTTCCTCCTGGCTCCTTTGTAAAGAATTCAATTTAATTATAATATAATGGGTTTAATTTTATTACTTAATGGTTTAAATTTAGATTTAATTAGTCAGACTGAACTCTTAATGAGTTTTGCCTTTTATTTCTAGAATCGTACAAAATAAATTTGTATTTAATTGTATTTTAGTTGAATCCAATCATCATGCTCTTATCATTTCAAATTTACATGTAAGAACCATATCGTTTAACATGTTAATTGAAACATATATGATATAAATTGGTGTAGAGTATGATTGACAACTAACCTCTATAAGGCCAAAATAACAGGAGGAATGTGCATTCCTCAAATTAGGAAATGTCTACATCTGAGCTCAAGTGCAATTGATAATGGTTTGAAATAATCAAATGGGGTTCCAATTAGTGTATACTTTTTCTAGATTGAATTATTTTAGAATATGGTAGAACAATTTCATGAATCATCAAATTCAAACTCCAGGATTGATGTATACAATATTAAATCAATCAACACAATTTACCGAGGGACCACCCTAGACGTACGGTAGAGACATCAAGTTCATGTACTTTTGGAATACTGGCAAGAAGTCAACTCTTTGATAAAGTTATGCTAAGAGGTAAATGTATATAAGAGAAAGAATAAAGCAATATAATCTATTAATCGTGAAGATAAAGTTTTAGACCATCTACTATATGAATAGCAATATTTGACAGAAACAAACAAATTCTATGACCACCCATGTCATGTAGACTAAACCGTTGGATAATTAAGCATCAATATTATCAGAATCAGAATTAAATCAGTATCTCCACAGTCAGTTTCTTTTCAGCTATTTCAATGCAAGTAGCTCATCCTGCTTACAAGAATCTATCCGTCATATGTTCCAATAAAAGACAGTAGATGTGAAACTGATTTTTTTTTTAAAAAAAAACTACGCAGCCACCCTAATTCGACCCCAACAAATATTTCAAAGTCAAATATCGAATAATTCAATGATCGAATCGAAGCAATTGCCCATGACGATGATCCAGTCACCAAAAGGAGTAAATTTAGAGGGAGATTAGGGCATCCCACATACATTTTATTCACGATTCTTTGGCGCGCCTCGGGCGGGAGTTGGCTCCTCCAGTCAGCGGATCTCGCATCTGGCATGGACGGTGTCTCCCCTGAGCCGGCCTCCAGCTGTTCCCCTCCATCGATCTAACCAGATGCCCTAACCTTATGAACGAAAAATATGCGACGACTTATAAAATGAATACGGAATCGACTCGTCGATTAGTACCCGAGAATTTATAATTCTGCAACCTGTTTGATTCGACAGAGAAGACGAAGAAATAAGGAAACGAACTCGTCAAGCAGGAGACAGACGGCTCAAAATAATATAAACTCAAAACTCTCTTAAAACAATTAATGGGAGGCGTGAATTATTGTACATATGGTATCTACTTTTGAATTATTGTAACTCTAGTACTGGGCAAACACTAACTTTGGACTGAGCCCAGGGAGCCATCCAAAGGATACCCAGTCGGGTACAGCTGTAAAGGGAAATGGATAAGGACGCGATGGGGCTAAGAGCAGGCACCCGATCCTTACCTTCGTCCCTATATAAACCCCAGCTGCCTCTTGCAAATTCATTCAGAAGTTCTCTTAGAATTTACTTGAGGATTAAGAGTCAGCAAGCTTGCTATTTGCTTTCCTACTTTGTAAGTCTTAAGTCCTTTCCAAGTCGTTCAAATAAAATCTGTACATTTAGTTCCTTTGTACTTATTTTTATTTGAGCTCTTGAAGCACGCTTCTTTTTGGTATCAGAGCAAGATAATTTTGATGGCTGAGTAATAACCTTTTCAAGGTAAACTAAGTAAGAGATTGTGTTCATAGGTATCATATGTTGTTAAAGTACTTCCATTAACTTAAACATAAACTTAGAGAAAGGCACCGAGGCTGGACATAATAAGCCCTTTCTAGCAAAGCTCGCTTACCCAAGGCATAAAGGCTTGACCTAATAAGATCTTGGCTAGACCGATTTGATAAGGGTTTGAAAATAACACTTGGGAGGAAGTAGTTTTAATAGAAAAAGCTGAGCCAATAGACGTAAGGTGGTAGAGAAAGAAAAACTTAGTAAGTCCACTAAAAAGGTGAGGTAAAAGTTTTTCTGGAGAAAAGAAAACCGATAAGTGTTTATAATCAATCCTAATGTCTGAGCGATGGGAGGAAGCCATACAATACTGGTACACTAGTTCACATACCTCAAATCTAGAATACCTTGATCTTGCTACAACTACAAAGCCATCTAATAAGGAACTAGGACAAAAACTTGTGTAATATACGACCGAGTTTGTCTTTCAAGTCGGGTTCATTTAAAGAATTTCAAACTTCTTCTTGAAAAGAATCAAACTCTTGAAAAGAAATTCACCAGCTCAAGGGGGCTGTGAAATCTCTGACTTTCTTGCTAACAGAAAACAGGCCACTAACCCAGCAGGAAGTAAGAGGCCTTATTGCAGAAATCTCGCAACAACCAAGACTCATAAAAGAAGAGGCTTTTAAACTGACTACAAGCCTTGACAAGAGACTGCAGAGGGTGGAGCAGCTGGTGGCAAAGATTGACAAACAACTTTTGGATGAGTTACATACTCACCAAAAATACAAATTCCTACAAAGAAGTCATAAAAGCCACTGAGATCCTTGAACCACCAGCGCTAGGGTTCATCAAACCAAGCGACTACCCCAGTACCGTTGCCAACGGGGCAGCTATTATAAAGCAGAACAACCTCCAGATTCAGCTACTAACACAAATAGGTGAAAGCCTACAAGAAATACAAGCTGACTTGAAGTCAATCCTGGAACATCAAAGAAAGGGGGAAGGAGGTACACCTGTATTACCAGAATCCCTTATTACTAAACTTTCAAATTTATCTTTGGGGCTAGGAGAAAGACCTAAAGAGGCTAAAGGGAGATTGCTAATATTCAAAGATCCCTTAAAAATATTAAAGGAGGAAAAAGCTAAAGCTTCAAAATGACTTCAAGAACACAAGCAATTCAGGAGGGGAATACTTCTGCACCCCTGATCGAAGACCAAATTCGGGAGTATAGACGAAACCAAAGGAGGCTATTCAACATGCATCAAGCCTCGAGAAGAATGGGACGAAGATTACTCGGAAGAACGGCGTACCAACAGACACTAGAACAACAGTTGGACCCTTAAGTCCAACTAAGGCTATCAATGCAAGAAAGGGCCGCAATAGCACCCGCTGAAGTACTCTATCATTCTAGGCGTGATGATGCTAATCATCGCGTATATATGCGCAGGTCTAAAGAAGTCATATTATGTACCGACAGTAACCAAATAAATAGGACTTTCATCCAAGAAGAAAGTTTATTCAACTTTAGGGAAGCAGGATGCAATACATACACCTGGGGGTTCTTCAAGTACGAATACAGATACCTCACCGACAGGAGGAAGGTACTTTAGCTCTTATCCTATTTAGAGATAACAGGTGGCAAGGCGATAGATCCATAATCGCCACCATGGAAGTGGATCTAACCGGGGGAGTCAACTAATATATGTCATCCCTGATGTAATGATGACAATCGGCGACTTCTTCAGAAATATTCAATTGTCCATAGCAACTCGGGGATATGAAACATGGCAGAATGGTGAAACAAATCTATTAATAACCAGGGGATTAATTGGTAGGCTATCCAACACACCAAATGTGACATTCGCTTATGAGGTAAATGGTGTTGTTGATTATCTAACCAGTCATGGTGTTATTGCCTTGCCAGGACAGCGATATTCTACACAGCAATTGCAAGGAATGAATTGGATTATTCGACCCACCAATATATGTATACCAATGCAGCCGACAGAAGCGTCTAGTAGCAACTTACTAGATGGCAGAATATCTTTAAGCTTCTCAAACTATCGAACTACACTTACAACTCAAGCAATAACCTACAACAGTAGGGATGACGAGGTAACCAGCGATAAAGAAGAATTGAGGTCACATACCATAGAAGTTCTAATTGAAGGACAAAAATTATTAGTCAAACGACTATCCCCCTCAGACAATTTTACCAAAAAGAGCCACTGAAGGAGCAGCGGGATATGACCTAGCAATCGACAGGGCACAAGATGTACCTGCATATGAAAGGTCTCTCCAATCAACTGAACTCAGCATCAAGGTTCCTGACGAAACTTATGGGAGAATTGCACCCAGATCCGGAGCAGCATTCAGGAAGGGAATTATTACTGGTGCATGAGTCATTGATAACGATTACCGAGATGAAGTCAAAATTTTAGCGTTTAATACAACTAATCAAGATATCTTCTTGGACAAGCATAAATGTATAGCACAGGTCATCCTAGAGCATATTTCAACACCCAAAATCGAAGAGGTAGATGATCTTGATGTAACTGAACGCGGGGAAAAGGGCTTTGGGTCGACATCAGCACAAATTGAAGAAATCCAAATGCAAAAGGCCACAACTTGGTTGAAATATGTAGCAGCCAGCTTTATTGATCCAGAGCTAAGCTCTTCGTCTAGTTCACCAACTGGCTCTGTTGATCCAAGAACATGGTATAGCACTATTGGAATGCCAGAAGAATCAACTAGCCAAGCATCTGACGATCAACCTTGGACAAACATTATCAAATTCCTATGCCCAGCAGAAGAGCAAACACCACACACAGCAGGCAAAAGAAAGGAGCTTGCAAGCCCTTAACCATTATTGGATAACTATGTAGGTGATGCACGGCCATGACCCTCTGTCCACCGGTCCATAGCATATCCTATAGTGGAAGATGGGGATCACGAATTTATTGCAGCACTTAAACAAGACAGCACTGACTCGAATGCCGAAGACCTACAGCATGATTTAAATTTCTATTTCTTTTATACAGCAGAAGGAGGGGGGGGAGAGAGAACTACCATACCCAACCTACACTTCCCCTGAAATAATTGTTGTTGGCTAAGAATTGGAGGAAAATTGGGAGCTTGTGTAAAGCCCAAAATTTTCCTCAAATAATTTTAGAAATATCCTAGGATTTTTTAGATATTTTTATGGAATTTTTTCATAAAAAGAAGTGTCAAAAATAAAGAAGATGAGTTAGTGACCTTAGGTGAGTTTTGAACCCATAGAGGTTGTAACTAAAGCTCCACAAACCACCAGGCCAATGAGAGTTTTGTTGAAAAAAATAATTGAGTATTCTAGATATGTATTTAACTTAGGATTTTTTTTACAACTTAATATAAATAACGAATTAAAGAATTAGAGAAGGAGATTTTAGGTTTTCGTGAGCCAAGGGTGCAGCGCCGATGCCCCTCCTCCTCTCCTCTTCCTCTCTTGCGTTTTCTTCCTCTTCTCCTCTTCTCTTGCCGCCCAAGACAAAGGGGAAGCCAAGGGAAGGTCTCAAGAGGCCCTATTCTCTATGGGGACCCTCGTAAACGCGAGGAGAACGCCAAGAAGCAAGAAGAACGTTGTAGTTCGATGTTTCCTCAGGAATTTCAGAGTTTATTCGTAAGAAAAACCTAGCGCAGGAAGTAAGTACCCCTCACCTGCAGTATAAGTAGTTTCGGTCGATTTTTCGTATGCTTTATCTCCTTATATGTATGTTTTACGATTAGAAATCGTAAATTATGAACAAGCACGCACGCTAGGTGTTTGTTAAAATGTTCAGTTCAGTTAATGCTATAGGAAGCATTAAAGAATAGAAATTCTTGCTCCAGTTTATAATTGGGACCAAGGTCCAACGGGATGGGCTCCTAGTTGCCCCTAGGTTTAGATAACCTAGTAAAAGCAAGAATCAGAAGAGAAAAAGAAAAGTATAAAAGAACTATTTTATTTTCAGTTGGCATTGTACCGGACTTCGGTCCAGGGATGGGCTCCAAGTTGCCCCTAGGTTCAGATAACCTAGTATGGGATGGGCTCCTAGTTGCCCCTAGGTTTAGATAACCTAGTAGAACCCTAATGGATTCGGGATTTGCTACCTCGGGTTTATTAGGGATGCGCGCACAGTTGGTACATTGCCGGGCCCACAGTAGTTGATTATTACTTTCACCTACTATATGTATTTAGTTTTTAGAAATTCATATTAGCACGTGGTGAATTTAATAATTAGTTTTATGTTAGTTAGTTTCAGTTTCAGTTCAGATATGCATGTCATGTTATAGCTTACTTTTCAGTTTTAGTTCAGTATGTGCCATATCTCAGTTATATGCCATGACATTCTATGATATATATTTTAGCATGAGCCTAGTATGATTACTTATGGATATGAGCATGTATGTGCATAGCATGTTTTACAAAAGCATAATTCGAGTTTTCATAGTTTTGTGAGGCTAGATGGTACTTACTAAGCTTTATGCTTATTAGTTTGCATTTCCTTATACTGCAGATAGAGGTAAAGGAAAGCACTAGTAGCGGAGGCGGCGGGCTTGATGCAAAGTGTGTGTGATGGTGAAGTTGGAATAAAAGTCTTCGGAACTTGCAAAGCATAGAAAGTCTTTATTATGGTTCTTTAGTTATTCCGCAATAAATTATGTGAACCATGTATGAACTTAATTAGACTTGTATTCGTAGTGTCTAGTATGCTTCTTTAGTTTTCTTGTTTATGCTTCTTCAGTTATTTCACGATATATATATGAGAACCATATATTAACCTGTTTAGACTCGTTATTTGTGGTGCCTAGTATATTAAAGTAGTTTATTTACCTGTGCTAATACTTGCTTAGCGAATGTTGAATGATATAAGTTACTACTTGTAATATGGTAATTTAGATCCATGCTTAAGCTTTAGAGATAAGAACTTGATACTATTGATTTACATGCTAAATACATAGGATATGCTTGTTTTAAGATATATGCACCATATAGAATGACATGTAGTAGCTAAGAATGCCCTTAGATATGAATAATGAATGATTTCAATAAGAAGTTGATACAAACTTGGCACATTTATGTTTATGCTTTTACATATCGTTGTTGAGATTCCTAAGTTACTCAATATCTATTTATGTAGCGATCCGCCTTAAAGCTTAGTGTACTAGAAGGCGGGGCGTCACAGCTTGAATACCCCCAACTGGCTCAATTAGTAGAACAAGTCTATTCATCATCGATCGGCCATCACGACTTACATGCCTCCAACTGATACAACCATGGAACTGCCCAATTACCCCCGGCGGTAGAAATAGGGGAAGGATCAGGACCAAAACCCACCTTTGAAGGCTACCAAGGAAATGGTAAATTCAAATCCAAAAACAATTCTGAATTATGGAATTTACCTTCGACATTTTAGCAAACCGGAGCAATGTTCATTATCCCTACGGAATTGGGAAGGTTTGACGAAGTATTTATGAGGTGGGAATATATCACCAAAAACCTAGTTTCACTCCAAGGCTTTACAGACACCACAAGTAAAGTAGAATTTATTGAAAACCTACTTGGAGAAGCTGAAAAACTGGCTTGGGTTCAATGGAGGATGTCATTTCCTGATGAATACCAAAGCCTACTAAATAATGCAGATGGATCAGCAGGAACACAGAACATCATCTCGCAAATAAGAACGGTTTTCATGCTAGAAGATCCCTATCAAGGTTCCACAATAATACAGGAACAAGCCTACAAGGATCTAGAACACTTATCTCTGAAGGATATTATTAGCTTCCTGAATGATTATTGGATGCTGGCATCTAAAACAAGAAGGTTATTTATCAGCCCTGAATTATCTGAAAAATTATGGGCCAAGATGCCAGGAGATCTGGGAAGTCGAATCAAAGAGGCGTTCAGAAAAAAAATATCCTGGAAACACTATCAGAGTTATTCCCCGAATACTATTCTCTTACAAATATCTAGAAAATGAATGCAATGACGTTGCCTTTAAACGAGCATTAAAGGATCTTTCTTTCTGTAGCAGTATTCCAATCCCTGGATATTACAAAACTTCGAGAAAGAAATATGGGGTACGAAAATCCAAAACATATAAGGGCAAGCCACATTCATCTCATGCCCGTATTGAAAAGAAGAAGCACTTGATCCGAAATAAAAAGTGCAAATGTTTTCTTTGTGGTGAAGAGGGGCATTTCGCAAGAAACTGTCCTAATGAGAAAAGGAATATAAAAAGAGTTGCCATGTTTGAGCAGCTCAACCTTCCTGAAGATTGTGAAATTGTCTCCGTAGAAGAAGGTGAAGATCAAAGTGATGCTATCTCAGAAGGAGAAGACAATATGGAAGACCTTCATAACGGGCTAAACGCCCTAGTAATGGAACATATATATATGCTCAGAGAAGAAGGTCGATCTTGGTGGATCGGGCCAAGCTCAGGATACAGGGCTCAAGTTCAGGTTTCACAAAAGCAATATGAGTGTCACCACCTATAGGAAGTCAATGAGGAGATCAATGGAGAACATATCAATTGCCAATGCTGCAAACGGGAAAGTCAAAAAAGGCATAGAAGACATTGCCCTATCTGCAAAATTACGGTTTGCGGGATGTGCAGCATATATTATTTCGACAAACGAACTCCTGTGGCGTAATCTTCACCAATCAGGTACAATCCTAAAGATCTCCTAAAAGAACAACAGGATTATATCACTTTTTGTGAAGCAGAAATAAAACGGCTAAAGGTGGAGATTGAGTCCCAGCAAACAAAACGAGACGAAGAAATGCTAATCATAAAACAAGCAGTAGAGCTAGCTAGCAGAAGAAAATATAAAGCTCAAGCAAGAAGTCAAAGACTGGGAAGCTAAATACAGAAAACTGGAGGAGGAATCATTAGAAAATGACTGCCTAGAATTTGAGCAAGAAGATTTACAGAGAGAAACTAGAAAGTTTGAGGAAGAGCTAAATGCCCTCCTACTAGATGAGACCCAGAAGATTTGTTCGCTAGAAACTACCGAGGTAACACCACCCCTCTCAAGAAAAGCCAAGAATATGCTATTCAACTTGAAGGTGAAGTTTGAGATTCCTAATGTTCCTACCTTTCAAGTAAATGCTATTTTAGATACAAGGGCAACCACCTGCTGTATTGATCAAGGTTCCACACCAGAAACAACGCTTGAAGAAAACCCTTTCCTGGTACATTTCAGCGGCATAACCTCCAAGACCACAACAAAGAAAAAAGTGAAAGGAGGAAAGATGATAATAGGGGAAAACACTTTCAGAATACCCTATATATATTCTTTCCCCATGAAGCTGGGAGAAAACATTCAGAAGATTATTGATTGCAATTTTATAAGAGCCATGCAACGAGGAGTCAGAATTGAAGAAAATACGGTAACATTTTATAAAAACTTGACAACTATCAACACTCTTCCTTTCGTATCTACAGCAGTTGCCATAGAAGAACTTGAGCTAAAGAACTTGAGCTGCCATAGAAGAACTTGAGCCATGCAAAGAGAATGACTATTATGTTCTGGAGATTTAGAAGAATATAGTGTCTAGATCACTATTAAGCAAGCATGACTTTCGCATTATTTTTGAGTCGGACAGAGTTATACTGTCCAAGAAGGAAATGTTCATGGGAAAGAGCTGTTAGGTATGGCTTGGCGGGTTTCCCTAGCGAAGACTTGGTCGTCCTTGAGAGACCTCTCCATGTCTACGGATTAAAAATTAATCCGAATGGAGACCTGTCTCCCAACGACCATCTCGTCATCGTATTGTTTGGTACGAATTACAACTTGGCCAATCACAAAGATCGTGCCTTGTAATTCTCCTAACCGAACGATCGCGGAAGAGACGACGAGTAGATCACTGGTTCTTGTGTTTATGGTCGGGGTCCAATTAATTAATTATTAATCATGATACAAAATCAAAATAATTAACTAATACACATGAAATGGCGAAGCAAAACAATAAGACACCAAAAGAACAAAAGGAGCTAAGGGAGAGAATTATACCTTCCCTTTACCTCGTAGCCTTCTACCTTATGTCCCTTCCCTCCCGGATGTCGTGTGGGCGACGAGCTACTGAGAACCGAGATCACCAAAGAGTACCAAAACACTTCTTCTTGTGCCTAGCCAAAAACCCTAGCCACTAGGGTTTTGATCCGCCAGCACCTCCCCTCCTACTTCCTTCCGCCGCCGGCCACCGAGAGCTTGCTAAGCTCGCCAACGGCAAGGAAGACCCAAGGAGGAAGATAAAGAAGAAGAAGAGAAGGAGAACCAAGATTCTCCTTCAACCAAGCCGTCGGAAAATTCCCTCCTCCTCTAGCTTACGACGACGCCGACCAAGAAGAGCTCCTCTTCTTCTCCACGCTGCCCGACCACCTTCCTTACTCCTTCTTGCCGAGCCATAGAAGGAAGAGATTCCTCTTCCTTGTCCCTGTGTTCGCCGAGCACCGGAGGTGAAGAAGAAGAGAGGAGGATGAATTCCTCTCTTGCGCCGGATGCCCTAGGAGAGAGAAAGTGAGGGAGAGAAGAGATGGCTTGGTTTGTGGTGATCAATTGGATTATTCCCCTTGCTTTCATGATCTCATGGGTATATATAGGGCTAAGGTAGGGATCAAGAGGAGGAGTTGGATCTTAGCCCACTAATGGATCTAAACCCGATCCATTAATTAAGATCCATTCCACTAAAGGATCTTAATCGAACTTCCTCACCAACCCCCACATTTTCATCCCCACATGTTTAAGATACCGAATGCTCATCAATTAATTTAAATTACTGATCATTTAAATTAATTAACTTCTGGATCCTTGATTAGTACCACTCAACCTTATCATCATGTTGGATCAAATCCACCTGCAGGGTTTAACATGATGATCCTTTTGACCTCATCAAGGAGACATCATCATCCCGACTTACCAGGACATGGATTCTATCAATAATCAACGACACACCATATAATTAATATTATTTCTCAACTTACCGGCCTATCGATCTAACAGAATAGATCTCACCCATTGGTAAATCAAAGAAATAATAATTAATCATATATACCCGTTATTATATCGGGATTTAAGGATCGTATTCCATAATAAAATCTGAGATCCAATCCAATTATCAAGTCAGTACAAATTGGATGATCTCTGATTTTGGTCCTGCTCAATGCACACAAAGTGCACTAGTGTAATTCTATGGTCAAGACCAACCACACCTAATTACACTACAACCATTCCGATGGTTTGTCCAATTCCATCTCGGCTGTGAGCCTCTTACTTATACTATACAAGGAACTGATAACATGATCTTCCGTGTGTCACCACACACCATGTTATCTACAATGCAAAGTAAATGACTTTTATTCATGTACTAATAAATATAGATGATCTTATATATAAATGATCTTATATAAAAGAAACAAGTCTTTTAGTATACACATCTAACAAGAGCTATATATCTTATGGGGTTTTTAAACTCAATGTAATAGTTATTAGGCCAAAGATAAATAAAATTGAAAGTTCTTCCACTTATATGCTTGAGTCTTCATGTTTATGACATGGTAGACTATGATATGTTATCTATGATTGTATAGATTAATGAGCATGCAAAGGATATCAATATTCCACCTTGACCAGAAACACAAGTGTGAAATTTATGTTCAAGAAATACATAATCATCCTTTCAACATGTTGGAAGAAGCAATGAACCACTCAGTCTAATTTACACCGACGTGTGTGACCTAAAAAGTACACCGATATATAGTGGGAATAAATACTTCATCACTTGTATAGATGATAACACAAAATATTATGTGCATCTTCTCAAAAGTAAGGATGAAGCTATAGAGAAATTCATTTTCTATAAGAATGAGGTTGAAAACCAACTTAATAAGAAGATTAAGGTGGTTTGAAGTTATCGAGATGGTGAATATGTATCCTCGTTTGCTGAGTTGTGTGATAAATATGGGATTAGATATGAAACAATTTCTCCTTATACTCCTTAGCAAAATAGAGTTGCCGAGCGAGAGAATTACACTCTAGAGTAGATAATGAATGCTCTTCTATTAAGCTCTGGCTTGTTAGAATTCATGTGGGGTGAAGCAATATTAATAGTTGATTACCTTTTAAATAAGGTGTCCTGAAAGAAAACAGATAAAATGTCTTACGAGTTGTGGAATGAAAGATAACTGTCCTATAAATTTTTGCAAATATGGGGGTGTTATGTTAAAGTTTTGATGCATGTGTTAGTATGTTCACTTATGTGCCAAGACACTTATATATATATATATATGGATAATTTTTTAATGAAGGCAAGTATTTATCGTTAATCATTTATTTTTCTATACGTATATGATTAATGATAAAGTTTCACAGATTAATTAATTTGAAAATAATCCTTAATCGGATAGATATCTACAGGAGACATAGATATCTAGATCAATGCTGAGTATAACTAAGTCAAGATAGATCGAGGGATGGATATCCAAGTTGCACTTAGGGTGCCTTGATTTTAAAGGTATACTGGGCACGACCCGCTTAAGAGAATACCACATATTAGCATCATTGGTCGTTTATATTAATGAACGAGTGTAACTAATCTTTTGACTTGAGACCTTCATTTATTCTATGCGTGGAGTTATGTACTTTGACGCCATTAAAAGTAATCTTTAATCGGATTGTGATTAATATGGTAGTTGGTTGTATGATAAAACGTAGAGAGAATAGTGTTGAGTCAATCGAGGAGTCATTGCTCTCTTGGATTAGGGAGATAACATCCTGACCGCTTGATAGAGATACTAGTGACTCGAAATATTCCATAGTCATGGGAGGAATGAATATCATTCAAGATGAATCTATTATATCTTGGAAATCAAATTAAATATTTAAATTGGTGATGATACATAATGCACTAAATTAATTGGGATATAGGGTAAAGATAAAAAGATTGAATTATACAGTAATCGGCTCATGGTGGTTTTAGTTTATAACTAATATTCTATCACGTTGGGTGGTTAAAAAATGTTGTTAGATGGTTACCTTAGGTTGTATATCGATTTACACTGCCTTCGTGTATAAAACCTAGAGGGTCGCACGCATAACACAGACATGAACAGTTTCTGTAATTGATTATTTTAATGGATATTAAAATTAGTCAATTTATTATTTCTAAATAAAATTAATTAGATTATTAATTATTTTTGAAATATCGGAAGCTAAAATGAATCAAGAACAAATATGGATTTATTTGATCTAAAGAAGAGAGTGTGTAGTTTATCTCTTATTCTCTTTAGAGAATTTGAAGAGTCATAATTTTGATCATTAATGGAGAAGATGAAGAGTCTCTATTAATGATTATTAATGGAGAACATGAAGAGTTATAATTATGATTATTAATGAAGAATTTAAAGAGGCACAATTATGATAATTAATGGAGAATATGAAGAGTCATTACTCTTCATCTTCCTTGGAAGCTATAAATAGTCACCCTTGGAAGAAGACTTTAGTAGCGTGACTTCTCCTTTGTCTTTCTTGAGACAACTCTTTCCACTTCTCCCGGGAAGCCTTTGGCAACCTAGTCCTTCTTTGATCAGAGACATGTCTTCAGATCCATAGTACTTCCAAAGTTTTTGTCGATCCAAGTGGCATCTTGTTCATGGTCTAGTGTGTGTGGATACTGCTAGAGGAGTCACACGTGCGACTCTTATTTGTTTGTGAAATCGTTCACAAATAAGCATAGGATTAAGAGGTATGTTTTCATTTTATGTTACATTTCATATTATTTTGTTTATGTACCATGAAAAGATCTATGATTTAAGAGCAAAATTTACTTTATTATAAATATTTCGTTGCGCTTAGAACCCAATAGCATGATCTGAAGAGGATTAAGTAGGATCAAAAACTGTTGATTATATATTTATTAGATATGCATATAATAACAATGCATATCAATTTTTTGTGTATGAGTCACAAATATCGGATATACACAAGAACTCGATAATAGAATCGAGAAATGTGTCATTCTTTGAGTATGTATTTCTGTATAAGACTCGAGAGGAAACTAACTCCTCAAAACGGGCATATGAAACACGAGAAAAAGATGATGATGATGAATCAGTTGAGGTTGAGCTCAGACGAAGTAAATGAGCTTGGGTGGAAAAATCCTTAGGAACGAATTTTATCACTTTCATATTAGAAAGTGAGTTTCAAAGTCACTCAGAAGCAATAAGCTCTTCTGAGGGACCTCATACGAAAGAGACAATTGCATCTGGGATAGACTCTATCTTGCGAAATCATACTTGAGAACTTGAGGATCTTCCTCCGGGAAGTAAACCACTAGGTTACAAATTGATATTCAAGAAGAAAATGAAATCAAATGACACATTTGATAAGTATAAGGCGAAATTGGTAATTAAAGGTTGACAATGAAAAAAATCTTGATTACTTTGATACATATTCTCTTGTGTCGAGAATAACTTCCATTAAAGTGTTGTTCGTTATTGCCATTTTATGGAATCTGGAAATACATCAGATGGTTGTAAAGACGATCTTTCTAAATGGGAATTTAGAAGATGAAATTTACATGGAGCGACATGAAGGATTTATTGTGTCAGGACAAAAAAACAAGGTTTGCAAATTGGTGAAGTCGTTATACGGCTTGAAACAAGCACCAAAGTAATGACATAAGAAATTTGATAATGCCATAAGGAATGTGGATTCAAAATTAATAAATAAGATAAATATGTCTGCATGAAAGCTATAGACAATGACCAGGGACGGAGCTAGAATATTAATTCAGTGTAGGCAATTAACAATATAATATAATTTATGAAAAAGATATAAAATTTTATAATCATAAAGCATCACAAAATAATTACCTTACAATTGTTCTTTTCGAGTCTTCATATTTTGAAACCTTTGTACAATAGTTTCGTTATCAACTGATAGAAATATATCTTTTTCTACGTAAACAATGAGACTATCATTCATCCAATCATCACTCATTCGATTACGCAACCTGTCTTTCACAATTCTTATGGCAGAAAATACCCTCTCTACTGTCGCAGTCGCAACCGGTAGAATTAATGCCAATGCCAAAAGCTTATAAACCAACGGTACGCCAAATTTTTCTTTGACATAACTAACTTCTCTGAAAGATCACCCAGGCTTTTCAATTCTTGAAATGTTTTGTTAGAATGCATATCACATATATAAGTATCAAGTTGATCATCAAGTACAAGGAGATCAAACCTCGAGAAATCTTGTGGATAAAACTCAGCTAGTTGTATCAATTTTTTCTTGTCAAAAGCTGAAAATGAATTTTGTGGACACAAACAAGCTACACAATGAAGTAACTCCATACCTGCCTCTGAGAAACGATCATTTAACTCTTGAAGTTGCATATTAATAACACCATAGAACAAATCAACACGATAGTGATGTAAATTTATCAATTTTGGTGGACTACGATGGGGACGACCACGTGGTGCCTAACGTGTGAACATATCATCCATTTTGAGAACATCAATGTAATGTTGTTGACAAAAACAATGAACCTTTTCTAAAAATGAATCCCAACCATCATCTCTCATTCTTTGAAGTCGGTGTTTGCATACTTGTACCAAATCCATTGCATTCACAATATCCTGATCTTTTTTTTGTAATGCCATTGACAATTCATTTGAAATCCCTAAGACGTGTTTCATCAAGTGTAGATTGAATGCAAAATCAAATGAAAGTATTGACTCCAATAAATTAAAAGCCTCAGTTTTTTGGTCAGGAGAACTAGAATTATCTTCTGAAATCATTTCAAGTACATCACTGACAGCAGAGAACATAGAAATCAATCTGATCAAAGAATTATAATGTGACCCCCAATGTGTATCCCCAGCACGTTGAAGGGAAGTTTCTTGATTGAGTCCCTGACCAGTAGAAATTTCATCCCTCTCTAATGCCTCAATAATAAAATCTGAATGTTTCTCCTTAAGAAGATCAGACCGTTTGCAGGATGATCCAACAACATTTATCACATCACCAACAACACGAAAGAAATTAGAAATCGGAAGATTTTCTTTGACACGGCAATAAGAGCTAGTTGAAGTTGATGGGCAAAACAATGAATGTAAAATGCACATGGGTTCTCCTTTAAAATAAGTGTTTTTAGACCATTAAATTTACCTTGCATATTACTTGCTCCATCGTACCCTTGTCCTCTCAACTTAGACATACTCAAATTATATTTAGAAAACATCTTATCAATGACAACTTTAAGTGAGAGTGTTGTAGTACTAGTAACATGTTCAATTCTAATAAAACGCTCATTTACATGCCCACTGCTATCCACATAACGCAAAACAACTGACATTTGCTCCTTTGCTGACACATCACGAGATTCATCAACTAAAATAGAGAACAATGAATCACCAATATCTCTGATAATAATATTAATTGTTTCAGTTGCACAAGCACTCACTATATCCTTCTGAATATCAGGTGATGTTAACTTGCAATTTTTAGGAGCATTTTTTAATATCACATCATGAATCTCTTTATTATGAGCACCTAAAAACTCTAATTGAATAAGAAAGTTTCCAGGATTAAGAGAACCTTCAGTTTCATCGTGACCTCGAAATGAATTTCCTTGTCGCAACAAAACTCTGATACAAGCATTGAGACGGATACGATAATTATTCCGCATTTGCTTTGACTGTTTGTACAGAATTGATTAAATGTGCTCATCTTGATTCATCAAAGCTTCACAATTCATTCGAGCTTTATGATGTTCACTATCATGTTGTCCAACATGAATATGTAACCAATCTTTACTCTTCCAATTTGTAAAGCCTTCTCTAACAAAAGTTTCTCCTCCTGCTTGTTTTCCCTTTGTTGTCTTGAAGAGATAGCAATACAAGCAATATGCAGCATCTTTTTCTATACTATACTCCAACCAATCACCAAATTTCTTAAACCAAGACGGATTGAACCGTCTAAATTGACTTACTTCAAATTTTCGTTTTGGGAATTCATATCCTGAAGGTTGACATGGACCCCTTTGCAAATATATTCTTCGAACTTGATCTCTAATGTTAGCATTATAATCACAAATTGGAATTCTTAGTCCAGGATCTGCCGGTAATTGTTAAAAATCAAATTCTTCAACTCTAACATCTTTGCCTCTTCAATATTTTGTTCATCTAATTCTGAATGTTTTCTTTTAAAAAATCTATGCATTGTCGATAAAATGATTTTCTAATGAAAATAAATAAAAAATAATCATTAGTTACATGTAAACTAAATTAATTGACAGGAAAAAATAAATAGGGATTTAGGAATTAGGGTTAGGTGGTTACCTTTAGCCGTTTCGCTTTTATGCAATCTTGTAGAGTATTAAGTATAAAGATTGAAAAATTTAATTCCCATGGAGTGTCGGGCCGTCGGGGCGGCGAGGGCGCGAGGCGACGAGCGTGATCCGGCGGGTCGAGAAGTCTGCGACGGCAACGTCCTACGTCTGAGTCACAAACAAAATTTTGTTTTTTTAATCTGATTTTATTTGTTTTAATCTGCATGTCATGAGACATTTTAATTTTTTTCCTTTTTTTTTAATTTGTTGCCGTCAATGCCGTGTTCACCTTTTCTTCCTTTTTTATTATTTTATTACTACTAAAATTTTCTTGTAGGGCCCAGTGTGGGCAGCTGCCCACACTGGGCCTTAATAGGCTCCGCCCGTGACAATGACTATGTCATCTTATGCCTATATGTAGATGATATACTTATTAATGATAAGATAATCAAATCACTAAAGACATATTGAACTCAAAATTTGATATAAAAGATATGAGCCTAGCTAATGTGATTCTAAGAATCAAAATCTTAGAATATCAGAAGATTTTATTCTTAGTTAATCTCATTATATGGACAAGATTCTTGAGAAATTTATCAATGGTGATACTGCATTGGCACAAACTCTGATAGATACGAGTTAACATCCATCAAAGAATTGAGGAGAAAGTATTTCTCAGATAGAGTACTCTCGAGTGATTAGAAGTTTGATATACTTGATGAATTATACACGATCAAACTTAATAAACTAAGTAGATACATGAATAATTCCGGTGTTGAGCACTAAAAAGGGATAACAAGAGTACTTAGGTATTTAAGATATACTCGTGAATATGACCTGCATTATACGAGATATCATGCTATAATCGAATGATACAACAATGCGAGTTGTATATCTGACATAAAAGACTCTACGTCTATGAGTGGATATGTATTCACTCTGGGAGGTGCAGTCATTTCATGGAATAAGCAAATCGTAATAACCAGACCCACGATAGAATCTGAGTTTGTAGCTCTTGACATATATGGTGAAAAAGGCTAAATGGTTACGACAATTCTCAGAAGATGTTCTGAGATGACTGAAACCTATGTTGACAATTTGCATACATTACGATAATCAATCCCCGATTGATCAGACATAGAGTCATCTGTATAATTGTAAGTCTAGATGTATATGTCGGAGACACAATATCATTAGACAACTACTTTCGATGCGAGTTATCACTGTTGACTATGTGAAGTCAAATGATAATCTATCGGATCCGCTAACCAAAGGATTAAATCGAGAGTTAGTTGCAAGCTCATCAAGAGGGATAAACTTGATGTCGATGAGAAATATTGGAGCAAAGGAAACTCAACCTATGCAAACTGGAGATCCCAAGAACTAAGTTCAAATGGACAACTTAGCTGTACCAATAAAGTTGCTCACTATGGGGGCAATCTAATAGATCTGTGAAAGATAGAGGTTAAACACATAACTTTTAATGATACAACGGAGTTATGTGAAATACTCTTAATTAAGAGATCACCTATGTGAGAAAGAAGTAGAACCGCTTCGAAGAAATTTGGGAGCACAATTCTTAAAATTTCTCATGGAACTAGGCATGATCATGGCCAAGAAAGAACACACTCATGAGAACTAAGTTGTGTCAGAAAGAGCCCTGGGTGAGATATGTCGATGTTTATATAGACGACAAAATAGTTCAAGGGCATCGTGTCTAGCTACTACTATCAGCCAATAAGTAAACAAATCTTCAAAGGGAAGGTTCAAAAGGTATTACCCACTTGTCCTATACTAGACTCAATTGTTGAATGTTATCACATATCTTATTTCCATTCATTTGGGGGATTGTTAGAAATGTAGATGAAAAAGAGGTGAAAAGGAAGAAGGAGATTCATTGTGAATGAGATTTTAGTCCGACATTGAAAGTTTCAAGGCTTCCTGCTTGGTTTATATTGATTCACATGCATTGGTGTTGTGAACAAATGAATGGGGAGAGACTCTCTCTCACCCGTGGGTGCGCAGAGGGGATGCAAATTCAGGATCCGAATTTGTACTGAATCAAGTTGACTCGTGTGCGAGCACAACCTACTTGCGTCGTTGGACCAGTCTAGCCAAAATTTTCCTAAGCAAATGAACCAACATTTTGTCACCTAAATCTCTTTTTGCTACTGCTCAAGAGTGTAATGGAATCATTAATATGAAGTTAATGGTGAATCCGTAATCTCTTGCAATAATAGTCGATCAATAATGACAGATAACTGTCATTAACCCATTATTGAATGGCCATAGCTTGGCCATTCATTCCAGCTAGGGGGTGAGTGTTCCTATAAAAGGAGGTTGTGAGTAAGAGTAACGGAGATAGAAGCGAAAGCGATAGCAAAAGAAATTCTTCCACATTCGTTCCCTTATTCTTCTCTCTCTACCGTGCACCCTCTTGGCAAATCTACACATGATAGGAATCAGATACTATCTCAATTCGTCATGATCTACCAATCCTTGGCAAAGATCACGGTTTGCAACTGCATCATGGAAATAGATGGCCCGAAAGAACTCTGAAGTATAGTTGGAGGTGGAACGAATCTGCTTGAAAGCATACCTCGGTATCTTTTCTTGCACTCGAAGTTGGGACTCGGCAGTCGAGAATAGGGTCGACACTCGAGAGTCTCTAGTCTGGAGTCTACACTCGGCATTCGGACTCTACACTAGTAACCGAGAGTCAGGAGGCTACACTCGAACTCGACGATTAAAAATATGCACTCAAAGTCGGGAGGCTACACTCGGACTCGACAATCGAGAGTCTGCACTCGTAGTCAGGAGTTGGGAGTCTACACTCGGAGTTGAGAGTCAGGCATACAAGATAGTCGAGTCTTCTGGCCAACGCAATCATCCCAAACAACTCCTTCCCTAATTGACAATCTAAAATTATCAATTCAAATAAACTCAACAAATAAGTTTAAATTTAGATTTTATAAATTCAAATCTTTTCTATTTTTTTCTTTATCTCCAACTTATAAGATTATCAACAGAACCCCTCTTAATCTTAGACAACTACGAGAAGCACCAACAGGGAGGAGGAGGAGGAGGATTAATCTATTCAATCGATCCACATTACAACCATAAACTGTAGATAGCCCATGAACAGGCGGTGACTGTGTTTCAAATAAATTTAAAGATTTCGTATACAATATTTTTAGAATTTTACTGGAAGCTTCTCCTGAACTAAATGAAGAGTACGAAATCTGACCACCTGTTTAAATACCTCCTTTGAGTTAGTCCTGCCCCCACGGGCTGGATCGGATGGTAAGGCGCCTGCTGTTTGAATCGGAAGTCTTAGGGTCGAGGGTCGCCAGTTACGCATGAGGATAAAATCTTAGTCTGCTGGCATTAAATCCCTCGACCCAGGCGCTCACCCACCAGTGATAACCTGATTTACCTCTCCGTGTTGGTCCTGGGCGGCTGGGGGGCGCTGGGGCGAGCGTTTCGCCTTTTGAATCCTTGAGTTAGTCCTATCCCACGAGATTCGATGGTTAGTACATAAAGTGTTGTCTAAAGGTCCTGGTTCGAGTCGGCGAGACGCACTGGATTAAAACCTGACGTTTCGTGTTCAATTCTCGGCAACTGTGCACTAATTACTCCGGGGATTGTGATTTACCTCCCTCGTGATGGCCTTGGGACGGGTGCGGCGGGGGCGCTGGGGGCGAGCGATTTCGTGTCTTTTGAGTTAGTCCTGAGACGAATTGATAGGGGCACTGAGACAAGTAAATTACTGTTTGTCACCTTCAGTCAAGTCAAGTCAAGTCAACTGCTGCTGTGCCTGAATTTAGCATTAAGTGGAAGGATGAGCATGGAGCGAATCTAGCTAAATGTGAAAGGAAGAATTGAAGCAAAGCACTTTCACTAAGCACTGAATGAAAATAAAGGCATAGAGCGATCGTTACACGTTTACACGCTCTACGTTGAAATTTGAAACCCACTAATGTAAAGGGTACTTTAGTGCTTAAAAAAAGTGATTTATAGCACGATCTTTTTTTTTAATAAGAAAAAGATAATTGGATGGACAAATATTTAAGAAAATAGTATTAGTTAGGCAATTAAGGACGGAGAGAAAGATATGCTCATCCTTATCTTTTACAAGCACATGTTCCATCACTCTTTTCTTGATTATAATTAAGGTAAAGAAGGTAACGACCCACTCCAATAATATAATCACTAAAGCCATTAGCCATTATTTAATTAGATTAGGTCTTCTTTATTACGTCTCTATTAGCTAATCCTCCATTAAGACAAGCAAGAAAATCTATGTAATTGGGCCCCCACCAAACTGTACTTATTGGTGAGCATGGGTGGCCCACTTTCCTGGTTTTGTGTCATGATGTCGCTCGCCATCTTGCATTAGAAATCCACATAATTCATTAATTAACGGTGTTCCTTAGTAGTTAATTAATCAAGCTGGTAGGGTCGAAGTGACTTTACGATAAACATAGAGATATATATTATCTAAGATTTCGAGTTTGAGTCCTCTTAGTAACAAATAAATCCTCCTTTGAGGGATTTGTTGACTGAGGTATTATTTTGACAGTGAAACCTCTTATCAACACAGTGTTATCGTACCTCTAAAAATTCCTTATGAGGTTTTTGAATATGGGATCGTTTCGACAATGAGACCGATTACTATAAAAAATTTACCCGGATAGTTTTAAGCCATCAGGGCTATGGTGCAACGATAGGACGACTAGTCACTATCTTAGGCATCTTCGGTTCGATCCCTAATTACGACGTATTTTATAGAAATTTTTCCTCCAAATAGGGCGTGAATCCAAGGACGCTGGACTTCTGATCGCCCACCGTGAACGCTTCCAAATTTACCCTTGTGACCGGTAGGAAACTTTCGTGAAGTTGAGCGGTCATCATAGGTTCGTCTATTATCTGGTTTAACATTTTTTAATCAAATGTAGGGCTGGCTTAAAGGAGTGTTGGGCTAAATTTATTAAAAATAATTTATAAACTCGTATAATTTATAAATTATTTTAAATGTTTATAAGTTGTTAGACCTTATTTTAAAAAATAATTTCTTAATGTTTTTTGAATAAATTTATTTTAAACCATTTCAAAATATTGATCTGTTTAGTATTATAAGATTTTTTTATTAACAAAAATATCAAAAACGTATAATACATATAATTTTATCAAAAGTATAAAACAATATAGACGAAAATCTGATTCCAAAGTAATAATTAATCGTCTTTTCGGTATATCTTAGTTTTGAAAATCTTTTTTTTAATAATTTGGAACAATAGAAAGGAAGTCGTTAACATACAATTACAATGTGATGCTACCCAAGTTTTTCAACGGAAACTCATCGATGAAAAAAAATACTAACTCGATGAACATGAGTTAAAAGGACGATCAGAAAAATTCTAATATAATCATTTTAATATTTAAATTAGAGGTGGAGATCAATAAAAAAGAAAAAATATAATAGGAAAAAATTATAATTTTTCGCATATTCCTCTTCTCTTAGGATGAAATCTTTTTATCATATTATTTTTTGAGATGCTAATCTAGAGTCTCTTGGACAATTAAAAATACTAACGATAAGTATTCTATTGCCGTGACCCATTTGCCATCTCGATGAGGCACATCAGCATTTAAAGCATCCAACTCTGACCCTTTCCATTCAACCATGTTCTGTCCAATTGATGTAGAACATTGTGCATCCTCATTGAATCGGCCATCAAATTCCACACTAGAGATTGCTTTTGGCAATTGTTAATTGTTTTCCGGACAACTTAACAGTGCTAAATTTGTCGGAATTCATCAGTTTAATTTAATCGTCTTCTAGACTTTTAACATCTCCAAAATGTTTCCTTGGATTTGGAAAATCCGGGAAATACAATGTAATTTTTTAGAATAAACAAATGATGGAGGGAGATGGGGGAGAAGAAAAGTAAGGTTCCTTGCAGTCAACGCATCTTGAAGCTCTTCTTGGGAATTTTGAGAGGATAAGAACAACCTTCTTCCTTCTCTTCTCTTCTCTACTCCTCTTCCCTTTCCCTCTTCCCTCCCTCCCTTTTCACAGTTCCTTTTTTTTTTTTTTCGTTTTTTGCTCTTGGCAAGCAGAGGAATCATGGTGAGTCGTCGATTTTCTCCGTTTCGGTGAGGTTTTACGTTGGCAATTTTAGTTCGGATATTGATGGGTTTGGGTTTCCGGATGATGCGGAATGGAACAGGACGGTGGCGGAGGACCGGAAGTGGGACGGTGGCCGGCGTGGCTGCGGCCGCTGTTGTCGACGAGCTTCTTCGTTCAATGCAAGCTCCATGCGGACTCTCACAAGAGCGAGTGCAATATGTACTGCCTCGATTGCATGAATGGCGCTCTCTGCTCTGTTTGCCTTGCTCAGCACGGCGGCCACCGCGCCATCCAGGTGATCTATCTTGCTCCTTTTGTCTCTCGCTTGTGATTTTTACCGATCGGGGCTGATGAATCGCTATTCTGGTTTCGGCGACAGATACGGAGGTCGTCCTACCACGACGTGATCAGGGTATCCGAGATCCAAAAGGTGCTGGACATCGCCGGCGTGCAGACCTACATCATAAACAGCGCCCGCGTCGTCTTCCTCAACGAACGCCCCCAGCCGCGGCCCGGCAAGGGCGTCACCAACACCTGTGAGGTCTGCGAGCGGAGCCTCCTCGACTCCTTCCGCTTCTGCTCTCTCGGCTGCAAGGTACCGATCAATCAATCTCCCCTCTCCACTCGGAGATCAAAATCTAATCTTTAAACCAGAAAAGGAAAAAAAAATCCAATCTTGATCAAGCTGTTTGACGGAATGCGCTTTCCAGATCGCCGGCACCGCCTCCGACTACAACATTAACGGGAAGAAGAAAAAGATGCCGAAGCTGAAGAAGAAGTCAACCGGGCAATCCGACTCCGAGGAGGAGTCGTACACGAGCAGCAGCCGAGGCAGCGAGAAGAGCAATGTGATTCAGAGCTTCACGCCGTCGACTCCTCCGCCGACCGCCGCCATTCTCCGCAGCGCCAAGAGGAGAAAAGGCATTCCCCACAGAGCTCCATTTGGGAGCCTAATACTGGAGTTCTAGGCCATTGCTACTCAGTCAGGACACACGATAGAAGCACTCAAATAACATCACTGTCTCTCAGTAAAGGCAGAGCAGATGAAGAACCCTGTAATTATCTGTATCGTAAAAGTTTGAGATTATACGTATGAATTAGAGGAGGTTTTGGCATAGATAGATAGATAGGATGTAGACTATATAACTCAGTGTACATATTTTTGGCAGAAGAAGAAGAAGCTTGGTGTTTGGTGCATGCAGTAGAATACGCCATGGAGGTTGCAGTAATAAAATGCTCGATAGCTAGCTCCTTGTTCTAGTTTTGCTCGAACGAGCTTGTTCATGGTGAGTTTGGAGGTTGGTTGCAGGACCTCTGGTTTCAATTCTGGTGGGCGGACTGCTGAGCCGCTGAGGTGGTGGCGGTCTTTGTCGCTTGCGGCATCCCCACCGGCCACTCTAGTGGTGTGGGGGTAGTCGTCGTCAATGGTGGTCACAAAGATTTTCACAGATGATTTATATATTAAAAGATTAACCATGAAAAAAGGAGAGTTTTCATTGACATTAAAGGTCCACTTTTCATCGTGTATCCTCAACCATGCTGAATTTTCACGGGAGTGATGGATCAGTGGAGCAAGTGCTGCGTTTTCTTTCGGTCGAGGGCACTGAGAAGTCTCTGCTCGTTGAGGTGGATGGACATGGAACGCAACTTGAAGTAAAGCAAGTGCATGATAACACACAGGGTATTAATTCTGGAGTGATCGTTCTTAAAAAGCAAGTGGTCACGCATGGTTGATTTGATAATCATAGGTAGGGAGATAAATCTAAAAATAATTAATCATTATAGTGAAGATATATTTGTTTCGATTTTATCGAGATTTGAATTTTTGTTCAAATATCTGTCCGGTAATAACTAATTCAACCGTGAGACTCGAGAAAGCAAGTGGATGCATACCACAAAAAATAAATTAGATGACGGAAGACCTGAGCCTCGAATCCATGACCTTAAGACAAACTTCCGTGTACTAACCACTTCAACTAAACCTATGGTGTGCATGTGACAAAAGGCAAATTAACTACATTTATCATCAAATTAAATGCTTGTGATCTTTTTCTTAGTTTGAAGTGGTCGGATCCAATTGATGACCAATTCAGTTGGGCATCATCAATCTAGTCAACCACAAGAGCAACATATTGTAATTCATGGTGGCAAAAATGTGATTAGCTCGCCCCAACAGTCTCGCAGGTTAACACAAAATTACGAGCAACCAGATATTGATTACAATAACTAGAACAGACCATTTAAAATATGGCGCATGCTCTTCGATGGAGGCATTGCAGTGCCCATCATCCCCCGACGTCCATTTTGAGCACGGAGCAGCTATCTCACAAACACAGCAGAAACACTGCAACGCCAATTAAAATAATCTAACTTTAGCAGAAAAAAAATTGAAATTGAATTAAAATAATTGAGACAAGAGTACGACCTACCTGGCTGCAGTGTCGCTCATGAGCAGTAGTATCGAAAGGGAAGTTCGCACAAAGAGGCCTTGGATGTGGGAAATCCCTCAATGCTATCTTTTCTTCCAGTCATAGTATCGTATATATTTGCAGTTAATTTTTTTAATGGATTAAGAATAGAAAAGAAAACGAAGAGCAATGCAAATTAAGCTTACTGGTCCTTTTTCAGCGAGGACGATCACGTCGTCGGAAGGAAGGCCGAGGTTAAGCTTGCGAGTGAGATCGACGGGATGGATTTCGTAGCAGTCATCGTCCTCTTCGTGTCCTCCATGTCTGCTATCTTGCACTTTTTCCTCCTTCACCCGAATCATTTTAAATATTTCCTTCGAATCGACGGGAGGGATTTCGTAGCAGTCATCGTCCACTTCTTGTCCATGTCTGCTATTCATTTTAAATATTTCCTTCGAATCGAAAATGCACCAAAGGCTGGGAGTTTCTGTGTTCTTCCTGGGCATATAATGCATATCGGAAGCCGAAAGGTCAGAGTGATTAATTTAGTTGTCATACACTTCATTAATTATATATGCTTAAGAGAGGATTTCTTGGGAACGGAATCCATCGATCGAATTAATACTTCTATTTTGACTAGCTGGAGAGATAATTAGGAAAGTGAAACGGCACGGATTGTTAATAACTCAAACATCTGAACTTATTTGGAGTGATCTCCTCTCAAGCGACCAATATTTGACTATAAGATCGTTCAGCTGCTGTTAATGTAAGGCCCGTTCTTTTTGCCCATCATGAATGGGAGACATGCAAGCACACTCCTCTTCAGCTTCTCCTGCATGGACAATTCGATTGTTAGAAATTCTCTGATGCTCACCGTTAACTGATCAGAGATGCAAAAACTACCTTTGGATGGACACTTTTCTTGGTCTCGATTTGATTCATTCTGCAGGTCAATTGACGACTCAGCGACATGAGTTCCTGGAGGGTTAAGGTTCTCTTCGCCAGAGTAGTATCTCCACGAACCCGAGCCTCGTCTCTCGCATTGTTCTTGTCGAGCAAACTTGCATCGAGTGAAGCTCGTGGGGAAACCAATTTGGTAGTCGAAGTGGCAGTGAAATTATCAGTTTTGAAGCCAAAGATATCGTTAATCTTGGTAGCGTTCGGATGATCATCCTTTGAATATGGTGCAGGAAGAGCAACGAGATCCAGTTGGAGAGGTTTCCCGGGCTTCTCCTCCCAAACAAATGGGACAGAAACCACAAGTTTTGCAGGGAATGGGAGTGAAGATGAAACCAAAGGCATTGCATGGTAGCTCCATCCCTGCTTTGGCGTGCCTGGTTTCTCTTCCCAAAGGAAGGGGACTGATATCTGCTGATGCTCCCGGTGCAGGGGAGGTGGCTTCAAGTGATCCTTCCCCATTTCAATGGTGGTGACGACTGGATCCATAGAGGGGATTTGTCAGGCTGGTTTTCAGTTGGGGAAGCTGCGTATACTAATAAACTCCTGTGGATTTGATGTAGCAATTCCTCAACTGAGATTTGTTCAACCATACCACATAGCAAAACAAAAGATTGTGTGATTTGTTTCCCAGAGGATGGACCAGAACCACTTAGCCCCTTGATAGATATTTTGTTTTTGATATAAGTGACTTGAGAAATGGAATAGCTCCATCAGGCATATAAGTTTAAATGAGCATCATAAATTTTACCATTCAATGCACTTCGAGCATACTAATAGCTACATAAGTTAAGATCCTAAGACAATGACAAACATGTCAACAACAACAGGCCTAAGTCCATTAACCTAACTACAATAGAGCTGACTGTTAAATGGCTGAATGTCTTAGCCAGAAATCCTCTCTTTATGGGTGCCAAAGTAGTGAATATACTCGAGGCGCTAATCTTAAATTAACTTCCTACAGCTAGAGTCTAGAGAGAAGAAAGGATCGCGGTATCGGCTACTAAGTTCGGCATCGGTTTCATGTCAGTCATGAGTGAAATAGTTTGCTGAGTGGGCCCAGCTGAGTGATGGATATGCAGCTTGAAGATGCTGCTGAGCCGAGTTGTTGCAGCCGCTGCCGCCGGTCTCATTTGTGGGGCTACCAGGGTCATCAGGAGATTCGCTCGATGTGCCGCCTTCGGATGGGGGGCTTGCTGCTATAGGTGCGCCAAAGCCTAACATTTGGGGTGGGGGTGGCGAAGGTTCCTTCCGAATTGACTCTGGCTTTGGCTTCTTCCCTCCTGAAATGAAGCTTCCCACCACAACCTGTATCGAAGTACAATGGAATAAAGAAAGTGATTTACACGGGGCATTGATAGGTCGAGCTTTAATCTAATTTCCATTTGTTTAGCGTGAAAAACTCTAAGAAGACTAGATCGCCAGACATTTTCAGATATATAATCACTTTAATTGCTGTCATTGTTGCACCTATAGCCTGAATAATATTACCTGCACAGGTGTTGCGGCCACAAGCAGTCCAGCAACCCCACCACCAAGTATGCGGCCATTAGATCCGGCTAGTGCAACGGTCAACCCACCGCTTCTACTACGAGTCCCACCTTCTTCAGTAAGCAGGAAAGAACCTGACAGAGAGATGATCTCATAGCGTCCCTGCGTGAACATTCCCAACATGTTACACAAGTCATGGCAACAAGTTCATAGCAATGTACTTGGACAAGTACAGGATACTGAGACAATCTTTAAAATTTCAGTTTGGACAACTTGAGTGCCCTGTAAAAATGTCATCAGAACACAAAGATGGTATAATACTTTTTGAGCAAAGAGTATCATCGAAACATACTTTTGCGATCAGCTTAACATGATTAAGAAATGATGGTGTGTGCGCGTGCGCGCACTGTGTGTGTGTTTTCCAATACATAGTCAAGCTACTTAGGAAGGCTATATCAATATAACAAAAAAAAAACAAAAGAGAGAGAGAGAGAGATTATTAAGGTGGTTTTTTCAACCTCGGATAATCGACCCGGCCCCACGGAAATTTTCCACCGGTCGCCAGGGTAAATCGGGAAGCACTCACGGTGGACGGTCTAGAAGCCCAGCGTCCCAGGATTCGCGCCCCATTCGGAGAAAAAATTCCTGCAAATACGCCGTAGCTGGGAATCAAACCGGGATACCTGGGATAGCAACTCGTCACCCTACCGCTGCACCATAGCCCCGGGGGCAGAGAGAGAGAGAGAGAGATTGACCTTATTAACCGCAGTTACTTAATGCCAATCTTGGTGGCAAAAGGCGAATCGCTCGCCCCTCGCGCCCCCGCCAACCCGTCTCAGGGCCAACACGGAGGAGATAAATCACGGAGGCTACTAGCCTGGAAGTTGTGGCTAGCGCGTGGGGAGGATGGGCATACTGGCTTTGCCAGGATTTAACCCGCAGATCTCTTGTGGCAACACCCAAGCACTAACCATCAGTCCATCCCATGGGGACTACTTTATGTCAATCTTAGGTCCAACAAGAAAAGGCCATTACAAGATATCAAGCGGGTAATTGTTGTTCAATCAATGCAAGGCTGCTTAATCAACAATGGCACTAGTGGCCTCCCTGCACCTTCAGTTATCATAGTAGCAGTCCCGCCTGGTAAAACATGGGCAAAAGAAAAACAGTGTGGAACTTATCATATCACATATAAGATAGGATTCCTAACTTCTAAGTGATCATACTTTTCCAAAGACACCATGACACATCACTGGCAAAGCGCCATGCAAAGGTGTTTTTCTAGACCAACACTCTTTCTCAAGAACTGAACTAAAAGAGCACAGATACATGTTCAACCTATAGTGCTACAAGCAAAGTCTCACTGTATATAGGCTTTCGATCTTTCAAAGAAAGAAGCATGTAGTGGCTAATTACACCGATTTAATAATAATCTAAATTTTTTCACTTAACTATGCCCAATTTACATATCAACTGCAACAAATTTAAGTTTTTTTCATTATAAAAAATATTCCAGAATAACTTGGTTCATTAATACTAATCCACCAATGAATGATTGAAGGCTTCCTACTAAGTTGAGACGCATGCTGACAGCATAATTGGTAACACGAGGTTGATCTTATAGGGTTGAAACTCATGAAATGTTTATTCTATGTGATTTTAATTTCATCATATAGCATTCAAATAAGGCAAGGAGTCACTCAAGCACCTCAATGCATCATTCTCCACGCATGGCTACCACAGGAAATGCTACATCCCGTCCACCCATGGCTACTACAGGAAATGCTATGGCTCTTCTTCCAGAAGGATAAAAGCAATTCCTGTTTATGCTATCTGGTGAGTGATTTGGTATTAGTTTCCTTTGCTTCAATTCTAAAATATGGCAGCCACTCCTCATTTTTCTTATGCTTCTTCTCGTTCTATCTAGCATCTTCATAACAAGAAAATCAACTTCTTAAATGCAAAACAGATACAAAAGCAGCTAGCACTATGATCAGTTGAGGACAGTGTGTGCCAGTCTAAATATAAAAGAATTATAGATGTTCATTCGTAACATTCCAATTTAATCAATATGTAGTTGCATATATCATATGAATCACAGAAATCCACAACATGGAGATATTTAATTAAATTGCAAATTAAAAAAAATTCGTAGAAAGATAATTTCTTCAGTCAGCCACAGTGTTTTGACCTTAATAGTCCACTCCCATCATAGAATTCACTAGCCTAACACATTAGAAATATAGAAGCACATCCATATATATAAGTTGTCCTACTTAAGGATTCAGAAACGTTAGCAACTCAAGCATTTTTAGATTTAATATAGTACAGCATTCAAGAAATTTATTGATGTCAAGCAATCGAATGGTTTTGTAGTATCAAACCTGATAAGTGACTGTCCCACCAGATATTGCTGGCTGCCGAAGTGTTACATCAGATATTTCACCATTTGCTGACAGAATACAGACACTCCGAGGTCCTTGCTGTGAAAATGACATGATTTTTGAAGCAATATCCTGCCAATCCAAAACAATAATCTTAATTGAACATTGATTTACCTCTCCAACAGTTCCAAAAATTCCTCTATTGAAAGAGAGGAGAGGGAAGTGCAATCCACCAAAGTTGTTTACCCAAGGGAAGAGAAAAGGGGAAAAAATAATGAACTTACCATTGCTCGCTTCACTCTTGCTCATCACTGCACCTCGCCCACCACCATTTCTCCCTCACATGGGACCCAAGCCAGCCACTCACATCACACCTCTCTGCCTCACCCTCACTCTCATTTGTCTAGCTATCGTTTGTGCTCAATCTAACCCCTGTAAGACCGGGGTTCAACCCTGCCTGAATCGCACAAGCCCATCCAAGATTCCATCCACACTGCATTGCTCACTGAAACAAGGCAAAAAGGTCTTTTCCACGGGATTCTGTGCAAACCAACCCCGTCCACTCAGTCTTTGCGATGCGTTTTGGTTCATTGTCTCCAAGGAGTCATGGAGCAGTCCTATTTATCTGAAATTTGGGAAGTAAATTGAGGGGGGTTTTGACATCTGAGCTCTCATAACACACCTCTCCTTCCCATCTCCCCCACTTTCTAGCATGTAAACAAGGCCTTAGTCTCACCAATAACTTATGTGTCAAGAGTAAATTATATTGTTATAAAGATTTAAAAACAACATATGAAGGCAACATATAGTCAACCAACTACATAGCACATATGTGGTATGCATGAACCTATGTGCAATATCAAAATATTAGGAAATATTTATATTGACATCTAAAGTATTTATCCATTGCAAAAAAACTTTATAAGTTAGTACCACAAGCCACAATCTACTAAATGAGGTAGTTAGAGTTTTTTTAAAGTCAATTTGGTTTAGTTTAAATCAAACAAATATGGAAATGTAGACTGCATCTTTCCATATGTAGACGAAATTTGATCCCCTTCAAAATCCACTTAGGTGGCAGTTATGTGGCTCAAGTGGGGGCATTTTACAACCATGATTATTATCTAACCAAAGCAAAAAATCTAGTCTAATAGGAGTTCACTCATCTACTAATTTTCTCAACAAAAATACATAATCATATGAATCATGACAAAGTGAATATGAAAGAATTCCTCTATTAACTCTACTATTTACGACCCATGTCCAAAAACATGAAGTTAAAATACGTGAACAATTATGCTCTTGGAGAAAAAAAGAGAAATATACACCATATTTCAAGCTCAAGTACTTGCCTCTCCAATTTTAACACTAATAACATGAGGAGTAAAGCCAATCCCATGGGTGCCTGTGTAATCATAAACACTGAATGTTAAACATTCTCACAAAAAAAATCTAAACCATTAGCAATTTAAAATGAAGGAATAAGATGAATAAAAGAAATGAAATAGAAGGGGTCAGAAATTCAAGAAATGTTGATTGTGCACTTATAAATTAATTCAGTAATTAGTGTACAGTTGAAGGATTCATTGTGATGAAGTTGGTTGCCTAAAGCTTGACCAAAAATCAAGGAAAAGCATCGATTTATTCAACCAGTTGATCCTTGGCCAAAAATCAATGGTTGGACAAGGAAAAGCATCAATTTATTCAACCAGTTGATCCTTGGCCAAATCCAAAATGATGTCCAAAATCACATCAGTCAAAAAACAACGGAACACTGACCATACAAATATTTTTTTTTCTAATTTTTGTTTATGACCAACCAATTAGAGTGAAGCTGTAGGGTGTAGAGGGCGGACAAACAATTTCTTAGTTAGTGTAAAACAAAAAAATAAGAAAAAAACTTAATTGAGATGAATATTATTAGTGATAGATCAAAAAATTAATTGAGATGAATATTATTAGTGATAGATCAAAAAATTAACTGAGATGAATATTATTAGTGATAGCCCTTACCTACTAAACATTTTATGTACACACACACACAAGAAAAAAGAAAACACCATAACTGAGATGAATATTATTAGAAATATAGCTTACCAAGCGTTCAATGGAGAAATAAGATCATATGGTCAACTTCAACTGGTTGGGCTAAGATACTATGGAAAGATAAAAACTCAAAACTACATATATGTGAAAAATACCACAACTTAAAGTTTCACTTTTCATTTAATTTTTTCAAGTAAGATTTGTGGGATAAATAAGGTTATAAATAAGCCAAGCTGAATCAGGCTTTATGTAGTAGAAGGCTTGAAGCTTATTTCTAAGGTAACCAAACCGCCTAAAATTAAACATACTATTAAAAAGGTTATTCAAGCTCCCTTTTTTTTTTTTGAGCTTGGTTTAATAAATGTTATTGGTTTCTTAATTCAAGCTTCTTTGATTGTCTAATGCTTTTACATCTGTAGGTATGTTTGAATGGTTAGTGAGCTTGATATTACAAGTTTGTGTTAAGAGCCTTTTTGTTTATTTTTAGGTTTATTTGCAAGCTTGATGAGAGTTTTGTTGATGTGCATGGTTCAAAACCATTGTACGTAATTGTTCTTGAACATTGATCACAAAAATTTCACACTCTGTTTAAGAACATTAACGGTTTGAACACACATGAATTTAGAGTTGTTCATTTAGTTTAATGAGCTATTCATGCTTGTTAATTTAATTGACATTGAATGTTGAACAAACATTAACAAACTATTACCAGGCCAAATACCAAGCTTGCTCACATATGGTTCATTTACAGTCCTAGGGATAAACAATTAAAAGGTAAAGTCAAGACAATGCAGAAACAAAATCCTGCTCTCAAACTATGTTGTCATTATTAGATGAACATAACAGTCGATGATTTTGGAATGCAGCTTAGGAAAAACAAAAAAATGAGAAAAATAGCAGCAAAGGAAGCCTGGAAATCTTTCATGGAAAGCACCTATTCAAAGTTTTCGCTTTTAAGGCACCTAGATGTAGCAATTATACACAAACAGAAGGTATATGGACTGCAGGTTCACATTTAAAAAATAAAAATAAAAATAATTACCCAATGCATCTAGTTGTTGTTTCTTTCCTGACCCTGGAGGGCGGCCACGGCGCTTAACTGTTGGATCAGAGCCGGGACTATTAGAGTATCCTGAGGCGGAGGATGGAGTTAGACCCAACGACATGGAACCATCAGGTCCGTATTTTCTAGGTCTTCCTCTCTTTTTCTTCATTGGCTCATCCAAGTTAAAAACACCACCTTGCCTCACTGCAGAGAGATCACCCCCCTGATACAGCGAACCAGACACATCCACTTGTTTTGGCTCCGATGAAGTCATGGGGAGAAAAGAAAGTCGCATTCCCTGAAACATTCCACCCGAATCCGGCGTCCCAATCGAACTGTTCGTCGTCGCTCCAGCTCCATAAGAACTAGGACCCACCGCCACATTCGGAGGTTGAGACGCACTCAGTCGCTGAGGCTCTCTCCCATCCATTCTGAAACCCTAACACCAAACCTTACTCCCTGCGCGCCACTAAAACCTAGACTCGCTGAATCAACAATACTCCGTCGTTAGTCAAACGATCACTTCCCATCTTCGTGAAAACCAAATAAAATGAAAAAGAAAAAAAAAACGACGAAACGCGTAAAAAGTACAAAACTTTCACGACCTCCTATCAAAGGACACAGCTTATTGATAGGAAAAATTCGATTCACTTCACAACAAACAGAACACATCCTACATTTTACAAAACTGAAACAAGGAAACACTTTTCGCACGGGAAGACGAAAAAAAACACATTTTGCCCTAAGCCGTTCAGAGATCGAACGCAAACGATCGCAGAGAAGGGAAGAGAAAGGACACATACCACGGGCAGCGATCGATGAGCTTCGTCTGGCGGAAAGGAGACGCCATGTGAGGGATTTAGGTAGAGGATGGCCGTGAGAAGTGAAATGCAAAAAAAGATCGCTTTTTCTTTTCCTCGCAGATACCGCTGATGACTGGTACCGAACCCTCGCCGCACCACCAAACCAGACAAAGAGAAAAGGTACCAAAAAACCAAAAAAGTGGGGAAATGTGTTAATATTCTTTGGAAACGATGTTATGCGGTTAGGCCACGAACTGGGAGTGGGAGATTAATTTCGATACTTTGAATAGTAAACAATTAATTAATTAATTAATTAAAAATGACGTAATAAGTGTCCTCTTAGTTCACGAGTTGGATCGGGTCGGGGTTCTTTCAGAAACCCAACCCGACCCAAAGCTGAATAGGATATTATCCAATTTTCAAATTTTTTTGTCATTTTTATTTAATTATATTTACTTATAATAATATATATATATATTAATAATAGCAAACCTAGAGTCAGGGGTGGTGGCGCAGTTGGCTAGCGCGTAGGTCTCATAGCTTTGAGCAATCCTGAGGTCGAGAGTTCGAGCCTCTCTCACCCCAATTAATTTTTTTTTCAATTAATGCGTTCGTCTTTATAGTTGTTAAAGCGTGGCATGCGACGTTGCGGCGACTCAGTGTCGGAGGTATCTCCAATTGTGGAAGGTTTTTTTGGCTGGTGGTCCCTCAAAACATGAAGAAAGGATAACAAGCTGTGTTTGATTTTGAAAGTTAAAGAAGTTAGTTTTTGAATTTTGATGACACTCGCCCGTTGACACGTAGTAGGGAAAAAAAAATTAACGAGATTTTTTTTAAAAATTTTCCATTCAGATAAATCGACAAGCGTTCGCGATGAGTAATCTAAAGTATAACGTCTCAAGTTCATGTCCATTAAAGAAAAATTCCTACAAATATGTCGTAGTTGGGAATTGAAACGTGAATGTCTAGGATAGCGACTAATCGCTGTACCGCTATGTATAGTAGAGAATGATAAGGAAGTTGAAATGAAGTTGGAGATGCAGAGCTCGTTAATTAATTCGATACCTTAACATTATAATAAAAAAATATAACACTAAACCGAATAATTAAAAAAATCATCAAATTTATATATCATATTTTTCCTAAACAACAAAACTATACAAATAAAATAACATATTAAAAAATATATATAAATACAACGAAAACAAAAATAAAATAAATAAATGATCAACATGTCGAGCAACTCTATATAAGGTCAAAACTAACCATAATATCAAAATGATGATTGTGTCTATGTAACTAAGACAATCAACTAAGAATAATGATTGAGAAAGTAAAAATGAAGAGTAAAAATCATAATGAATGACATGACATCTTGTATACACAATCTCGACAGTTACCGTGGGTATAGTTAATCGGGGTGGAGTCGAAAGGCGATGTGCCAAGCATACGGAGTGTGATGTAAGGCAATTGATCATATGAACCATTTTATTTTCATGTCTTATTTTTTAATCATGATAGATATACAATTCATCCATGATATAATATTAACATGAGTAAATATTATAAATTATGTGAGTATCAACATATTTATTAAATAAGCAGGAGTGTCGTCGGGAGCACAATTCTGTATACCATTATGAGTTTTTATATAGGTCTTTTGTGATAGTTCAAATGTGCACCTTGAACGATCACGAATAATCTGTATACCATTTTCCTTCATTTCAAATTCATCGGATAAAAATAACTTGGTTTCTAACAGTAAACCCTTATCGTTGCTTGCAAGAAATATATCATCTACATATAAAACAAATATAAAAACTTATCCACTGAATTGATATGCAAAATTAATCAATTGGATTCTCCTTAAAACTGTATAAAGAAACCACTTAATCAAACTTTTGGCATCATTGACGAAATGTCTGCTTTAAACAATAAATAAACTTCATTAGTTTATATACCAGGTGCTTTGAATCTCCTGATTCAAAGTTTTTCGGTTGTATCATGTATATAATTTCCTTAATGTTTCCATTGAGAAACATAGTTTTAATGTTTATTTGGTATAGGTTCATAATGAGCTACAAGTGTCATGAATACCTTAAGGGAGTCATTCATCGAAACTGATGAAAAGGTCTCTTTGTAATTAATGTCCTCCTTCTGAGTGAATCTCTTTGCGACTAGACATGTCTTATACTTTTCGACATTGCCATGTGAATTTCATTTGATTTTAAATATTCATTAACAACCAACAAGTTTCACATCTTCGGACAATTCGACAAGTTCTCAAATGTTGTTGTTCGTCATAGACTTCATCTCTTCCCTCATGGCTTCGATCTATTTTCTAGATGACGACATTGTTTAACTTCTTCGAAGGATGTGGGATTATCTTTCAACCCTATGTTAAATTCATGTTCTTGAAGATATACATAATCGAGACATTGTGGATCTCTTTTCTATAATGGATCTTCTTAGTGGCACTTGATCTTGAGATGGTTGAGACTCATTTTCAATCATAAGAAGGAATATCTCTATTTAAGATAATGTACGTACCTTCCAATTGAATTAGAAGGGACGTGGAAATATTGTGGTCAACTACCCCTTCCGGTTGTGCAGCTTCAACTGTATATGGAATGATAACCATTTCACAATCAGTTGTAAAACAGTTACCATATTCGGATCACCAATGTTCTCCTTAAATGATAATTCTCTAACTTTATCGCTCTCACAATCCTCAATAAATTTGACATTTCCCGTCTCAAAAAAAGATCTACTCAAAAGTTGTAAAACTTGAAGCCTCTTGAGTTTTGAAAATATTCTACAAAATAGAGCTAACAGTTCTTAAGTACAATTTCTTCTCCTTAGGCCTATAAGGCCCAGCCTCAGCTGGACAACCCCATACATGTAGATGCCTAAGACTAGACACTCTATCTATCCACACAAGTATAAGATTTTCGTTACTACCTTAGTACAAACTCTGTTGTATAAGTAAATTGCAGTCTTAAGTATCTCACTCCACAAAGACTCCGATAAAAAATAAAATATAATCATACTTATCACCATGTCTTTTAAAATCTGATTTTATCACTCTACTATACCATTCTGTTGAGGGGTCCCATGCATGATGTATTGCACCATAATTTCGTACTCCGCAAGGTAATATGCAAATGGCCTAGGACATTGTTCACCTAATCCGTCAGATCTGTCATAGTATTTACCACCATGGTTTGATCTTACGACCTTAATCTTCTTACCAAGTTGTTTTTTTAATTTCAACTTTGAAGGTTTTGATCTCATCAATAAGGTACAAATTCGTATTGGGAATAGTCGTCTATAAAGCTTATAAAGTGTATTTGACCGTTCCAAGAAACCTTAGGAAATTGCCCACATATATCCCTATGTATAAGCTCTAAGACACTGTTACTCCTCCTTGAACCCTTATTATTCTTGTTAATCATTTTCCCTTGCATACACTTAATGCAAATTCCAAAATCTGCCATATTGGGGGAATCAAAAATTTCTAATGTCATTAACCTTTCCAAGCGTTGTTTAGACATGTGTCTTACACCTCTATGCCACAACATGGATGAATTCTCACTTGTTATACCACGCTTCACACCTATATATACTATGCATCACAATATTATCCGTATGAGTTTCAATGTCGAACCTATATAATTTATCAATCAAGGAATCAATACCACACAAATTAAATAGAATTTTCAAAAAATACTGAACTTTTTATTTTCAAATGAACAAGTATATCTGGATTTGTCCAAACATAGAATAGAAATTAAGTTCTGTCTAAATGACGACACTACAAATATATTTTTTAAATTTAAAAGATCCTTATTCCCTAAACAAACTCTAAAAACGCCTATTGTTTCTACTTTCACCTTTTTGTCAGTTCTTATATAGATGAATATTTCAGCATCAATTAACATTAGGCTCCTGAGGCAACCCTGTATAATTATACTTATGTGACTAGTTACATCAGTATCTATCCATTAAGTTTTGTAAGTTACAGTAGCTAAGTTGACTTTTGAACTGATAAAATTGAGAAGTATACCTTTCACGATATATTAGTTGACATATTTGGGGCAATCCTTCTTCATATAACCTTTCTTTTTACAAAAGAAATAAGTTAGATCTGAATCTTATTATTTTTGCATCTTATGCTCTGAAACCCCAGTTACTATAAGTTGTTTACCCTTACTTTTACTTTTATCCTTTCTCTTCTTCTTGTTTGAATACTAAGATGAGGATGCAAACTATGCACTGTAAGATGTGTCATTTCTTAATTTCTGTTCATCCGATATACACTGAGCTATGAGCTTATTTAATATCTACTTCTCCTTTTGAGTATTGTAACTTATCTTAAAGGTGGTGAACTATGTAGGCAGAGGGACTAGGATGAGATTCACAATAATGCTCTCTGAGATATCTAGCTTTAGTGTCTAAGTCTTGTAACCAAGTTTAACATCTCCATGATGTATTTCCTAATGCTATCCTTCTCCTTGTATCACATAGACACTAACTTTGTGAGAAATATAGTAGTTTTAACCTTTTCGTTTGAGGCGAATTGGTCTACTAACTAACTAATGGAGGTTTTAGCATCCTCGTTCTCGATAATTGAATCTCTAAGTGATTCCAAAATAAACATCTTCATGATCATTAGACTCATGCAATTTGATTTCTCGCATTTGTTAAAGATTACCTTTTGATCTATAGTGGAATCACTAGTTAAAGGTACAAGGTGATCATATCTAAATGCAAAGTTTAGATCTATATAGTCTAATAAAATAGTAATATGTTTTTTTATTATCCAAAGTTTTTGTTAGGATCGTTCCAAACGCTAGAGGGGGGGTGAATAGCGATTTCCGAACCCCCTTGTTCCTACGTTGTTAGTAGCACAGCGGAATATACAAAAACAAACAAAAACAACGCTAACAACCTGATTTAGTTAGTATCCACCCCGGTCGGGTGACTAATCCAACAATCCATCGACGGATCAAACCCCGGATAACCTCCGGCTATCATGTGTCGCTCCTTGTGGGTGGAGAAACCTCACCACAACACCAAACAAAGCTCTGGACACGAAGACTACTAACTTGCCCTTAACCAAGACAAGTTTCGTCAAGAAACTCAGCCACCACGAAGTCCTCTTTAAATAGGACTCGGGGCTGATTTCTCGCTACCAGTCGACTGCCCTGGGGGCAGTCGACTGGTGCCAGCCAAATTCGACCGTTGCACCTCAATGTTCGAATTCTTTGCCAGCTCACCAGCCACCTATCAGTCGACTGCCCCCAAGGCAGTCGACTGGTCCCCAGCTGAATCCCTTCCCGAGTACATTCACACAGCACTCGATCCTCACGACTCGACTGACTCCTCTTCCGCAGCCTCGACTGTTGCCTTCGCGCCCTCTTCATCTTCGGCCCTCGTCCCTCGGATGCGCACGCAAGCCTCCAGCTTGCATCCATGCCACCCTTCACGTACACCTCGAAGTCCGCGCCCATCAGCTCATCGTCCCTGCACTCCAAGATCCCTCAAATGCGCACACAAGCCTCCAGCTTGCCTCCATGCCATCCTTCACCGTACTGAGGCCGTCCAGTCAAATCCATATGCGTACCTGTACAACCTGCACACTCAACATACGCATATTAAATACACAAGGGTAAACCTAACTTAAACTCTTTGCCCAAACATCAAAACCCATGGTCACACCGGACCATCTTAGGGCCGATTGCTCCAACAATCTCCCCTTTTTTGGTGTTTGACAATCCGTTTAAGTTAGGAAAGCAAGATAGTAGTAAATAGCAAAAACCATGATAAATGAATGCATATGTAATGCATAACTGGATCCTTTCCCAAGGCATCCCACACCTAACCCTCCAAGTTAGGAATTTTACACTTAGCCCTCCAAGCTAGGATTTTCATCACCTAACCCTCCAAGTTAGGATTTTCCCACACCTAGCCCTCTAAGCTAGGATTTTACACCACCTAACCCTCCAAGTTAGGATTTTCCAACAAACCGGGCTTTTTAAAGCTTCTCCCAAGCTCCCCCTTACATTGGACTTACAAAGGCTTTTTAAGAACCTCTCCAAGGTTCCCCTTACGCCAAGAAGGAAGCAGCCATGCTCCCCTTAAACTTAGCTCCCCTTAAACCTAGGGTTTCTTTCTAGCAAAGGTATTGGTTTCGCACTTAAACACAATATTTCTCCCCCTTTGCCATACATCAAAAAGAACCCAATAATTACCCAATTATTGGTTCTTTAAATTCCTAATGACCCTAAACACAGTGTACTGAACCCCCATACACTTGTTCCTTGTCATTTGGACCCCAAACCAGCTGCTGATACCCAAATCAGCCTCTGGCAGTTGACTGGCAACAGTGTCAGTCGACTGATACGCCTAAAATCTGATTTTCTGGCCGAATTTTAGAAACGCGCCAGAAATTCCACAGATTTCCAAAAGTTTCCAAACTTCGTGGACAACTTTGTGGAACCTATACCTACTTGGGAAAAATACATCTACCCATGTATCTATCACCATTCCCAAGTTTGACACAAAACTCAAAAATTTCAAAATGAAAATCAAGGCAACTAGGAGGCAACCTCCCCCTTTACCCATGCCTTCTCCCAATTTTCATTTTTCCCAGGCTAAGTTCTACCCAACTTAAGCTCCTAAACACCATGTTGAGTTACCCCCAACCAACCATCCAAGTTCTTTCCCTTTTTGGACACCATTAAGACTTGCTCCCAAGCAACCTTTCTTCTAGTGCCAATTAGAACTCTACAAAACCTAAAATATTCTAAGAGTTTGCAAGCACACTTGCTAGGATATACCCTATCCTAGAAAAAATATAGTTTCATGAAAACCACAAGTGTGTTTGACGTTTGGTACATCCACTAGTTCCCTCAACAGATTGGTCATTTGTATCAATATTGAAACTCATCCATAATTCCATGTATTTGTCAATTTTACCCATCATAATTCAACACATGGAATTGTCCTCAATTCATTCCTTTCAATTTATGTATCATCAAGATGACAAGCCTCTCCCAATTCTAGGCACCTATGGAAACTTCCAAAGACTTAACATCCAAGGCCATCCAACGAATCATAAAACCTTTAAACCATATGATATTATCCCATAAAGTCTCACTTTATCACAATCCTTTCCGATGGTTTAAATTTTGGGAACTTCTTATCGTCCATGAGGTCATTTCCTACCCAGCCCTCAGATCAGTCGACTGACCAAATGGCAGTTGATTGCAAAAACATACAGTGGGCTCTCGGGCTCGGATCAGTTGACTGCCTCATGGGCAGTCGACTGATACCTGAATTTCAGTTTTCAGTCCGAATTTCAGAAATGCCTTAAAAATTCTACAAATATCCAAAAAATATGAAATTTTGTGGGAAGATTTGTGAAGCCAATATCTACTTGGTAAAAATATGTTTCCAAATAAATGTACTCCAAATCCCAAGATTGGCATGAAATCCTACTTTTTCTAAAAAGTATCAAATGAGCTCATCCTAAAAGTTCGAATTCTCACTTCTCTTCAGTGTTTCTTCTTATTCTTGATCACAATTCATTTCTACCACTGAAATACATGGTATTCCACCATTAAACCTCAATTTTGTGAATTATAGCTCCTTTTTCACCTTTTCTCCCTAAATTCTCCTTTTGATGTGCCAAAATCTAGGAGTCTTCCAACCCTTTTTGACACATTTCACCTAATTTCCTAAGGAAAAAACTTTTGAGATCCATTTACCATGGACCCCAAAGGCTCCTAGAGCTCCCCCTTGAGCTCTTAGCCTTAGCCACATCCCTAGGTGACTCAATCTATACTAGGTCACATCGGTGTGCCGCCGGTGACTCTTGACCTACAAAATTGACCTTTTTAACCTTGGACACCTTGCTTTTGGTTAGGTCACTCTTTTTACCCTTGGATGGCATCCCCTTGCCATCCTTGGACCTTCCCTCCTTACTAAGATTGTATGTTTTCCCAACATACTTCTTTCCATTGCCCTTGGAGGTCTTAGATCAGTACCCCAATCCCGATCTATCATAGTTGGGTTTGATGCTACCCAACACCATGTCTAAGCTCTTAGAACCAACCGTGAATCTTTCTAGAGCTTTTTCTAATGTATCAAGTCTTGCCCTCAAGGCTTGATTTTCCCTTTCTAGGCCATGAACCCTAGAGTCCATATGTCCACCTTGGACATTCCTAGACCTATCCACTTTCCTAGGCATATGTCTCCCCTTCTTGGGGTCAATGCCTTGATCCTTAGGTACCCAAGTCTTAAGTCTATCATGATGCATGCTTTTCTTAGGGTTATGATCTACCTTGTTACCCTTAGTCCTATCATTGTACTTAAATCCATGATTATGCACAAATAAACAATTCTCATGAGTTCTAGCATGCATGGGTGGGTAACTAACATGATTCTTGAAATGTAAAGAAGAACTTGAAATCGAATTTCTTTTTAAACTAGGGTTAGAGGGTATCTCCCTTACCCTTGTAGTCCTTTCTTGTTGTGAGTTTCTTCCCTTCCTTCTTCATTCTTTTTCCCATCTTCTTAGATTTTCCATCTTCTTTAGCTCACCTTTTCTAGGACGCTTGGTGTGAAAGTGCCCCATCTCTCCACATGTAAAACATCGGATTTTCTTTCTTTTCTCGTGAGCTTCTCCAATCCTACACTTCACGTTAGATTTAAATGGAATTGACATTGGTTTAGATTTTACCTCCATTTTACCTTTCGGACACTTGTCCTTGTAATGCCCCTTTTCGTTGCAACCAAAACATGTGATGTGCTCTTTTCTCTTGGCTTTGGTGGAAGTGGAGGTAGAGGCTAGGTTGACTTCTTCAACCTTCGATGATGTAGATTCCTCCTCTTGATCTTGTGTAATTGAGGGTCTTTCCTCCCCCTCAATCCTTGAGGTGGAGACCTCTTCCTCTTCTTCTCTTGAGGAGGTTGACGATTCTTCACTTTCTTCTTCCTCTTCTTGAATCACGGGGCTTTTCTCCTTAGGCTCTTGACTTTATGTAGGTGTCTCATGATACTCTTTCACTTTGCTCCATAACTCACATGCACTTTGGTATGTCCCTACACAACTCAAGATGTCGTTAGGTAATATATCAACCAAAATATTTGTTATCTTCTCATTGCCCCGAAATTGTTCATGTTGCTCTTTGTCCCAATATTTAGGACGAAGCTTCTTCCCATGCCTGTCCTTCGGAACTTCGAAGGGCTCTTCAAGCGCGATTCGGCATGCCCAATCCATTCCGAACCACGTCTCGATCCTCGCCTTCCAATATGCAAAATCTTCATTGTCGTAGGCCGGCGGTGTGTAGATTTCATCCCCAAGTGGACCTTCACCTTCCATTTCCTCTAGCGTATGCTCCCTCGGCAGTTAGTTCGATCAAGAGCGGTCCTTGCTCTGATACCAACTGTTAGGATCGTTCCGTACGCTAGAGGGGGTGAATAGCGATTTTTCGAACTCCCTTGTTCCTGCGTTGTTAGTAGCACAGCGGAATATATAAAAACAAACAAAAACAACGCTAACAACCTGATTTAGTTGGTATCCACCCCGGTCGGGTGACTAATCCAACAATCCTTTGGCGGATCAAACCCCGGATAACCTCCGGCTATCACGTGTCGCTCCTTGTGGGTGGAGAAACCTCACCACAACACCAAACAAAGCTCTGGACACGAAGACTACTAACTTGCCCTTAACCAAGACAAGTTTCGTCAAGAAACTCAGCCACCACGAAGTCCTCTTTAAATAGGACTCGGGGCTGATTTCTCGCTACCAGTCGACTGCCCTGGGGGCAGTCGACTGGTGCCAGCCAAATTCGACCGTTGCACCCCAACGTTCGAATTCTTTGCCAGCTCACCAGCCACCTATCAGTCGACTGCCCCCGGAGCAGTCGACTGGTCCCCAGCTGAATCCCTTCCCGAGTACATTCACACAGCACTCGATCCTCACGACTCGACTAACTCCTCTTCAGCAGTCTCGACTGTTGCCTTCGCGCCCTCTTCATCTTCGGCCCTCGTCCCTCGGATGCGCACGCAAGCCTCCAGCTTGCATCCATGCCACCCTTCACGTATGCCTCGAAGTCCGCGCCCATCTACTCATCGTCCCTGCACTCCAAGATCCCTCAGATGCGCACACAAGCCTCTAGCTTGCCTCCATGCCATCCTTCACTGTACTGAGGCCGTCCAGTCAAATCCATATGCGTACCTGTACAACCTGCACACTCAACATACGCATATTAAATACACAAGGGTAAACCTAACTTAAACCCTTTGCCCAAACATCAAAATCCATGGTCACACCGTCTTAGGGTCGATTGCTCCAACAGTTTTTGCCAGTAAACATGAGAATATAGTTCAAATTAGCAGTCATTGAGAGCACTATATCAACAAAAACAAAGAATATAACTCAATTTAATTAATAAGGCATGTATCTTAACTGTGCAATAATAAAATGTAACAAATAAAATATACAACTTTATTAGCATTAATTGAGATACCTAGTGTAACACTGCATTAAATCTTTGGTACTCTTCAAACAACTCATAATCACCTTCATTTGCCATATAACTCGCCTTTCTTTGTGTCGACACATTATGCGTATGATACTTTATTTATAAGCTTCCTTACTTAGCTTAACACTCCTAGCATCCCCAACAGTTCTCGCTTTAGCGATAGTATGTGTTTGACTAAGAAGTAAGAACAAGGAAGAATACAATAAAAAACTGTTGAAAACTGAGATAAACAAATATCAATCGACTATATCAAACATCAGTTGACTGATACTATCAACAGTCGAGTCCTTATGTTCATTAATTGACTGACACACACTATGTGCCCAATTTTGGTCACACCAGTCGATTGATTGATATTATCAATCTACTGCTCACAGTAGTTGAGTATTGCAGTTGAATTAGTTAAGCTTTTATGTTCGATTCATCGAGCATCAGCCGACAAGGATTTATAGCAATCAACTAATGGAATCAGTTGAATGCCCCTGTCGAGTTCAGCTCATTTTTGTATCCAACCTTATGAGCATCAGTTGACTAGTATCCTACAGCAATTGATTGATGGAATCAGTTGAATGCCTTAGTCAAGTTCGACTCACTTCTATATGCAACTTTATGAGCATCAGTCAACTAGGATCCTTCAGTAATCAACTGATGAAATCAGTCAAATATTCTAATCGAGTCAGATACACTTCTGTTTGGCATATTTGTTGTCTGAACCTGATAGCAGTCGACTGATGGAATCAATCGAATGCTCTAATCAAATCAGATAGCATTTTGTGTTCATATCATCAAAAATAATCCATAGCTCCGATACCAATTGAAAGCATTAATAGATATATTAAACTTAATCAATTATGCATCATTTACAAGATCTAATTATCATCAAACTTTTAAGGCAAGACTAAAAATACCGAATACAAAGCCAAACAAATGGTCTAACCCGAATCCATCGCATAGATATTGATCTTACTTATCGCCGGAGTTTCTGCCAGCGTGAAATGATCTTTTGTAGGTTTATGTGATAACCTTATCTTGGTATCAATGAGGAAGTGACCAAGGAAAAAGAAGCTCTGAAAATCCTAAAGATTCAAGATCATTCCCAAATCAAGAGTTTCTTCCTTTGTATATGGATCATCCACCTTAAAACCATTAATCATAACAACATATTAATGTTAATAATGAACCGGGTTATTAGAACTACATATTGAATCTATATCTAATAATCCAAATTCCTTTCATGCATAAAGTATTAGATCACTTAATTTGGTTTTAGCTTCCTTAATGGTAATTAGTTGTATGTGTGTTAATCAATATAAGCCTACCTTATGGAGATTAAGTCCACCTATATGGACTTAATCGGAATAAGACCGCCCATGTAAACTTAATTGCTCAATAAAATTTAAACATTATCTACGACTCAAAGCCGATAGATCATTATTTTATATCAAGTTATCTCATACGTACCACTTGACATTCCAAAATGAAACCTCCATTGCTATCTAATTATTTACTCACAAGTCGATTAACATTACGTATAAAGTATATCTTGTAAGGATCGATGTGGTTTTTAAAAAAGAGGGCAACAATTAGGCTGCGTTCCCCTTTGCGTTGGCAGCCTTAGCTAGCTCCGGCGGCTACAGTCGAGATGCATGGACAACAAGGGCAATAATGGAAAAGAAAAGGAGGGAAAAATAAAGAGGCTATTGACGACTAGTGGTTGGAAAAAAAGCAACAACTAGGGCTGCTACGTTGGATCTACTTGATAAGAAGAAATGCAGCCATGTCAATTGGGGAAGGCTGAAAATAAAGAAGATGATTGCTGGGATAGTGAAGGGGATAACCTTTTTCCTTTTGACTGGTCATCTTGGCGAGCTCCAATGATGACCACAATTAGCTTCAACAGCTAATGTTGTGGTGAATATCATTGACCGGAAAAACCAAGAAAGAAAATGGAAGAAGGAAGTTTATTCTTGTTCTTGAGAAGAGGATGGTTGTTGCTTGTTACCGTTGGAGGAGAGAAGAAAAAGAACAGAAGGAATGTTGGATCATATGGGAAGTGACTAGGGACTGGGCCACATGCCGAAGTAGTTAGAAGGGGTCAACAGTTCGGTTGAGATGGTAATACAGGTTCTAGGGCTTAGCTCCCCTGGTCCGATTTCGACTCATCCACTAGTGGACCCGGACCAGACAATCTAGTCAGGTCAAGGGTGTTTCATTCAGCTCACTCCCCTCTGACTTCACTGTAAGTATCCCATGTTGGTTTTGACGTGGTTAATCGATTTAAATTAGATCTGGTATTTTTAATCCTTGTGTCTAAGTGTACAAGAACTTAGGAGGGCAGGAAGTCGAGCGGAAGACACAGCGATCGAGAAGGATGGAACGGAAAGGGAGCCGATGGACTTGGTGCATCCGAGGAACGCAGAGCTCTGCGGAAGAGTACGACGGTGGAGCGAGAAGGACGCACGCAACGTCCGAGAGACGAGAAGCCGGGAGGAAGGATGCTCGAAGGGTGAAAGTCCGGAGTTAGGTTCGGGTGAGTCTAACTCCGATTAGCCAGAAATCACCCAAGAAGACAAAGGAAGTTACGCAGGAGAGTGGTCAGCAGGTGCTAACCAGACCCATACTTGGGCGCCTGAGCACTCGGGCGCCCTTATGCTAACAGGCACCCGAGAGGCTATGTTTAGCCGTTTGTGAACGTTGCACTCTGGATAAGCACCACGTGTCAGGCGCCCAAGAGCTCTCGGGCGCTCTATAAGTGTCACGTCAGCAAACAGATAACTCTCACCAAGGCTATAAAAGGAGCTCACCACCTTGGGCCAAGATTTGAAAGGAACTCACCACCTTGGGCCAAGATAAGTAATATACTTGCTTTTCTTCTATTCTATTCATCCTCTTCCCTGTCATAGCCTAACTTCAGTGTCGAAGTAGTTGAGTCAGAGCATCCCTTGGCTTTTCTCCTAACGCTCTTCCCTTTGTCTCTTTTTACTGCACAACGATCCTTTTCGATGATAGGTCATTGGTGGCTCATCCATTGGTGATCTCAAACGGAATAGGGGAGAAGAGAAGGGGAAAAAGTTGGGACTAGTATAAGCTAGAGGAGGTGAATAGCTCTCTTCGCTTTTTCGAACTTGATTTGTAGTGGAAAACTTGAAGCAAAGCTCTTGATCGCTAATACCTTTAATTTACTTGGTCTCTGCCTCCCTAAAGTGACTAATCCAAGGGTTCGACTATCACAATCTCATCCACTATGAAATCTCTCCTTCTTGGAAACTTTCCAGAGGCGGAAAAGTCTCATACAAACTATTTTCACAAGAATAAAATATAAGCAATACCAAAAATGGATGGAAAATGCAAGCATGACACTTTACAATGAATCCTTTATTTTGGATGCTTGTTTATCACTTTGGATTGCCTCTTGGTGGTTGAAAATATAACAACACTTCTCCTTCAAATCCTTAAGAACATACATATGGAAATCTTCACGAACTCCCCTAATATAGTTGTTGTTGGAAGTGATTGCCGTCTAGTAATCGATTAACCTTACTAATTGATTACCACGTCGCAATTCTATCATTCAAACCTATAGAATGACTGTTTTTGTCTTGTTAATCGATTATATTGGTGAGTCATACCAATTGGTCGAATCGATTGTCTCAATCAATTTATAACATTTCTATGCAAGATACACATCATCCAATCAATTATCCTAATCAATTGGTGATGCCGGAATCGATTGCCCTAATTGATTCTGGCTCTTCTTCTCTATTGTGAAAATACCTTTAATTGATTAGCCTAATCGATTAACATATGCCTTAATTGATTGATTAATTGATTCTAAGCTTTACATGCTTCACATAAAGCACTCAATCGATTAGCCTAATCGATTGACCTTGGGCTAATTGATTGTTCAACCCTTAAAGTCATTTGTGACTCATTGGAGTTTCCCGTTGCCTAGCATCTAGTCAATCTTGACCTGCCAAGGCTTATTCACTAAGTGTCTAGTCAACTTTTGACCCATTTGGACTTTCCATCTCGTGCTAACTTCTCATTGGACTTTCAATTACCAAATGTCCAGAAACCTTTGACCCACTTGAACTTTTCCCTTACATAACTCTACTAGGGCTTCTATTACCTAGATCTCAACTAGGTCTTCACTCTCTAACCTCACTGGGACTTTCATTATCTAGTTCCTTACTAGGTCTTCACTGACTAACCCCGTTAGGACTTCTCCTGCTTAGTTATCGACTAAGTCTTCACTGCCTGACCCTGATAGGACTTCAATTAATCTTAATCTACTTGATCTCTTTATCACATATTGTTTAAAAATTGAAACTCAAGTTTGAGGCAACCGAACCGAGTCAAATTAGTCAACCTTGACCTAAGAATGATTGCACCAATCGAAAAGAAAGGAAAGGGAGGTGGAGGAAATGGGTGCATATAGAAGGTATAACAGTGGCAGTAGTTTTTTTTCCCTTTCAATATTTAACATCGCGATTCCAAGCCAAACTGCCCAAACCTTCGGTGAAAAACAATTCTTATATGTTTTTATTAGAGGATTAGATTCATGGCCTCCCACCACTATTCTTCTCTCCTTCACTTCCTTTTCTAGGGGTGAGCAAAAATTCGATAAAATCGAATTAACCAAACCAAACTAACCGAATTTAGAAATTTAGTTCAGTTAATTTGATTTTTATTTTTTTAAATTCGATTTGATTTTTAATTAATTCAGTTCGATTTCAATTTTAAATTTTATAATTCGACTAAATCGAATAAATCGAATAAGAATATTAATTTAATTATTTTTTATTTAAAATATAATTAATTAAATAAAATCACGTCTTTATATTCAAAATCGAATAAAATTTTAAAATTTTGATTAATTCGGTTGAAAACCGAATTAATTGATAAAATATCGATTTGGTTTTTTAGGAAAAGTCAATTGGTTTGGTTAGTTTAGAAAAAAAACTCTATTTGTTGGGTTTTTGATTTATTCAGTTGGAACGATTTGATTTTGATCGAATACTCAACTCGACCTCCTCTGTTTCCGTACATCCTTCATTTCATCCCCAAGATATGACGTCCATCAAATAGCGTAGAATCACTTGAAGAAGGAGGTGACGCCTTTTGTTGTTCACGAGGATGCTTGGAGCCATCGTGTTTTGCTCCAATGTGTGGAAACCACTACAGTCGCATTGGCACCAAATTACTCTTCTGCATATTGCGTCATCCTCGCCCTCCTCTCTATCGCCTACTTGGCCTCCAAGACTATGGTGCAGCAATAAGGCGACTAGTCGTTATCATAGTCATCCACGGTTCGATTCCTAGCTACGACGTATTTTGCAGGAATTTTTCCTCCAAATAGGGCGCGAACCTGCGACGCTGGGCTTCTAGACTACTCACCGCGAGCGTTTCCTGATTTACCCTGGTGACCGATGGGAAACTTCCGTGAGACCGGGTCGGTCACCCCAAATTCATCTACTATCTGGTCCAACATTTTTCTCTATCTCCTACTTGGTCCGGATCGAACAACACGTTGGTGATGCCGCTGCATTACTATCTACTATAGTTCTGAGATTTAATCGAAATCTGCCATATTCTCCGACCTAGTAGCTATTGGATCCTTCTCCTTTCTGCATTTACCTAAACTAAATCAACCGATAGCTACTGGATCCTTCTCCAAGTTTTACTGTGCTTTGCAAAAAAAAAAAACACTCAATCGATTAGCCTAATTGATTGATCTTGGGCTAATTGATTGCCCAACTTGTTAAAGTCATCTGTGACTCGTTGGAATTTCCCGTTGCCTAGCATCTGATCAAATTTGACCTACAAAGGCTTCTTCACTAAGTGTCCGATCAACTTTGACTGCAAGGCTTCTTCACTAAGTGTCTGGTCAACTTTTAATTCATTTGGACTTTCCATCTCATGTCAATTTCTTGTTGGAATTTCGATCACCAAGTGCTCAGTCAACCTTTGACCCACTTGGAATTTTTCCTTACCTAGCTCTGTTAGGGCTTCGATTGTCTAGTTCTCAATTATGTCTTCACTGTCTAATCTTACTAGGACTTTTATCACCTAGTTTCTAACTAGGTCTTTGTTGTTTAGTCCTACTAGGATTTCCATTGCATAGTTCCCAACTAGGTCTTCACTGTCTAACCCGACTAGAACTTCTACTGCCTAGTTCCTAACTTCATTTTCACTATCTAGCTTCGCTAGGACTTCCATTATCTAGTTCCCAACTAGACCTTCACATCATTAAGTATCTAGTCAAATTTGACCTACTCGATTCCTTTCTCACATATTATTCAAACATTAACACTCAAGTTTGAGTCAACCCGAGCTTAATCAAACTAGTTAATTTTGACCCAAGAACGATTACACCAACCGAAGAAAGAGAGGGAGGTGGAGAAAATGGGCATGTGTATCGTAGGTATGATAGTGACAGTAGTTTTTGTTTTTTAATACTTAATGATCCTGTCGCGAAGCAAGGTGGAAGTCCTAAGGGCGGGATGATCTCCCGAGTGACACGAGCGACTGAGGTGGCGTCGTCCTGGCTCCGATCTGGCGACTGCCTGCAAAACAGCGACCGTTAGCAAACCCGCCGGAGAGTTTTCCCGGTCAGGCACTTCGACGGTCAAGTCAGTATCCGCAGGATATATAATAGTGCAAATAGAAATATGGTGGAAGAGAGAGCTCACGCGTATACCTGCGGAATGAGAAGTGGAGGGCTTATATAGTCGGGAGAGCTAACAACCACATGCCCGTGTTGACGAGACAGGGGTGTGGCAATTGTCAGCTCGTATGAGAGCACCTGAAAGTACCGCGGCATGGCGCGGGGTGCTAAGGCAGTACGACGGTACTGAATGGGCAGGATACCCGCGAGGAATGTCATAAATGGGCAAGGTGTGTAGTTTCCCGACGACAAGATCGTACCCCGGATGTGATGACATAGGGCGGCGTAAGAATGATCTAGTCCATAGCCCGAGCACCGACCGGCGAGTCCTAGTGTCAAGGACTGGGTCGGATAATGGCCAGGGAGCGTGGGTCGCCATACGTTCGACTGGAATAGTTGAGGCGCGGGATACGCCCTGAGTCAGAAGTTTATTGGGCTACGTCAGCAAGGCCGGGATCACTTAACATCACGATTCTAAACTAAACTGCCCAACCTTCAACGAAAGACAATTCTTTTCTGTTTTCGTTAGAGGATTAGATTCATGGTCTCTCACCACCGTTCTTCTCTCCTCGCCTCCTCCATTTCCACATCTCCTTTATTTCATCACCAAGATATGACTCTCATCGGATGGTGCAGAATCAGCTAAAGAAAGAGACGATGTCTTTTGTTGTGCATGAGATGACAAGAGTCGTCGCATTTTGCTCTGATGTGTGGAAAATGCGCAGAGCATCTCATAAATAATATGCAACATTTAAAAAAAAATCATTGTAACGGTGAATTGAAATAGGTCGCAGTGGCAGACCGCATCTCATTCCTCGCCACAAAAAAAAAAAACGAACTTCTATTTTCTAAAAATAGGTCGCAGTGCACGCCGAGAGCAGGGATACAAAGGGAGGGAGAATGCGCAGAGGCGGAGATCGGAGAAGGAAGAGAGAGCTAATCGCATTCTCTCTTCTCTCTTCTTCTTCCAATTCATTGCGCGTGAAGAAGAAAAGAGTAGAGGGGACGGGAGAATAAGAATCTTCGACAGTTCAACTTGGAGGCGACAAAATATGATGCGGCGAATCAAGAACATCGCCTCCGGTCACCCTTCTGTCCCTGATCCGGTGAGTTACCCCTCTACCTTCTTCTTTTCTTTTGAAGTTTGATATGGGTTATTTCTCATCTAATGCGCTTGGGGAATCTTTTCAACTCGATGAATTCATAAAGCAATCTGAGTTATCTGTCTATCGGTGTTTACATTAAAATAAGATTTCTGACTTGGATTGAAAAATTGGGCCATAATATGATTATGATCTTCCTACATTTAACATATATGCCAAATCTTATATGTGGTTATCAAAAAATGTTTTATATATATATATATAAACTTGGTTATGCCAGATCTTATATGTGGTTATTGCATTCAAATCAGCTCGCCATCTTCGAACATTTTAACAAATGTTTTTTCTTCCATGTCCTCTGAGCTCCCTGAGCATTTCTCTTCTTATTATGCATGCTATTTTTAGTAGCTTTGAGTTTACACTTGAAAATTAGCTCATTTGGACTGAGATTGTAACGGTATTAGAATTTTGACTGAAGTTACCGGTCGGTCTATGACCAACAATTACCTAAGTGGACTATACAAAGGGCTTGACGGGTGTTGGAGCTAAGATGGTTGTAGTGATTGGTTTGTGTTAGATGAAGTGAACCGTGGGATTTGTTTGTTCAAGAATTTAGTAATGTATAACATACTCATTTTGTCTGGTAGTTCTTTCTTGTGAATTCACTAGTCACTGCATTTTCCCAAAAAGAATTCTTTTGATTCTGGGAACTGGGATACTAGAGTTAGCGAAACTGGCGTTTAATATTAGATCTGTTACCAACAAACTCCGGTTCTTTTTGGTAAAACAGAACCAAGTCTAAAGCAAAAGTGAAAAAGTGAATCATTGAATATGCTCTTTTCATTATATTTTCTCTTTTTAAAAGCTTTATCGTGTTCAATTATTCTGAAAAAATACATGTTCACACAAGGATGCGAAGGTAGGCAAGAAAATAACATATTTTGATGAAGAAGGAGAGGAAGATTTTACAGAAAAATCAATGGAAGCGAACAAAATAGCTACTGTAGATCAACATATGGCTCTGTCTGATGGAAATGTTGATGGAAGAAGAACGCTGACGTCTGAAGTAACAAAGGTTGAGCCACTACCGAAAAAAATGCATGATATGACAATCAGAGATGATAAAGTTGATATAATGGATGAGAAGGTTTATACTGTGCTTTGTTCGGACTATTACCTCAAAGTGAAGTTTGATTAGTTTTAATGTTCCTTCTGACATTATTTATAACTGTTTTTGCAGGAGCAAGATAATATAATGATAAATGGAAATGGAACTAATCCTGGTCAAGTAATTACAACGACAATAGGTGGCAGAGATGGCAGGCCTAAAAAGGTCCCATTATTTTGTTAATCTATAATTGTGATGTTTTTCCATTAGTGTGATGTTTTAGATGCATAGTCAACATGATAGTTATGTTCTATTTGCTTACTCTGTCAAGTGTTAATAAATCCAGTTATGTGCTTTTGGTATCCACTCAAATCACAGCTTGTTCATGCTGATGTTTTTGTTTTTTATTGTTTTCTCTATTAGCTCAAACTGATTAGATGATGTAATATTAATATGTTGCTTCAACATAAAGTTTTCTAAATGTTACACTGATTTTACTTTTAGTCTTAGATGCAATTTTTTTTTTACAATTAACATTTTTGTATGTGACTTGTTTTATTGTAAGCATCGGTTGAAATTCTTTAACAAAGAATTGCAACCAATTCAATTTTTATAAATCTTAATCACATCTTATTATGCTTTCTTATGACTTAGCTGGCAACAGAATTTTGTCAAATCAACTTAGTGACTTAATTTATAATTGGATTGCAGTTGATGTCATATAAAGCTGAGCGCATTGTCGGAACAGGTTCCTTTGGTGTAGTTTTCCAGGTAAATCTATTTCTGATAGACTATTTTTTTTTTTCTAAAATTACAAAATTTGAATTGTCATATCTCATGGTTCCTTGCTAGTGCAGGCTAAATGTTTAGAAACAGGAGAAGCAGTTGCAATCAAGAAGGTTTTACAGGATAAGAGATACAAGAATAGGGAACTACAAACAATGCGCTTACTTGACCATCCAAATGTAGTCCAACTAAAACATTATTTCTTCTCAACGACTGACAATGATGATCTCTACCTCAACCTCGTTCTCGAATACATCCCTGACACTCTTTCTCGAACTTTGAAGTATTATAATTGCATGAACCAACATATGCCACTCATTTATGTAAAATTGTATACATTCCAGGTGAACATTTTGTTCTTCTACATTACATTCTTTTCCAAATATTTTCTCTCTTTCTAACTTTTCTCACAACTACATAATTTTTTGTTATTTATGGGTGCAGATTTTTCATGCACTTTCTTACATTCATCAGGTTGTAAGGGTGTGTCATCGGGATATCAAACCACAGAATATATTGGTAAGATTATGTGGGAGTCATTTTGGAGGAAAACATGGTAGAATTACTACGCATTCTGATTCTAGTATAAACTGCTGATTTTGTGCCAATGACATGGCTAAATGAGCTATCAGACCACCATTATGGTAATGGCACAATCTAACAAGGGAAAAAAGGGTGGAAATTTTCTACCCTACTAGATTCTTTACATAAAATTAAATCGTAAAAAGCTATTTTCAAATATATTCCTGGGGCGTGATAGTTGTAGAATAGAGGTTCTGCTAACCTACAATGATGTGTACTTGCATATTGTAATTGAAGCGCTGATTGCATAGATATTTGTCTCTTGATAAATTATGAGAATGTAAAATTATACTGTGTACCTTGATCTATTTTCCAATGCGCAGGTTAATCCACACACACACCAAGTAAAACTCTGTGATTTTGGCAGTGCCAAAATGTTGGTAAGTCAGCGATGTGCTTGATTATTGTATAATGTTTTCATTTGACATCTCATGATCTCATTTCAGGTTCCAGGAGAGCCTAATATATCTTACATTTGTTCGCGATACTATAGAGCACCTGAACTCATGTTTGGAGCTACAGAATACACAACTGCTATTGACATGTGGTCAGCTGGTTGTGTGTTGGCAGAGCTTCTCATAGGACAGGTGAGGCTGTTCTTGCATTAATTCTTTTATTTTGAATATATACTGGTTTATGTTATCTTTTCAAAACAAGTTTATTATCTTCGTAGGACAAGAGTATAAACTATATTGCTTAATGCCTACAGCATAATTGTTATGCAGAGCATATTGAATAACTCTTAGTGTGAAACAATTGGCTTTGCTTTTAATAATATCGCACAACAAAATCTCAAGTGCTATATCCAACTCTCAAGGAATTTGTTACTTGAAAATTTACAAAATGAATAAAAGTTGCTTTTTGAAAATTTTGTTGAGGAAGCCAAGAGAATTTATGTGTTTGACAAGACCTATGCTTAAAAGTCATATCTTGCCAACATATGTGTGGGGGAGGATGATATCCAAAGAGTTTAAGTTACAGAGTTATGCTTGTGCTACTAGTAGTGGTGGGAGTGACTAGATTTCTACAATTAACATTGCTCTCATCTCATAGCCAGAGTAGAGAGCCAGATTTACTAACCCCATCAAAACATGTTTATATATATATATATATATATATATATATATATGTTTCAGTTGAGCTCCTCCGTTACTATATGAAAATTTTCTGCATTCTTTTTGCAAATTGGTAAAATGTATAGAACTCATGATGCTTCATGAAATAATTTCACATCCTTAGTTGTTGCATGGTCATTTTATCGTTGTATCTTCTTGGTTTTGGACTTTTGGCCTCCACGAGAACATTGAAGCCTAAAACTAGAACTATATAAATTCCTCTTGCAGCCTCTACTTCGAGGGGAAAGTGGTGTTGATCAGCTCATGGAAATCATTAAGGTTAATTGACATTGATGGCATTTACATCTTTTCTATAAGAAACTTCATCTGCTATCTGATCTCCCTTATTCTTATTGTTTCTCAGGTTTTAGGTACTCCAACAAATGAAGAAATCAAGTGTATGAACCCAAGTTATTCAGAATTCAAATTTCCACACATGAAAGGTCACCCTTGGCACAAGGTTAGTTGATTTTGTATTATTATGATGAGCTTCCTAGTAATCCAAGTGACTAACATACCATGCCAACAATATGTAGCTTTTCACAAAGTCAGTACCGACTGAGGCAATTGATCTTGTGTCAATGCTACTTCAATACTCACCTTATTTGCGTCCTACAGCTGTGAGTATATAACACGTTCAAACAAAACGAACTGTTTTCTGTTTGCAGTGCCATTATACTAATTCAGTATCTTCTTTTAGTTATCTCCTTTTTTTTTCTTGCATCTTGCTATCGTTCCCTATTTGATCATCAATTGTTTGCCACGAGAACCTATTCCAAATAACAATAAAGGTGTTTGCTATCATTAATACAGTTGGAGGCCTGCGCTCATCCATTCTTTGATGAATTAAGAGACTCTAGCACATGTTTGCTTGATGGCAAACCTCTTCCTCCTTTGTTCAACTTCTCATCTAAGGGTAAGGTCCTGTTCTCCTTCCTGTCTTGTTATCGTTGACTGTTCTTTACCTGAGATTTAATTTGAATATGTTTGCAGAGCTTGAAAGTGCTTCTCCTGAACTAGTGGAACGTCTCCTACCTTGACGTTGAACTTCAATTAGGGACAAGAAGTTAGGCTGAGTTTGGTTAGATAACTTCTTTTTCCAGTTTTCCTGACGTGGTTAATGGTTGGACTTCAAGGTGATTAACAAGAAGAAAATTTTTGGTGAATTGACAATGATTTTAGTTGAAGCCATCAGAGGTGCCAAAATATTGCGCGCGTAAAGTGCAAGATTTCGCGGAGACTTGAAGCAGTAGGGGAAGCAGAAAATTCCTTAACCAGCAGTCAATCTTGTGACACATCTGACGACACCGTGGAGCATCTTACCGTTGACCATTGTGTTGTACGTACGTAGCTTCGTTGTACAATGCTAATATACAAGTCAAATTTTTTTAACAAATTTGACTGTTCATTGTATCTGATGAATTAAAAGATGCTTCTGTAGCAGCAATACATGCTATCTCATTATTCCAAATAAAAATGCTTATCTCTTCCATCTTTTTTTTATTTAATAAATTAATGTTTAAATGGGGTTAATTATCGCATTTTTTTCATTCCTAACCTGGCGACTGGTGTTATCTGTCAAATAGAGAATATATCCTTCGAAAGCGACAAGCTTGACGTTTTGATCTATTACTTCACACAATCTCAAACATTTCTTGTCTTGATCTTAATATGACTTTTTAGTAAAGGTTAATGACCTTTTAGTACCATGCAGTTTAAATTATAATTACAGTATGGCCTTTTGGACAGGGAAAGAAGCTAGAAGGGTCTTGACAACACCAACACCGTCTCATAGTGAAATGCTTGTTAGGTGAAATGTGGATGGGAATTGAAGGTGTCAGTTAACAAATCACAGAAGGCACATCCGTACAAGATGTGGTGGGGAAGAAGATAACGGCAAAGATGGGCAGAGGTGGTCAACTCCTGTAGACACTCAAAACATTTCTTTCAAAAGGTTGCATGGTGCAAGTTTCTGCTGTCTTCGACTTTTTTTAAAAAAATTTATTATTACTCTCCTTTTCCTTAACAAAACCTTGACATTATTGCACAAGTCAATAAGTGTATGATTCTGTCCATATTTTAATTTCATTTGAGCCCTCAAGCATGCCACACAACTCCTCCAGAAAAAAGAACAGCAGACTTAATTTCATGTACAATTTAATCTCCTTTACAGAGTGATGAACCGTTTTGGATCCCGGCCTTGTTTACGGGTAGCTCGGCCGTCTCAGCCAGCCTGGCGCCACGAAGGTCTCGTAGAAGGGCCGACGAAGACTTCACCAGGGGGTCCTTTAGCCAAGAAATCCCCGATGCGCTAGCCGACCGACCCCAGGCAGGGTCAATCGGGTCAATCTCGAGCGTCTCCTAACTCGGTCGACTAAAGTCATACCCCAATCCGGATCTGGGTTGGATACTCTAGTTGGGCGTGTGGCAGCCCACGCTCTCTCAGCATCCCATGGATCTGACAACCCACATAACTGAGACAGAGACAGACAGACATTGCCCAACAAACCCTCGACTCAGGGCGTACCCCGCGCCTCAACTCTCCCAGTCGGACGCGTGGTGGCTCACGCTCCCTGGCCATTACCCCGACCCGGTCCTTGACATTCAGACCCGCCGATCAGCGCTCGGGCTACGGACTAGATCACCCCTACGCCGCCCTATGTCATTACCTCCGGAGTACGATCTTGATGTCGGGGTAATACGCGCCTTGCCCATTTATGACACCCTCAGCGGTTATCCTGCCAATTCAGTACCGTCATACTGCCTAAGCACCCCGCGCTATGCCGCAGTACTTTCAGGTGCTCTCATACGAGCTGACAGGTACTACACCCCTGTCTCGTCGACACGGACAGGGGTTGTCAGCTCCCTCGGCTATATAAGTCCTCCACTCCTCATTCCACAGGTATGCGCGCGAGCTTTCCCTTCTGTCATCTTTCTATTTGCTTTACTATATTTCCTGCGGATACTGATTTGACCGTCGGAGTGCCTTGCTGGGAAAATTCCCAGGCGGATTTGCTAACGGTCACTGTCTTGAAGGTCGGAGCCAGGTCGACGCCACCTCAGTTGCTCGTGTCACCCGGGAGACCATCCAACCCTTGAGACTTCCACCTCGCTTCGCGACAAGATCAGTTACTATGTAAGAAAACTTAAGTATCATGTTTTTTTGCGTACTTAATTTATATGTCGATCGAATCTCGAATATATATATATATATATATATATATATATATGAGTAATGATTGGGACAGTGAATTTGGGACAGTGAATGGGACAGTGAATTTGGGACAGTGAATGGGACAGTGAATGACGTGCAATTAATGTGTACACGTCCGATCGCCGATCGGACACCACCGATGGCCTCTGATTATCGTCCTGAATCAAACTATACCTTCGGAGGACGGTGAACTCGTCAGGATCGCCGGCAATGGTGAACCTATCGAAATCGACGGTCAATGATGTGAGATCGCAATTGTGGCGATCCCCGACGGGTTCACCGTGCCCCCCAGGGTATAGTTTGGTTCGGGACGGCGGCCGAAGGCCGCCGGTAGTGTCCGATCGACGATCGGACGTGTACACAATAATTGCCACGTCATTCACTGTCCCATTCACTGTCTCAAATGTTGGGACCGGTAGACGAGCTAGAGGGGGGGTGATTAGCTTCAATTCGCTTGTAGATGATTTGTCGCAGCGGAAGACTTCAAGCAATCGCTAACACTAGGATTTTACTTGGTATCCACCCCGGTCGGGTGACTAATCCAAGGATCCACTCTCCTCACACTCTCATACACTATGAAAGTCTCCTTCTTGAGGTGGAGAAACCTCTTACAAGCTTGTTACAAAGATACAACAAGAACAAAGCAAATACAAAGGAAATCTTATAAGATTTACAATAAATGAACTCTCTTTGCTTTCCTTGCTATCTTCAAGCTTGTGATTGCCTCTTGACCTTGGAAATGCAGCAGCACTAAGCTCCAAGGCTTCCTTGAAATGGCAATGAAGTTGGAGAAGAAGAGAGAAGAACTGCGGCTCCAAACCTGCGCGAAAACACTTATACCGACGCTAGGGTTTGTAATCGATTACCCAATTGATTACCACGTAGGATTTAGTGTTTAACGCTAGTTTCGAACCGTAACGATTAGCCAATCGATTACGAGTGCCCTGAATCGATTACCCAATCGATTCAGAGTCTCTCTGTTCTCTCGCGCAACCTTGTGATCGATCACTCTAATCGATCACCGACCCCTTAATCGATTACCCAATCGATTACCAATACCCTGAATCGATTACCCAATCGATTCAGGACTCTTCTGTCCTCTCGCACAAATTGCCCTAATCGATCAACTGATCGATTCACCCAATCGATTACCCAATCGATTGAGTCCAACCTAACTTGTTTCCACAAGTCTAGGATCCCTACCAATGTCGGTCAACCCTTTGACCAATGAACTAGCTAGTACTTAGTTTCATGTACTATTTTAATCTCTCGTACTTCCACTGCAGCATGCGATCCTGATCATCTGACTTCACTATCTCATTAGGTGTGCTAGTCCCACTAGGTGTGCCTAGTCCACTAGTCTTTTCTCATGCCAGCGTACATCTCTCCGATCTACCTGGACTTCACTTAGTCCCACTAGGTGTGCCTAGTCCCACTAGGTCTTTTGCCATCCAGCGTACGATCTACCCGATCTACCCGATCTACCTGGACTTCACCTAGTCCACCAAGTGTCCTAGTCCCACTAGGTCTTCTCTCAGTCAAGCCTCCAGTCAACCTTGACCCACTTGACTCACACAACATGACCACTCAAACATCATTATCAAACATCGAAACATACGACCTCAAGCTCACCCGAGCTTACCAGACTCAAGCTCACCTGAGCTTTGTTAAACTAGGTCAACCTGACCTAACCAAGATTGCACCAACACCAAATTTATTGTCCCTATCATTACTCTATATATATATATATATATATATATATATATATATATATATAGCATCTGTTTATTGATTTGGTTTGAGTTAAGGATGTGTATGTAGATATACATATCCATTAATTCTTTTCTGCCAACATTTTGATATCAATATCAATCCGAGTCTCAATATAGTCATAGATTATATTCTTCAATCTCTTTTTCACGCTGAAAGAAAGAATGATTATCATAAGCATGCACTTGCAAACTAAAAGCCGGTAATTAATTCTTTCCCGCATGTGATCCACATTATGACACGCTTTAAGCAATACATGTGCTCAATGGCTCTAAATAAAAGTAAAGATGATTAACTATATCGATCACCTTCTCTACTCATAATTACGATTAGATCGATAGAATAATTAACAATGATCAAATAACATAAATTGATAATTGTTTATAACAAATATATACTGTCGATAAATTAAAATTACAAAATTCCAACCGAGGCAGCTTGTCTAGGTCTTCATCGGCACGGCGCCGGATCCTCTGTCCCGGGACAGATGCGCCCTCATGTGATCGCCAGTCGTCGCTCATCGAGATCGAGACTCCTCCCGTCATAATATTTTTTATCATTGTCCCGAATTAAACGATACCCTCGGAGAACAGTGAATCGGTCGGAAACGTCGCATTGCAATCTCGTCGGATTCGACGGTGAATACGACAACATCACAATTGTGACGATATCCGACGGGTTGACCGTACCCTAGGATATAATTTTATTCAGGACGACGATCGAAGATCGTCGATGATATTCAATCGTTGATCGGATGGCTCGTCGGCAAATGAGATAGAAGGCCAGAGGCCGGATCCGGGACAGAGGATCCGGCCTCCATCGGCACTATGGCTGTTTCCTCCACGCGCACAAAGCGGCCCCTTCCCCCAGCGCGTCCTCCATGATGCTGTCCCTCGCATGTGCCATTCCCACGCTCACACGTGCGCTGCAGCAGCTCATCTTCCCGGCCCCTTCCCCCCGCTCCTTCACATGCACACATTCAACTGCATGCGACAGCAAATGGACAAAATAGCCGGGTTGATTAAATAGCTTGACTCGGCATTAAACAAAAAATAACGCATATATGAATGATAGTGGATTCGTCGTCCACCAGCACCGCCTTCGCGTACCATATGAGGGCAATCGAAGACCACCATGCCATTTCATCATTCTACAGCTTCCACCTCTTTTGATCATCAGGAGGAGCTAGTTCGATCGCCATGGACACAACAACGCAGTGGCCTCAGGTTTCTAGCTTCGAATTAATTAAAGCAGTAGTAGCTCGCTTTCTTTTGCTTTTCTGCCTTTTTCATTAAGTTTCCTTTTATCTCTGTTTAATTTCTTCTCTCTGTTTGCTTTAATCACCTTTATCGTGTAAAAAAAAAAAATCCGTTTGATTCTTTCTTGTGCAAAGTTTCTGGTAATTAGTGCTTTGGTGATAGATCATAATGATTCGAGATCGTTCCTCATGGCAGGGGCTAGCGCTGGGGAAGGCCGTGGAAGAGTTTGGATCCTCTGCCGCCGCGCTGAGGCCGGAGACGGCTGAGATGAAGACTGATAGGGCTTCCCGGCCGCCGCGGAAGGAGCAGCCGCTGCTTAAGTGCCCCAGGTGCAACTCCGGCAACACCAAGTTCTGTTACTACAACAACTACAGCCTCGCCCAGCCGCGATACTTCTGCAAGGCTTGCCGACGCTACTGGACCGACGGGGGATCTCTCCGCAACGTCCCGGTTGGCGGCGGATCGAGAAAGTATAAGAAATCCTCTTCTTCTTCTTCTTCCTCCTCCACCTCCTCTTCCGCCGCCGCCGTCAAACTCTCCTCGACGACTTCCGGAATCCCCCAGCAATACATGCTGCCGGTCGACTACAACTACATCAACAGTCAGTACGGCTCAAATTTCACGCCCTTCTTGCCCGTGATGTCCGCTTCATCGGCCTCCGGGGAGTTCCTTTCGGAATTCGGAGCGCAAGAGTTGATCAGACCGGCGACGGCTATGAATTTCCCGATGGACGGAGATGTTGGTGCAGCTGGATACGGCCCAATGGCGGAGGACATGAAGCCGGCGGTGGTGCCTTCGAGTGGTATTCATGTGGCACACCAGTTGTTTGAGGAAAATAACAACAACAGACAACGTGATGAGCTTCCTCCGCCTGCAGGGTTTTGGAGTGCCGTCATGAACAACAATGCAGGAGGATTGTGGTAGAAACAAGAATCAAGAAGAAGAACAGTTTGTCGATCGACTATGTTAATTATGCGTTTTGATTATTTACATTAATACACTATATGATATGATTATTCACTCTTTTTTTTAAACTTGTTTTAAATTTTTATATATGGTAACTTGTTCATGTTGTGTGGATGTGGGGGAATTGTAAGAAAAATTGTTGTTTGATAATTATGTCAAGAGAATGATAGAGTTTGTACTGTCTGAGGGCAGATGTTCCATCTTTTATGTGCCTTTCAATTATTTTACGTTATATATACATATATATCAAATTTTGATCGTCTGCAGATCGATTCCTACAGACCGCCTGCATGGCACAGCGCTGTGCTAGTCTGTGTGGCAACGACACCATGCCGCTCCCGGGCGACGTCGTCCAGAGCGTCACCCTCGACTGCAGCTCCGGCGACGACCAGCCGGCTCAGCCGCTCCCCCGACTGCAGCTCCGGCGACGACCAGTCAGCTCGGTCGCTCCCCTGACTGCAACTCCGACGACGTTTTCCAGGGCGTCGCCCTGACTGCAGCTCCGGCGACGATCAGCCGGCTCAGTCGCTCCCCGACTGCAGTCGGTCCGACTCCGTCTAGGTCAAGGTCCAGCGAGGCGGCATCACTTGCCTAACTGATCAGGCAATCGGTCAGGCAGTTGCCTGATCGGTCAAGGTGACCGGTCAGGCAGTTGCCTGATCGGTCAAGGTGACCGATCAGGCAAGTGCCTGATCGGTCTGATCGGTCAGGCAAGTGCATGATCGGTGACATATACATTAAACAACATTTAAATTTACTTTTTACATAATAACAATTAAATATTATCTTAACACCATAACAATTAATGCTACATTATTTGTCAAATTTATACTCACGTAGTATTGACAACTTAAATATCTAAACCAATTTACAAAAAAATAACATTATTGTAAATTTTACAAATAAATGAAGAAACAAGAGTTCTGAATAAAAGAGAGAGATAATAAGAAAAGAAAATTGAGATATAGACTAAGGGAGTGTCTGGGAGAATTTTTATTTCTTGAAAAGTGATTCTTGTAGAGATTATCTTGAAGTCAGTGAGAAGCTAAAGCATGAAGTGTTTGGAAATAGAAGCTAAAAACTGATACAAGGTAAAGTTTGAGTGTTTGGTGAATAATTACTTCCAAGCTTAATTTTTAGTTAAATGACAACAATATCCTTAAACTATATAAATTAATTTTTTTAATTATATAAATATAATTTTGATACACCATCAATAATGTTTTATATATTTATTATTATATTTTGAATATTATATCAAAATTAATTTTTTTAATAATATATATGTTTAAAAAATATATAATTAATAAAAATATAAATATAAAAAATTGATAAAATTTATATAAATTTATAAAAAATTATGAATATATAAATTATATGAAAATATAAAATTTTATTTAAAAGTATGGTGTCAATTATGTAAAATGATAAATTATTAAGGGTATAAATGTCTACTTTTAATTCTAAACCATAAGCAAAAAATCAGAAGCAGAAAAAAATATCAAATTCTTGTTTCCAACTTTTGGCTAAAAGTTATGAAAGTTAAAGCAGAATCTGATATTCACAAACACTCAAAAGTACTTCTATGTAGCTAGAATCTAAAAAGCAGCTAGCAGAAGCTCTCCCAAACAAGAAAAATAATCTATAAAAAAGCAAATATTATGTAAATATGACTAACTTGCCATAGGTTTGAATCTTTTGGTATATTGTTTATTTATTTCCTAATTTAAATGCTTTACATTCAAATAAATTATATATAAATATTCGAAAACATCTTCTTTTATTATTATTATTATTTTATTTTTTATCTTAAGTGACAGTTATTAATATGCTGACAAACTTACAAAATATTCTCTATGTTTGGTAAGCACGGAAGCTAATGGGCCGAATTGAAAGGGTTCGATACGGGCCTTATTTGGGCTTAACAAGTTGGAATTCGGGCAACTCACGGAACCTGGATCAGACGAGAGGTGCGACAAAGACTATTTCCAAATGAAACCCTCGTTTCTTTGAAACGCAGATTCCCTTCGCCCCCATTGACGGAGGAGATGGCTGATTCCAAGGTGTATCACTTCGACGAGGTCGTCAAGCACAACGTCGTCAAAGATTGCTGGCTCATCATCGATGGAAAGGTCCGTGCTCCTCCATCTGATTCCTTGTTGATTTGATTGTTATCTCTTCGATTTAAAGGATTCGGATGCACGAATCAAACAAGCGCACGCCAACAAGCCTTTTCGGATTCTTGAGATTGACATTTCGTTACTACTCTTGACTGATTTATTGTCTCTTTTATTACCATTTTCTGCATTCGCGTGACAAAATCCAGGGTTCTTTACTCGGGGTGCTTCGCTCAGTTGAGAGTAAGAAATCGTTAGCAGTGAAAAAAGTTGAGAGTTGAACATTTCTTAGCCTCTCTATGATGCTGATATTTCACAAGTGTCAGAGTGAGGTAGGGTTGATTTGATGCCATGCTTATAAGGGGAAAAAAGGGTCAAGCGCTATTGTTGCATTTGGTTCACGGAATGAAATATAATGTAGTTATTCTTATGGGATAGAAATATAGAATAGAGTATAACTTTGTATTGCTTTTTTTCTTTCATGGATTAACGATTGCAGCATATCAGCATAAATTGACTGGGTTGGATAGAAGAAATTGCTAAAGAGTGAGATTATTAGCACCCAGCTCTCATCAAATTCCTACCAAGGGTTGGCTCATATGCATTACTTAGTTGTCTACCACTGAGGCACAAATTGCTGTCCAACTTGCATGTGTTAAGCAGCACACCAGTGTTCATCTCGATCTTGATTTAAATCCCTGTGAGATTTAAATTTAAGTGTAGATGTACATTAAAAGTAAATAAGTACATGCAAAGCATATAAAATACAGGTTATTCTAACGTAAAACAAGCTATTTATTGCAAAAATTGGTGATCACAATCAGTTATCATTAAAAATTTCATCTTTGAACAAAAATAAACTAGAGAGGGAATAACCATTCTAATAGAATTGGTATTGCATGTTCATTTTGTAACTAGATGTTGGAATACTTTCCACCAAACTTCATAACAGAATAGCTATTCTCGCTAACCAAACATGCAATGTGAGATTTGAATCTTTCCATATAGGTTCAAATTCTGCCTGTATCCGTTTCTTTGATCTACCAACTACCAATTGATACTTTCATCCTCTAGTGACATTTTACATGGTCTTACTGTTTTGTGAAAAGAGACTATATATATATATATATATCACCCTTCATGTTCATATTACAAGTAAAATTCATTTTTGTGGTGAAAGTTTTGCTATATAACTTTTGACTGAGCATGATTTAGTTTCATGTCATACATCTTGGCCTTTGTACTGGCTTTCAAAATTCAAAGTAATCTTTAGTTTAAAGTGGCAATGAATGTCCCATGAATCTTTAGTTCAAAATTCAAAATTCTGCAGCTGCTTTCTGTGGTCATGTAAACCATGTTGTCAACTTTCACTTATTATGAGTCCTCCTAACAATTAATTCCTACCATTCTTGGACACGTTATATTAATTCCATTGTTTTTCTATCATGGTGTGCTTTAACAAATTCATAAATGAAGGCCTCTATTAAATTGTAACCTGACAACATGAAACATAAATCGCATTTTGACCAAATTGCTCCCGGCAAAGATTTAATTGTTTTTGTCATGGGAAATATGATAACTTTTGGCTGGCATTAGCTTCGACATTGTTAGCAATAGTATACTCAGTGAGATGTCATTTGTGGATAGATCAACTAACCGGCTCAATGAGATCTTTATAGGATTGATGATGATAAAATCATAAACCTCTTAGAATATGAAGTTTTTGACTAAGGCCTCATGAACCTTGCTGAATGTTCCGGGTATTACAAACTTATATCCATTTTACCTTATGTTCTAAACTCCAAGCCAAATATAATGTTTATTTTTTTTCTATAATCCTCATCCATGCCCCTGAAAATAATTTATTTCTTGTAGGTTTATGATGTCACCCCATTTATGGAAGATCATCCAGGTGGCGATGAGGTTTTGCTTGCAGCAACTGGTACGAATGCACATTCCTTTTCTTGTTTATGTTGGATGTTAACTGTGCTGTTAGGGTGATGCGCTTATTCTAGGCGGCCCAGTATCGCCGACCCCATGGCAAGATACAAATGGGTAAATCAGGTACACAACGGCCTCCTAGGTGGGTGGGATGTTTTTTCCTCATAGGGAATGCACCCCACTAGAATCTATCTCTCTTCCTAATATGGCAAACTGCCACCCAAGTACCAACTGCGCTACACCCTTGCGGGCGTTAATTGTGCTTTTAGTGAAGATTGATTGGATTTGCAGACATGTTGAATTTCAAAATTCCATACTCTAATATTATGATGTTGAAAAGTAAAATTCTTCATTTGATGACTTCCCAGGAAAGGATGCCACCAATGATTTTGAAGATATAGGTCACAGTAATTCTGCCAGGGATATGATGGCAAAGTACTACATTGGCCAGATAGATTCTTCAACTGTTCCAGCAAAGCGCGTTTACGTACCACTTCAGCAGGCACCCAACATCCCCGATAAATCATCCGAGTTCTTGATCAAAATATTGCAGTTCCTTGTCCCCATGTTGATCTTGGGCCTGGCATTTGCTGTCCGAAAGTTCACCAAAGTAGATTAGGGCGTTGTGCAATCTAGCTTGATGCTCCTTTCAAAACTATGAAACATTGCTAGAACGAAATTTACACGTTATGCGGTTGAAGTGTTTGCCTACTAGTTCTTTGTAGTCAAATATGTTACTAAACTTATTTCTATCGATTTTACATTCACTCTTCCAACCAGTTAATTCATTTTGCAACTCTTATGGAAGATGTATCCATATTCCATCACAAGTAGAAATCACAACCTTATTTTCTCCTCTCACAGATTTTCACACCATTTTGACCAAACAATCTTTAAATTAACAAGTCTAATTAAATAATCAGGCGGCCCATGGCGTGCTACAGAGTTTGGCGCCACTGGATGATCTAACTCACAGAGTTAGCTAAACTCCCCGCCACGTTCCTCGGCCTTTCAATACGCCGGCGGTCACAACAACTTCCCCCACAGCGAATCCAAACAGAGTTAAGACGAAGATGGGATCTGTCATCTGTGGTGGTGGAAGAGGAAAAGAGGGTGGGGGTGGAAGTGGTGCGCGCCCAGGGCGGTGGAGTGCTGCCATCACTCGGTACGTGAAGATGCTGGTGGAGGCGGGGTTCGGTTCCCCCAAGGAGTGCTGCCGGCAAAGAACCTGGAGGAGTGCGGGTGGGTGCAGGAGACGGAATTCGTGTGGATGAAGCAACGGGAGCCTAACGAGCACTTCCAAGGCACCAACACTACAGGGAGGTCACCGCCCGCGTGGAGCGGCGCCGGCGGATGAAGCGCGTGACCAGTGTGCACCAGCGAGCAGGTCATGCTGTGGGAATTCCCATCTCCGAGATGAGCTTGGTGGAGCCCGAGGGGGAGAGGATCTACTTCAAATCCGCCGTACGTCGGCATCGGCACGGCCTTCCCTGTCTCCGCCTTCGTCGACGACGGAGGTGGAGGAAAACAAGGTTGGCTATATCAACACCTATTATGTTTGCTTATATTATGCCTTTAATTCATTGAGACTTAGTTTGAAAATATTGGACATTTGTAATTGTTAATTTATCATACTAAATGAAAATTATACACCGTTTCCATCTGAGATCGCCAAAGGATGAGCCAGCGGTGAGCTGACTTCTATACTGACGAGGGCCATACATCAAGAAGGAATGTAGACCATCAAGGAAATCTGAAAAGCCTAAGAAGCAAAGAGAGAGAAATGAGAGAGTTAATGGAAGTCATGGGTGTTCGTTGAAGTCAATCTCACGTGATGAAAATTGATGAGGATGAACAATAGATGAGTAAAATACATCTGTGTGGGTGTATATGTATATCTTGGCCTACTGACGTGGGCTCCTTTTATAGGACTATTGGAGTAAGAACACTATTATTCGCATTAATTGAATGTCAAATCTCAGTAAAGAATATGACATATCATTGTATCATTGCAGTGTTACCATAATATTTTACCGTGCGTTGTGTCTACATCATATCAACCATGTTTTGAATTTATAAGTCATTTCACGTGTTCTAACAGCCCATACTCTAATAGAGCTGTAAATAAATTGAATGTTCGTAAATAAATTTAATGTTCAATTTGGTAAAAATTTATTTATGTTCGTTCAATATATATATAATCAATTAAATGAACAAACTTGAACAATTTATTTAAATAAACGAACATGTTTGAACGCATATATATTCAGATCGTTAACGTTGACGAATAATATTCGTAAATAATATTCGTAAACATCATTAATGAACAATGGTAGTGAATAAAGTTTTTGAATCATGTTTATCAATAAAACTCTTATTAACTTACTAACTAAATAAATAAATAAATAAACCTTCAAATGAGCAAACAAATTTATATTTTGAAGCTCAATAATTAATCAAATAAGCTGAAAATATAAAATTTTTAAACAATCAAGCAAGATTGAATTGAGAGCTCGATATCATCTAGACGAACCAAGTTTAAGCCAAGCTCGAATCAAACTCAAGCTCATAAAAAAGAAACCAAACTAAGCTTAAACAATCATTTAAACGGTTTGGTTCATTTTAGGTTCGACTTGACTTGGCTCGATTACCTTATCAAATAAGCTTGAACACTACAAAGTTTGGCTCAGCTTAGCTTGTTTACAGCCCCACGCTCTATCACACGTGCAGTGTCAATTCACTATATATGGAACTAAAGAAGATAAAGTCAAGGAGACCGAACTGAAGGAGCAAGATCTGAAGGAATCGGGGGAGCTGAGCTTTAAGGAGTTTGAATGAACTAAGCCGGAGGGAGTCAGGGGAACTGAGCTTTAAGGAGTTCGAATGAACTAAGCTAAAGGGAGTCAATGTAGCTGACCCCCATGGAGTTGTTGTAGATCAAACTGGAGGGAGTTAGGGAACTGAGCCGCATGGAGTTGGTGTAGACCAAACCAAAGGGAGTCGGGGGAGCTAAGTGTTGGGGTTGCAAGGTTGCAAACATAGTCCAACATTGAAAACACATGAGAAAGATCATAATATTATAAGGGAAATATATCTTTATTGGTATGAGACCTTTTAAATAGAGTCCAAGAGCAAAACCATGAAGGTTTAGACTCAAAGTGTACAATATCATACCATTATGGAGATATAAATTCTTTCAGTTCTAACAATTAGTATCAGAATGAGACTGCTCTTCACCAAATTAACCGCCGGAAAATGCATGAGCTAGAGCCATGATCCAGATCTAATCATGTGAGTTAATCATTGAACAAAAGAAGTGTAGGCTCCCATGTCTTGATCAAGAGGATCAGACACTGACAGAAAAGTCTTAGTTGCGGCTAAGCAAAGAAGTCCTAGTAGGTCGGGTGAACCAAGGGGCAGACCGAGGATTGGACATCAAACGGAAAGACTTTCCGCTTGAGAGGGGGGCCTATAATCCTTTATTTAAGGGGGGATTGTTGGGGTTGCAAGATTACAAACATAGTCTCACGTTGAAAACACATGAAAAAATCATAGGCTTATAAGGGAAGGATATCTTTATTGGTATGAGGCCTTTTAGGCAGAGCGCAAGAGCAAAATCATATAGGCTTAAGCCTAAAGTGGACAATATCATATCATTGTAGAGATATCTAAATCCCTTAGGTTCTAACAGTAGATAGAATACAGGTGTGTGGGTGTGTATGCCTACCTTAGCCCACCGATGTGGGCTTTTTTTATAGGGCTACTGGAGTAGGAATAGTGTTGTTCTCATTAATTGGATTTCATGTCTCGGTAATGAAGATGTCATATCGGTGTATCATTACAGTATTATCGTCATATTTTATCTCTATGTCTACGGTCATGTCACCCAAGCATTCTGTATTTATAAGCCGTTTCACGTACTCTAACAACCCATGCTCTATCTCACGCGTGGTGTCAGCCCACTATATATGGAACTAAGGAGGATAAAATCTAGGAGACTAAACTGAAGGTGCATGATTTGAAGAAGTTAGGGGAGCTGAGCCAGAAGAAATCTAAATGAACTGATCAATCGAAGGGAGTTGGGGGAGCTAAGCCCTATGGAGTCGGTATAGGTTGAATTGAAGGAAATCGGAGGAGTTGAGCCCCATGGAGTCGATGTAGAGGGAGTTAAGGAGGTGAGCCTCATGGAGTTGGTGTAGACTGAATCGGCGGGTGTAGGGGAGCTGAGCCCCATAGAGTCGGGTACCCGTGGTCCATATTGGAGCCCATCTCTACTTGACTTTTGACCAGTCGAGGAGAACATATTTCACTACTTACAGGTTACTTCTATCTCCAATATCATAATTTTGATCTTCAACTTGGGAGGACTATTTGTGGGGGATCGTGAAGTCTGCAAGAGGGAGTGAATTGCCCCTGCAAGATAAAGACAAATCTTTTGTTTCGCTTTAACAAATATAGACGTTAGATTCCAAGCAAAATAGTAACATAAGAAATTAACTGAACAAAAAGGAAAAGAGACACAACCAATTTATTTGGTTTGTAACCAGGAAGGTTTCTAATCCAAGACAAAGTGAAGCTTGATCGCCTGGTTTAACCCATTGGGGCGGAGAAGTCTCTTTACACAATTTTGAGCTCAGAGAGACAATGATAACGCTGCCAGGAGAGCCCAGTAGCCAGTCTCATTCTGTTGATATCATAATGTCTTTATTCATATATATATTTTCAAGTTTATATATGTTGGTAGTTGTGTCACCCATTGTCGTGATACTTTTATGTATTTTGCATCGTCAGTCTGCCCAGAAGATATTTTGGAGTTTGCTTTTATAGTATAGGTGATAGTTCTCTTTTGATAGTATTGATAGTTATTTTTCCTTTATTTATGATATAGTTTGATCATATATATGTGTGGAGGCCGTGGAGACCATTTTGTATATGTATTGATTGGAGATTGTCCGTTGTACAAGAGAGGTACTGTCCAATTTTCGTCGGATATGCAATCTCTCAGGGCGTGACAAATTTTCATTTTTGTGATGATTAATATTTATTTTTTAATTTACTCTCTTTTAATGTATGGGGTTGTCGTGGGACCGTTGTGATGAAAATTTTCTTTAGCATAAAGGTAGAAAATGTAAGTAGATTAATGGTGTCCACTTTCGTAATTGCGTGTAATTCCACGTAAGAAGTTTATACCGGCCGGCGACCCATGTAAAAAACATGGAGTGTGGAATCTCGTAGCTGTCACTCCACATGCGCCGGTGTGGCTCCGGTTTATCCTCCTGGCGACAGCCACTCGCGTTCGGTGGTGGGAACTCCACGAGGAGCCCCGTCGGCGCAAACAGCGACGGCCACGTGCGGCGCCCCCACGGGAGACTGACACTGCTCCCTTCCTCACCGCGCGAACCTTCTCGCCGACACCCCAACCAACCCGCCGGTAACCTAACGATCCTCTCGGATTAATTACCCACCATTAATCCCCAAACAAATATGATTAACTAAATGGATCACGTGCAGGGTTCAGCGGAGAGCACGCGGGGTCACGTGCGAGGATCCCCCTCCCTCAATCCATCCTCTCCGCATATGGTGCCATCTCCTCTCCCGGCCGGGTGGTCATGGTCCCGTCGGCGTACAGCTAGCAGTCGACGCGTCGGCCACAGTCGGAGACTGGTGGGCCGGCGACAGGAGTACGGAGTGAATGTGACTCTCTGTGTCGTCGTCGTCCCTGCCGATGTGCCCTGCGACGGAAGGGAACAACTGGAGCCGCATGACGGGCCAGATATACATATATGTCGCTGCATAGCTGTGTCCTAATGTCGCCGTTGTGAACACATAACCAATTACAATTCAGAATTTCACCAATATTATGCTAATCGTTATTCATAATGCACTAAAATTACCAAACAATAAAAAGCAGAGCAGGGGAGGGTGTACAGCAGGTGTACGCTGTTAGGACCATTGATTTGACGATGACGTTGTGACCGAACATAAAGTATCACGATGTGCTGCAACCGGTACGATACAGTATGAATATATGCTCGCATTCCTCTGCATGCAGGTGATGAACTGTAATGGCAGTCCCAGCTCATCGCCTGCTTGTTATTATTTTTTACTTTGGCGATTTCAGACAATAATTAAGATGCGTGTCGAACTCACATGATTGAAGGCAGAGTAATCACCATTAAGATGAGTGGGGAAGCCGAAGCAGGCAAGGAGTGAGAGAGAGAGATGGGACTTTAAAGAGGAGCCAGGAGGAGGAGGAGGAGGGGCGACATGGGCGAAGAGCATGAAGGATGTGCATGAGCCACGCTCCTCATCATTACTGTCATAATTGTCTCCGTCATCAATCCCTCAATTAAATGCGCCAAAGTCACCAATTCACCATCACTTGTTGCAGCTTTCGATCATCCACGCCCACTCTCCTCTCATCCCCACTAACAAGAACAACAGAAAGGAAGAAGAAAGGAATTGAAGACTAGGTGCGTTGTGTTGCTCAGTCATGGCGCCGGAGTGGGAGATGGCAATGGCGGTAGATGCAGGGGCGGGAATGGCGGCTTATTATTCAACCGGCTCACGCTCTGTTCCACCAACGAATACTGCACCCGTTTACGGCGCCGCCTTTGTTCCGCCTGCCGCCGACGACGTGTCTTACTTTTCCAGCAAGAAATTGTTCTCCTCTGCTGAAGCGAGCACCGATTTGTACTCCGAAACGCCGACGGAGCCACCGACGTCCGTCGTCGCCGGAAGCAGCTCCTTCTACTCTGTTTTGCAATCGCAGCAGCAGAGCTCGCTCGACCTCTATGTGCCAGTTAGTAGAGATTAAGTTATATATAGCTTTGGGTAGAGAATTGGTAGTTGATTAAGGTAGTTACTTGTGCCCACTGGTGCAGCAATGCGAGGACGCAGCGGAGCTGGAGTGGCTGTCCCAGTTCATGGAGGACTCCTTCTCGGACGTGCTCACCGATTCCTGTTGGAGCTCGATCTCGCCGCCCGCCGCCTGCGTTGCGCAAGTCCACGCGGAGCCTCCGGCCGCTACTCGCGGAGCTCGAAGCAAGCGGTCAAAGGTCACCGCCTGGCACCCACAACCGCTGAACTCACCGTCCTCCTCCACCTCCTCATCCTATGAATTTTCTCCATCCGAGCCGAGTTCCTCCGCCGGAGCCTGGAGAAACGGGAGGGGGAAGAAGGGCGGAGTGGCCGGGGACGGCCCGGCGCGGCGGTGCACGCACTGCGCGTCGGAGAAGACGCCGCAGTGGCGGACCGGGCCGCTGGGTCCGAAGACTCTGTGCAACGCGTGCGGGGTGAGGTACAAGTCCGGGAGACTCGTGCAGGAGTACCGCCCGGCGGCGAGCCCCTCCTTCGTTCTCACGCAGCACTCCAACTCCCACCGCAAGGTCATGGAGCTCCGCCGCCAGAAGGAGCTCCTCCTCCGCCACCAGCCGACCGACCCTTCCTCCGGCGCGCTGTCGGAGCTTCTATAAAGCGATGACCAAGGCGTCTGCTGAGCTGCCGGCGCCGGCGGCGGTACCTCCCTTTCTTATCTCTAAATTTAGCAATTAATCATGCTCTGAAAACTCTTCTGTCATCTTCAATAAGAACTTTCCCCTATTTTGTGTCAAATTTCCCCCCAATTAGACGGCCAATTTGGCTTAATCCAGAATCGATCATGCAAAAAATTAAAATCGTGATATATTTTTATAATTGTGGTTGATCTGAATCGTCCCCTAGACGGAATAAATGAAGGTGGCTCCGATCACGTGACGTGCTGCCGGCAAGGCAGACTGCAATTCTGACACAGGAAAACGAAAAGCAACATTGTCGTCATCTGTCAACAATGAACCACGGCATTTCCCGGCAATAATTTCTAAAATTTTACCAGTCTGATATCGTAATTCCATTGTTCCAGTTAAGCTACAGAGAATGGCTTGATGTAACGACAAACTGCAACTCCCCTCGGGAACTTGCATGGTGGAGACGACCTGTTCAAACATGAACAGGCATGAGGACAGTCACTAGCGATTGCCATCTACAGGAGCTTAATGATGACGATGAACCTCTTGTCAATAGGTCAACCATAAGCCCAAGCAAAAGTACATGTTCATGTTAACAGTGTGATAATTTGGTTTAGGGATTGAATTAGTTTGTTTCAGCTTAAAAGTAGTTTAATCTGAGATATTCTGTAAGTTTAGACTATGAATTCCCAAACAAAGACTTATTATTCACCTGGTCAGTCCTGTTCTTCAAGTAAACAAGTTCATTTTTCACGCCCACAAATTTTGCACCAATTAAGAAGAAAGTTCTTTGCAATTAATCACAACTTCAGGAACAGGTACTGGTTCAAAAATATGATATTATTAAACAATTAAATCTCTAATTGTCAAGTCAAAGGAGAATTTTTAAATCCATTTACTGGTAAACTCACTTGGAATTCAAATATAGTACATCGTCTCACCTATCCATTAATATTTTAATTAAATTCTGACTTTAATTGTCACCATTGACTTCAATTTTTTTCAAACACAAACGAGCTAGGGAAGTTTTGTTTCTCATCCTGTATATTGTTTTTATCGATTATTTTGTGAATGGACTAAATTTATTATAAAATTGAGAAATGTACATCGATTCGGTTTTTTTTTTAAAAAAAATTCTGATGAAAACTGCGATTGATAATTGAAGTCCCAAGTTTTTCTTCATATTAGATCTAAGTCAAACCTTGTCTGTTAAATTCGACGACATAAAAACCTGGATCAGAAAATTTTCGGTGAGTTACCAGAGATATTTAGGGTTTCTGAAACTTAACAGGGGTTGAATGAAAGAAAAATCTTATACTTCATGGTTCAGATCGGAATTTTGGAGATTTTGGAGGGTTAAATACATAAACCCTAAAAGGCAAGGGATGGTCTACAAAATAACCAAAACTTGAAAGGGATAAATTGCTAAAAACATTAGCATTAAGGATAGAGGTATGATTTTCTAAATAGTAGGGGGGTTTTCCGTAAAAAGGTTCACTTAAAAGCCTCTTTCTCCTCCGCCCGCAACCAACTCACGCCGCCCCCTCATTTTCTTTTCTCTCTTTCGCAAACCCGTGCCCTAACCCACGCCAACGCGCCGACTCCCTTCCTTCCGTTCTCTTCGTCCGATCGAGGGCGTATCTCACCTGCGGGTTCAAGCCTCGCGCAAGCAAGTGGGTGGCGTTGTGTTCTTCCGTGCGAGCAACGACGTGTCGACTTCACTCAGCCCTCGCGTGAGCAATCAGATGCCGCTGTAGCACCCTCTTCAGCTTTCTGTTGTCGGCGGTGGCGGCACGGGTTTGAGATAGTCATCTACGCAAGATCGGGAGGGATTGCTTGCTGTGGTGGATTGCTGTGGTGGATTCTTGCCGTGGCTGATCACAGCGAGTCAACGCTCTTTTGTTTCACCAGGTGAGATTTGGTTTGTTTGAATTGGATGGTAATTGGAATTAGGGGTTAAGCTTTAATTAGTGGATTTTGCTAATGATCTTGGTAATGCTTTGGTTTGGGAAAGTTATTTGTTCCATTTTGTCTTGTAAAGCTACTGTGAGAGGATGATGGATGGTTGTGAATTTGTTTTCCTGATTGTTGCTGGTTTGATAGGGTGTCGTGAGCTTCTTGGAGGTGGTTGGAGGTTGGGCTTGCTCCTTTGGTCGTAAGTTTCAAGGTGGAGAATTGTTGGTTATGATTTTGGGATTTTTGTTTGTTATATGGGGATTATTTCTTGTTACTTGCTGTATGTATGAATTAGGGATTGTTCTACTATTGAATCTTAAGGGTGAGCTTCTAGGTTGGTGGTTACTCCCCTTGCGTGTGCTATCCATGGGATTTAGGTTGGAATGGTTGTCTAGTTTAGTTTCATTTTTGATTCTATATTTTGTGTATCGTGATACATTGTTGGTTTGATTAAATAGGAGTTGAAGCTGTGCCGAGAGCTTCACTTGTGTTATGTTGTAATCCTAGGCTTGGATTCCTAATGTGAGTTTTCGATTTGGTGTTGGTGAGTATGTTCCAGCTATGTAAGTCAATTGACTTTGGTAATTGGAGGATGATTTGTTCTCAGAGGATCGGAGTTGAGTGGATTTGCCTTTGTCAGGGAAATCCATGTCGGATTTGGTGATCACTTCGGTTAGGTCGGGATAAAAATCTAACTTGGGTAATGATTCGACCTAAATAGAAACTAATCACTAATTAGGGTTAATTAGTGACAATCACCTTTAGGATGGTGATAATAGGGTTTGTATCGTTTTAAGCTAGTTATCAATTGATTTGGTAATTAATGAATTATATTCTTTGATACAGGACGTTGATTGGTTCGGACATATAGACACGGAGGTTCTTTCTTGGACACAGACTTCACGCTGAAGGCGGGTACCCCTGACTTATCTTTTTAGATATTGTCTTACTACTATGCATAGTTTGTTATAGATAATAGTAAGTTTATACGCTGTACCTGCCTTTGTGTATTATGATCAGATATATGTTTAGATGATTCCTGTTTAGTTATATACAGTCTCGATATTTTCCATGCGTTCATATGTGCTCAGATATGATGGTAGGTCATTTGGTACCTGTAGTTGGATTGATTCCTAGATATACCTTGCTTGGATACCTAGGGTAGACTGATTAGATCTGGATATATGCGTTAGACCTATACCTTTCCCACCGAAGTGTGGTTGGATTGATTCCTAAATATACCTTGCACGGATACCTAGGGTAGAATGGTTAGATCTGGTTACATGCGTTAGACCTGTACCTTTCCCACCGATGTGTGGTTGACAACTTGGTTAGTGTGGAGGGAGTTGTTGGCATGCACTACCCTCATGTTGCATACTGAGCTGTAGGCTCTGTACGATTGCATACTGGCGATCATCGGCCTCCCCTGAGGTCTGAGCCCGTCGCGTAGACATGTTTCTTGTTTGATTGAGCTATTAGCATGATGCTATGATCATGATAGAGACCATCGGCTCCCCTGAGGTCTGAGCCCGTCCCTAGTCATGTTTGAGGTTACATATTTGCATAGCCACAGGTGCTGGGCTACATATTGCATCCGCCACAGGTGCTAGGCGTCATGATTGCATTGCCACAGGTGCTGGGCATCATATTTGCATAGCCACAGGTGCTGGGCTACATATTGCATCCGCCACAGGTGCTAGGCGTCATGATTGCATTGCCACAGGTGCTGGGCATCATATTTGCATAGCCACAGGTGCTGGGCTACATATTGCATCCGCCACAGGTGCTAGGCGTCATGTTTGCATTGCCACAGGTGCTGGGCATCATATTTGCATAGCCACAGGTGCTGGGCTACATATTGCATCCGCCACAGGTGCTAGGCGTCATGATTGCATTGCCACAGGTGCTGGGCATCATATTTGCATAGCCACAGGTGCTGGGCTACATATTGCATCCGCCACAGGTGCTAGGCATCATGTTTGCATTGCCACAGGTGCTGGGCATCATATTTGCATAGCCACAGGTGCTGGGCTACATATTGCATCCGCCACAGGTGCTAGGCGTCATGATTGCATTGCCACAGGTGCTGGGTATCATATTTGCATAGTCACGAGTGTTGGGCTTTATATGTTGTACGCCACAAGAGGTTGGCTTCTCTAGGCAACCATGAGTGGTTGGCTTATCTGTTTCCTGTTCACCCGACCGTCGATCCGGTGGTGGCTAAGGTGCATACAGGACAGATCTTTGCATCGAGTGTATAAGATGCATTGCACCTTTATTGGTGCTTATTGTATGGAGTGTTGCATATGTTTGACATACCCTTACAGGTGACATACACATTTGGATTGTGTATCATTTTTGAGGTTATATAGAGGATTGATTACACATACCTACAGGATAGACAGACTCTGGTATGTATTTCACCCTTAGTCTTTAGATATGCTTTATCCTCTATACTCGAGACTGTATCAGCATGATTCTTATTGTTATTTATAACTTGCTGTGCATATATGATTTCGGTATCCGCTGAGTTTATTTGGACTCACCACCGTTGCCCATATTTTTGTTTCCAGGATAATTGGTCGCTGGAGGAGCCCCAGTTGCCAGTCCCAGGTCCCTACGACTCCAGTGATGGGTGCTTCCGCGTAGTTCTCTTTTCGTTACGTTTTATTATGTGGTTTGTATTGGTTTTAGGTCGTGGAACTTGTATCGCATTTCATTTATCTTGGTACTGTATTTTTGAGTCCTCTGATGGACTTTGTGTTTGTTGTTTTGTCGTAAGTCGGTCCGGTCCGCAGTCAGGTATGGTTTATTTTATGTTATGGATATTTTATGTCTTGGTTTTGAGGCCTGAGGCCAAATTATTACTGCGTGTGTTGTAGTGTATGTGTAAATTGTCCGCCGGACAGGGGAGGTGTTGTCCGATTTTATATTGGACCAGCGACTCCTGGGTCTCGGGGCGTGACATTGTCGGTCTGAAGAGAACAAGAATTAACTTGAAATGGGCAACGAAAAAAAAATATATACAAGACAATGGCCCGCCGAGAGACGTGGAAAAACTTTCCTGATCTTCTTAAATTTAAATGTTTTATTTTTCTTTTTTATAAAAAATTACCATGGTTAAAAAAAATTCCGAAAATAAATACTAAATTACCATGTTTTAAACCACCATATTTAGATAATTTCGAGTCTTCTAATAAACTCGTGGGGGGCTAAAGTTCCCCTTAACCTCCATGTAGTTTTAGCCACTGATTAAAAACACACCTAGTAAAATATAGTACCTTCAGACAAGTCGCCCCATGACGGATGGACCGGCTAGTTAAAAATTTATAATTTACTTGGGGTGGATCCACCTACTAACTTGGCAAGTTAGAAAATTTTCAACTCAATCCAATCTAACATGGGCTATGAGTTAGAATCATGAGTCCATCAAAAAAATAAAAAAAATATATATATAATTAAAATTTTAAATCTGAATTGCATATTAAAGAGGCTAGCCTACAGACTTGATCATTCATTTTTCCACTTTAATTGTAAGTCTTAGTGAGAAAAAAAAAATCTCAACCCTCCACCACGAGCCCGAGGTCGGTATCCATAATCCGCATGGACGGGCTCATTTAAACCCGTCAGATAATGAATTAATAAAATTTTAATTTAATCCATTTAAAAGGTTTGACAATCCGACGGAACCAACCCCACGGCAAAACTCTTTGACTGTTCACATAAGTTGAGTTTCGGTGGTCAATATCACCAGCTGACAGCGAAGTGGATGCAGGCGATGCTTCTACGAAGCATCAGTTGTGGAAATCTCGTTGAGATTCTCTACTAACCAAGCAACCAACCTGGGAATTCATCCCCCTTGGACAGTACGATCGAAAGCTCCGGCCTCAGTACGATCTTCAAGAGCCTTGGTGTAACGAAGTTACTAAAAGAATTGAAAGTGCATGTGAAAACTCCGGCCTCAGTGAAATAGGCACCAACCATGAGAAGAATAACCATATTTGCATGCGATATGTAGAGAGATTGAAAAACATTGATGATCAGGATTCGTGGTAATGAATAGGAATGCTCTGTGAGCAATAAGCATTAATGGGAATTATATTTGTTTGTCTTGATTATGAGCTTAAATGGAGTGTTCCATGGCAGTGGTATCGCAATCAGCAGTTCTCAATAGCTCCTCCAAATACTCTGCTCCGAGATCCTCCAACTCCACTAGCTCTTTCACCTTCTTGCTTCCCGATCTCTTCGGCCTCCTCCTCGATGAGTTCCTCCGTTTCAGCGCCACCACCGGCGACACGCCCTCCTCCTCCAAAGCTTCCGCGCCGGCGCAGTGCTGTCCGCCGCTCAGCGACTCGCGGACCCTCTCCACGGGAAAGTTGAGCACTGCGTTCGCGCCCCGCAGCGCGAACGCGGCCTGGTCGTAGGCCAGCGCCGCGGCCTCGGCGGTGTCGAACGTCCCCAGCCACACGCGCGCGCCGCGCCGGGTGGAGTCCCTGATTTCCGCCGCGAACTTGCCCCACGGCCGTCGCCGCACGCCGCGGTACGGCTTTGCCTTCTCGGCCGACTCGAGTAGTACTTCCGAGCGAGCGTCCTCCGTCGAGGAGAAGGCGCCGAGCATGCTGAGCAGGAGCATCTCGTCCGGGTCGTTCTCGTCGAACGGCAGAGGGAGGGGGAAGCTGATGGAGGAATCCATGTCGCTGTGCTGCGATTGAGTGTTTCATTCGGTGGCGGCGGCTCGCGCCTATTTTTATACAAACAAACTAAACTGGTAGGAAAGGAAAGGGAGAGGAAATGGGGGTGGGGTGAGTCTGACGTGGCTTCGCTACAGGATTTAGGGGTGACGGAAGGGAGCACGCAAGTCAATCCCAACGGCCGCCACGTCAGACACAAGTTCTGTTCTGTTCTTGGATGATTTTCAAATCTTACAACTAGTATAAGATGATTATGTATCTTTTATAATTTATTTTTAAATTATATAAAGAGAATCATGATATAAATTTATGATCGATGGTTAAATAATTACAAAGGTAAAAAGAAATTATTTTCTATTCTTAGAGAATATTTGGAAGGAGACGATTAGATGAAGAAAGAAAAAAATAAAACAAAGATAACCTTCAATTTTATTTTGAAAGAAAATGAGGAAAGGAGTTGAGAGAGGGAAAATAAGGAGGTGTTTGGTAGGTTTGTTATCCATTTTTATTTTATATAAAAAATATGATTTTTTGAGAAACGTGTTTGCTTTGTATTTTTCAACTTTGTTTTTCAGAAAAAAAATATAGTATTTTCTGAAAAATTAGAGAATGAAAGAAAGTAATTTTCCAGAAAATGAGAAAATACAATGGTTTTCTGAAAAATGAAAATAGAAAATGGAGCAAACCAAATGCCTAGCTTTTTCTGGAAAACTAGAGAATGAAAAAAAATCATTTTCCAAAAAATGAGAAAAAAAAATTTGGTTTGCTCCATTTTCTATTTTTATTTTTTAGAAAACCACATTTTCTCATTTTATGAAAATTGATTTTATTTCATTCTCTAGTTTTCTAGAAAATGCTATGTTTTTTTCTAGAAAACAAAACTGGAAAATACAAATTAAACACGTTTTCCAGAAAATCATATTTTTTACAAAAAATGAAAACGGAAAATAAACATACCAAAAGCCCGATTTCCTGAAAAATGAAAATAAAAAATAGACCAAACCAAACATCCTCTAATGTTTCAGGAAAGAAAGTCATTTTACCTTTTAAATGATCTATTTTTTTTATCTCAATAAAGAAATTATATTTTCTTTTCCTCCGTTTCATTAATGAAACTCTACTCATTTCATCCACATACAATATTTGGACATTTCCAATACAACATCCTCCGTTTCATTAATTTTTTTAATTAAAATTTACTTTTTTTAATCTTGGAATTGATATAATATGTATAAAATCATACAACTAAATATTATGAATTGGATCACAAAAAAACTCACTTTAACCATTGAAGATGTTTTAATTTTTTTTATAATATTGATGTGGCATATTAAAATTATAAAAAAAACTCATTTAGAACGTCAACGATTAAAGATGACATTAATTATGCAACTAATTTATATATTATTTTATTAAGACAATTAATTTCGTTTTTAAAATTTACTATCATTCACTCACCATCTTCTACCCTGGCTAGCTTTGCTAGGTAGAAATAAAGCATATATGAACAATGCCCATGAGCTAAGCAAAGCCAACCTTTTCCCAAAATTTTACAAGTTCTTTTTTTCAATGATTAACTAATTATGCTTGTGTGCTTATGTAAACATAGATTCTCTTATGTTTCATTATTGAGAACATTAAAACCATATAAACCCAGGGTGAGGAAGTTTCCTTGCGGGTAGAACGAACGTTTTTTAAGTGCAAATTTATGAAGAGCACAAGTTGACTTCTTCTGCTTATCACTAGTCGCCATGATTTGGCCACCAGATACTATTTCAATCGAATAATATTAATAATCAATTATTCAATTTTGATTTTTGATAATTGGTCCCGCCCTAGCTTGTGTGGGATCTAATCGGCCAGTGTGGTATCTTGATGGGTCACTTCTAAAAGAAGGTCTCCATGAAAGAGACATGATAGCTGATGTGGTAGAACATGATGTTGGGATGAGAATTAGTAACCCGGTTGCCCGTAGGGATGCTCGTAGGTTCAACCACACCGCCGACCTCGAATTCCTCCCGGATCGAATGTCCCGTTCGGATAATTGTCCAACAAGAATCCTGGACCCTGACCCTATCGGGAACATTGAGTGTGAGTCTCGACAAAAGTCGATAGGGTACCTCCTACGTCACAGCTCGGGGTTTCATGGGCCAGTCGATTGGTCGGTACCCGAGTATGCTCCGGCTCAGCGTGCCTCACTTGAGCCGAGCGGCATACATTTTACATTATAGTTGATCGTTCCTTCGATGGCCTATCGACATACTCATTAAGTGTGCTACGGCTCGGAGGTTGTCCTTGTCCGCTGCAGTACCTACCCTCTGACACCCTGCTAGTAAGTATAGTGATGGAGTCGACACATGCCGACTCGGACCTGACACCGCTAGTGTCTGAATTGCGGAGATCTCGTTGGCACAGTACGGTTCCTGGCAATCTCTGACTACCCGTACCACGACGACTTCTGCATATATCGGATAGGGCGGCGTCAGTCGGTGAGCTGACAGCTATCACCGGCCCTGTCCTCCGCATGGGACAAAAGGGAACAAAAGAGAGACAGGAGTTGTCAGTTCCTTGGCTATATAAAACCTTCTTTCCCTTCCATACATGTATGCTTAAGATTGAATAACTACAGTAGTTTTTTGATTAACTCCCTCTTTTTCACCGGATTCTAACTTGACCGTTGGAGAACCTTACCGGGAACTCTCCTGGTGGGTTCACTACAAGAAAATTGTCATATACCTACAGTAAAAAACCATAGGTAAAAGCATGAAAATCGTGGGTATAGACCTCAAAAGCCTATACCCACGGACGTTCTTTTCCGTCATTTTTACTATACCTTTACCGACGGTTTTTTTGCCATCAGTATAACATATAGTGACGGTACTCATTACCGTCAGAAAATACCTCGACTTATACCTACGGATTTCATTATATCACTAGAGGTTTTAGTGACAGAACTAAAAATCGTCATAAATAATCACCAAGTAATTACCCACGGAAATAATTCTATCACTATATACTTTAGTGCAAAAGTCTTTTTTCCGTGGTTATAGCTTATAACGATATGAATTTTTAATTTTCTGTGGGTATATATTATAGCCACACTTTTGTTAAATTTAAATTTTTCGTGGGTATAGCTTATAATGATTTTTTATTTGGGTAAAAAAATTAAAATTTAGAATTTAATTTATATATATATATATATAAATAACAATCATATTAAAAAGAAGAATTCAATTATATTAGAAGTAAAACAAGTTCTAAAGTAATAGGTATCAATATTACAAATAAACAGAATCAAGAAAATCTAGTAGAAATACATGTTATGCTCCAATAGCCGGTAAAATACATTTCTAAAACGTGATAGGCATGAATCACCAACGATTAATAAAGATGAGCACCTTCACTTCTAGTTATCACCTGTAAATTAAATTACAATAAAACATTAATATTAGAGTATGTATTTAACAAAATTAATATCAATCTTAATGAAAATTAATAAAATTAAGTACATACTATATTCATGATCTTCGTCATTAACACTTTGAGATCTTGAATTGCTTGGATCATTTGGTTGACTTGAAGCATCCGGAACCTATAAAAAAATATGCAAATTTTAAATGTGTGATAGAATAAAATAGTATATGTCACAAAGTTAGTACCAATAAATAGACTTTCACAATAACAATATAGCACCAAAAAAATCTATCATTAAAAAAACTCCATAGCTTTTGTAAAAAAAACAAAATTCCTAGTATATTTTAAACACACAATTATAGGTCTTAACATACCTGTTCAGCTGCAAGTTGTAAGATATTTTGCACATCTTCATCTGGCAAACGGCTTTGTATTAATTTTAGCACATTTGTCAACAACCCCTTCATTTGCTTAACTTCTTCACGCAAATCTGCTTCTGTAGATGATGAAGTTTTTGCCTTTTTAGCTGGTGGAATCTTGCCCAAACAACGCACACGTCCTCTCTTTTCATTTTCAGATCCTTGTACTTTTGAAAGCAAGTCATCCTTCCAAAATGTGCAACCTTGTTTGCTTTGAGATGCTTGGGATGTCTCACCCTCGGGTATGTGTTTTTTAATTTCATCCTGAAACACCATATAGATAAAAGAAGTCATACTTGTAAGTGTGATCTATACAACAAAGTAAAAAATAAACAAAATAGTTGCAGAAACAAAACAAATATAATAAAATCTTACAATAACACCAGCAGCTTTGTCATTGATAATTGTTCCATTTTTACGAGTTCGAGTGTCAATATATACCACATGACGTTCAGGCAATACTCCTTTATTTTTCTTTTTCTAAAACCAAATAAATTGTGAGTTTCACATAAAAATTTATAATTCAATAATAATGAATGCAAATAGACCTTCTCATCAATGACCACTGGGAGACTTTTTGTACCCATACAATGTGTATCTTCAAGCTTAGTGCGGTTTAGCTTATTAATTCCACTTATTTTCTGTGCAAAGCAAGAATTCATAAAGAGAAAATATCATATATGTGTATAATGCTATATAAAATACATATATATATGTAAAACAACTTACTTGTTCTTCTTCTGAAAACCAATGATGAACTAAAGCGCGGTATTGATCTGGATCAACTCGATCATCAGGCAATGTAGAAGCAATTTCTTCTTCTGTCTTACTAGGGTCAAATGCTCTCTTTAAATCATGCTTCCATTGTCTCCATTTGTCATTCATCTCAGATTTCAACATCTCCCTTATAGTATCATTTATAGGAGGGACGAACTCAAATTTACTCTAAATAATAAAAAATATTAAACCAAAAATATGAATATTAATTTAATCATAACACAAATTATGAATGCATAGATAAAGGAAAATAGCAATCATGGAACCTCTATTAGTTTAAGCATCTCCTCTTTGTTATTCTTTGGCATTAATTTCCAACTTGTATAGTTGATTGGAGCATATTGGGGCCTTCGTACTACACTTCCAATGAATCGAGTAAGAGTCTTTGCTTCTTCACCAATAGGTCGACCAAGTTCATCTAACCTAACTCTTATAAAATCTTCAGGATCCATCTCCCACACATCTAACATTTTTGTAGGTCCTCTAGTTGCTTTAGGTGGTGCTACAAGTAATTGAAAAAAAAACATAAGTATGAGACAATTTATATATACATAAAAGAATAAAAATGAGAGCAAAATATATACCTTCTTGAAGAACTTCTATGTCGGATGCAACAGAGTGAGCTTGAACAGATTCATGTATGACATGTTCTGTAGAAGTTGAACCACAATGTGTTCCTTCATTATGGCTTGATTGGACTTGATTTGAGGTAGAATTCAGAGTAGTATGAGATTCTTCATTGTTTTGTGAAACATTCTTTGAATTCACATTTTTATTATGATTAACAATGTTTAATTTTCTTCGCCTTCCCATCTAGCCTATAATATGTTCTTTCAAAAACTAAAATCAAAATATTATATAATCAACCATAGGCACAACAGTATAGTGAGCATAAACTAACAAGAAAAAGGACTAAAACCCAAAACTTAGTAGCTAACCTCAAATGTAAAACACACTAATGAATTTCTCACATAAGATTGCATAAAAGATAAATGCAAAACAATAATAGGTTAATAATAAAAAAAATGTGCAGATCATAAAAACGTTAGATGGTAGCAAAGTATTATCAATTATAATTAAAAACAATCCTCCTGATTAACATCATCATCAGAATTGCTATCGTCATGAATAGCAATAACATTAGCCTCAACTTCCAACACTTCATCATCATTAACTTCTCTCCTAAGCCAATCATTCTCATTTTGAGTTGCTTCATCTATATCATGTGTGGTTTGCTCACTCATTGGTTCAATATCATTGGGGTCCTCATCACCCATATCATATGTATCTCGCACTTTTACATTCTCAACCACAGACCAATCCTTGTTTCTCTCATCCCAGACATAAAACACCTTCCTAGCTTGTGATGCAAAAACATATGGGTCATCATAAATATCTTTTCCAGTATGCTTTAAAAACTTGAAATTTACAAGAGTCCTCCCAAACTTGTCTTTCTTGCAACCTCTATTGATATCTACCCAATCACACTTGAAAAGAACAGCTTTATATCTTCCAGAATAATCCAATTGAAGGATATCAGTTAATTGACCATAGTAGTTAATTTCATTGGATGAGATCTTAGTCTTCACGACAACTCCACTATTTTGCGTTTTCAACAATCTCTCTCTCTTCTTTGTGTGAAATCTAAAACCATTGATGGCATAGCCCGAAAATCTCTTTGCCATATCTGAAGGACCACGAGCTAACCACCTGAGCTCATCAGTAACTTGTGCACTCCTTTGTTCATCCAATCGTTGAATCTAAAATATTTTAGGAACATAACTTAGTCATAACTAATTCATAACTAATAAAAGAAATTAAAAAAAGAAACTAATTTGCTTCTACTTACCCTCTCTTTAAACCAATCATTGAACTTTTTAACATGAAGCTTCTCAAGTTCAACTGAAGATAATCGTCGACGAGACTGTCTATTTAATAATGCAATGTGTTCTCTACAAATCCATGAAAATAGAATTATTTGTTTAACAAAATTCTCAAACTATAGAAATAAAATTAAACTTATCCCTTACTCTATAAATGAAGCTATCGCATCATGGTTGAAAAGCACATATCTATGAGCCTGTGACAACTCCATCTTGTCAAGCTTACTTCTACTCACTCTCTTTCGTTTTCCTACTTTGAACTTCTGTTGTCTTTTCAATCCCAGTGGTCTACCTATTGGATGTAAAAAGGTTCCATCATCTATTAAACTTGAATCTATTTCATCATCAGTTCTTCTTGGTCTAGTAAGCCTTGTCTCCACCCCAGATAGATATTGTGAACAAAATGTTAAACACTCATTAGCCAAGTAACCTTCTGCAATAGATCCTTCAGGATGTGCTCTATTACGCACAAATGACTTCAATGTTAAAAGATATCTGAAAGCAACACATAAGATAACTCATCACTAGGTTTTGAATTTATATATTCTTATTGGTTAAAAGGAATAGTTCATACCTTTCAATAGGATACATCCATCTATATTGCACTGGTCCTCCAACCTTAGCTTCATGCGGTAAATGGATTATCAAATGCACCATTATGGTAAAAAAAGATGGAGGAAAAATTGTTTCTAGCTGGCAAAGTGTCTCAACAACTTGATACTCCAATTGCGTAAGAGAATCCACATTCAACACCTTTGAACATATTTGTCTAAAGAAATTGCAAAGATTAACTAAAATCGATGTGACTTTATCCGGTAAGGAATCCCTTAATGCAATTGGAAGAAGTTCTTGCATCAACACATGGCAGTCATAACTTTTTAACCCAAATATCTTGTGCTGCTTTACTTGCACACAACGTGGAATGTTTGACGAGCATTCATCTGGAGCTTTTACATTCTTTAGAACACTCAAGAAAGCTTCTTTTTCCTTTATAGTCATCTGATAACACGCCCTAGGTAAAATCACCCTAGTACTGTTAGGATATGGTTGAGGATGAAGTACACTTCTAATACCCAAATCTACAAGATCTTTCCGTGCCTTATAATTATCTTTTGATTTTCCTGCTTGATTTAACAATGTACCAAGTATGTTATCACAAACATTTTTCTCAATATGCATCACATCAAGGTTATGACGCAATAGATTATGTTGCCAATAAGGCAAAGTAAAAAAAATGCTCTTCTTTTTCAAAGGTTGGGGCTCACCCTCACCAACTTCTAAATCATCCAAATATCTCAAAACTGAATTGCCATTAAGAATTGTAGGTTGATCTCTGAATTCCTGTGTTCCATCGAAGTCTTTTTTGTTAAGCCTCCACTTATGATTAGGGGCCAACCATCGACGATGACACATGTAGCAAAATTTTCTACCATGGTGTAACCACTTTGATGCTGTTTGAAAACCACAACATAGGCAAGCATATTGGCCTTTAGTACTCCACCCAGATAAGTTAGCGTATGCTGGAAAGTCATTAATAGTCCACATTACTGCAGCACGAAGTTGGAAGACCTCTTTCTTAGAGACATCAAAGGTTTCAATTCCAGTTTCCCATAACTCTTTCAACTCTTTCACCAATGGTTGTAGGTACACATCAATATTATTTCCAGGAGATTTAGGACCTGGAATGATTAATGACAACATGAAAAAAGATTGTTTCATGCACATCCAAGGTGGAAGATTGTAAGGAATTAGGATGACAGGCCAAGTGCTATGAGTAATACTCATAGTTTTGAAAGGATTGAACCCATCAGAAGCTAAGCCTAATCGAACATTACGAGTATCAAATGCAAATGTTGGATACCGAGCGTCAAATTCAATCCAAGATAAAGAGTCAGCCGGATGCCTAAGAGAGCCATCCTTTGTTCTACCCTCTGAATGCCATCTCATCAACTAAGCAGTTTTAGAGGATTTGAATAGCCTTTGCAGTCTTGGCTTCAATGGAAACCATCGAAGGATCTTTGCCGGCACTTTCTTTAACTTATTATTCTCTTGCGTTTCATCATTTTTTGATTTCCATCTTGACTCATCACACTTTGGACATACTTCATCTTTGTTATAGTTGTCCCAAAATAATACACAGTCATTAGGACAAGCATGAATCTTCTCATATCCTAAACCCAATCCTGAAATGATCTTCTTTGTCTCATAGTATGACTCAGGCAAAACATTTCCTTCCGGTAAAGCATCTCTCAATAATTCCAATAACATAGAGAACGATTTGTCACTCCAACCATGAAGACACTGTAAGTGGTACAAATGCACCATAAAAGATAACTTGGTGAACTTCTTACAATTTGGGTAAAGCATTTGCTCATTCTCTTTAAGCAATCGATAAAACTTGTCAGCATTTTCTCCTCCTTGTTGCGGGTTCCTTTCTTCATTATTGTCGTGGGTTTCTTCTTCCATAGGATGCATTGCAAAAGCATCTTCAAGTAGTCCTTCCATATCATGTTCCATTTCTCTAGGCTCTTCAAATGATCTATTTGAAGGTATAGTAGGCCTTTCACCGTGGAAAATTCACTGTCTATACCCTCGAAGGAACCCTCGGCGTGGATCAGTTAGATGCAAATAGACACTAGTTCTATTATGAAGGTGAGTGTTGGCACACTTTTTGCAAGGACAAAATATTTTTCCATCCGCTTCTAAATTTTGAAATGCCAATTCAAGAAACTCATTAACTCCCCGAATATATTCTTCAGTTTTTTTTGTTGGATCACTCATCCAATCTCTAGAATTCATCAGAGTGCTACAATTCAAGATATGTAAAGAAGAAAATAAATAAATAGTAATGAGAACTAGTCCCTATAATTGGGTGAGTGTCAGAATAATCAAAATATGATGATCAAAATATAAAAGACATCAGATACTTTAAAGGTTCAAGTGAAAATGGTCTAATAAAAAAAATAGTAAGTAGTACTTGAACAAACCTAGCATATGTCCTACAAATATAATGATTACTAGGTTTGCAACAAAATAGATGACATTAGTATGCAATAATACATTAAAGTTAATTCTGTAACAAAAGCAAACATGGATTCAATCAGAATATTAAATTTGAGAACTCCAAAAGCAACACAAAAGCAAACATGGATTCTAAACTTAATTATGTAGGACGGGTGACCCATGTAGGAAAGGAGTCCAGCTTGGAAAGAGTCCACCTGGTGCAAAACCAATTCAATCTATGACTGAGAATCTAAGAAGGAAGAGAAGAGTTCACACTATGAATATTCATCTGACTGGGACTATTCATACTAATAGCATAAGGAATCTGAATCCAAATAGCAATAGGAATTGCGAATACCAATGGTGTCTGTGCTATTTAGCTCCGCTTAAGAAGACTTCCTACGCGAGCTAATAAAGTCAACACTTATATCTTCTCTCACCACTAGAAGTAGCACCCGAAAGTTTGAGTTACCCCCCTCTTGAAATAGCGAATGCATTACGAGGTATGATCAACAACAGATGGGAAGGCGCAGAGGGCTAAAGAAACTTATAAAGATAATGAAATTGGTGCGTATCTGAGATAGAACTATATTGAAGTTCAGAAGCTCTATTAACTGAAGTTCTTTATCTAGACCTTACTTGAATATTTGTTAGATCTAGGACTCTGCAAAGCGGAGCCTTCTATACGTGTTAAAGTTGACGAAACCCTGGTGAAAAAACACTCAGTATACCAATGTGGGAATATTCATACCAAGGGCAATTAAGTATAAGAAAGAAGTTCTGTTTAAGAAGTTATGTTAAGAAGTTCTGTTTGGTCCACAAAGAAAGTCTATGAATTTTTGGTATATTAAAGTCTCCTCATACAAAGTGTATTCGATAGCAGGAGTTCATGAACCTCTGGTGCCAGAGTCTCATAAAGGAGGACACCATTTACGACTTTCAAGCTAGTAAATTCAATTTGGTGATAGGTACCTGTTAGGAAGATGAAGTCTATTAATTTTGGGTAGATGAATATCTTCGATAGCCGGAAGCCGGAGATAACGACTGGTGCCCAAAAAAAGAGTGAATTAACAAAAAGATGAAAGACTTGGTGCTGCCTAGTAAATTCAATCTGGTGCTATGTCCCAGGTACCAGCTAGAATAAAGTCTCTTCATAGAAAGTATATGAACATCAGAGCACGATGACAGGGAGTTATGACCTATAGGTAAGGCTGCGTGAACGGCCGCCGTCGCTCGATTAGGACAATACTGCGGCCGCGCATTGAAGAACAGAGAAGAACGCTAAAGAAGGAGATGAGGATTACCTGAGCCGTTTCAGTGAAAGTATGTCGGAGAAGATCGTCTGAAAAAAGGTCGGCGTCGTCGGAGGATTGCCTTAGCCGCTGTCCCTGAAGCTCGCGATCGCCGAGTCGTCGCGCGGAGGAGCCCTCGCTGTTAGCCGCTGTCCGTGATTTAGAATAGGGATTAGCTAGGGTTTTATTAAAGTAAAAGAAAATATATTTATAAATTAAAAATATTTGAAACCGAATAAATATTAAAAATGGATTATTTAATATTTTTTTAAAATATTAAAAAACAGTATTTAAAAAATAGATAAAATATAAATTAAAAATGGATTATATAAATTAAAATTGGATAATCTTTTAAAAATGGATTATTTTTCTATTTAATAATGGATTATTTTTCTACGGAATTTCTAATAATGAATTATATAAATTAAAAATGGATTATTTTTCTATTTAAAATATTTGAAACCGATTTAATTATAAACAGATAAAATTTCGTATCAAATTTAGTTGCTATTCCATATTTATTTTGGTTTAAAAAAATTTATTTATACATTCCATTTTTAATTGATTTTAAATTCTCTTTTAATTTTTTTTGCGCGTATTATTTTCTTTAAATGAAATAGATTAGAAATTCCGTAGCAAATCTATTTATAATTTCCTAAAATTTAAAATAAATTTTATTTCCATTTTAAAAATTCGTTTCTGAAGCCCTATTTTAGGGTAATAAATAGTTTAATATGATATTTTAATTTTTTAAATAATCCTTTAGATAAAGTTTATCATAATAAATAGTTTATGATAGGGGATAGATATTTCTAACCTTTTGAAGTTTCCAATTCTAATGAAATCTTTCCAAACACAAAAAGGATAGGAACAACAAAAGAAAATTTACACTAGCATAATATTGTCACCTTGATTCATAGCTTGAAGATCATCAATAGTTGCGAGGGCACTCAGGACCACACCCTCAACCCCTCCCCTACCGCCGCAGACGGTGGCGCCGGTGTTGGGGACAAACCCAAACCCTCCGAACCAAACCACACATATGGCGCATATAAAGGTTATGTGACGGTATATTATGAGTGTGGGTATATATTATTTATATCTATAAAAAAAGGTTATAGTGACAGAAAATTATAAGTGTAGGTATACGCTACTTACATCGACAGTAAAAAAAATTATAGTGACAGTAAAATATAAGTGTATATATAGATATATATCTAATACCCACAGCATTGATATCTGTCTCTATAACATATAGTGACAGTAAATTATAAGTATAGGTATACGCTACCTATACCCACAGTAAAAAAAATTATAGTGACAACAAAATATAAGTGCAGGTATAGATATCCAATACCCACAGCATTGATATCTGTCCATATAACTTATAATGACTGTAAATTATAAGTGTAGATATACTCTACTTATACCCACAGTAAAAAAAATTATAGTGACAGTAAAATATAAGTGTAGGTATAGATATCCAATACCCACAACTTTGATATCTGTCCCTATAACTTATAGTGACAGTAAATTATAAGTGTAGGTATACACTACTTATACCCACAGTAAAAAAAATTATAGTGACAGTAAAATATAAGTGTAGGTATAGATATCCAATACCCACAATTTTGATATCTGTCCCTATAACTTATAGTGACAGTAAATTATAAGTGTAGGTATAGATATCCAATACCCACAACTTTGATATCTGTCCCTATAACTTATAGTGACAGTAAATTATAAGTGTAGGTATACACTACTTATATCCACAGCAAAAAAAAATTATAGTGACAGCAAAATATAAGTGTAGGTATAGATATCCAATACCCACAGTGTAGCGGCCCCGCCTCTATGGTCCCCGCAGGCAACCCTCTAGGCCGGCGACCCTACGGTCTTCCCACCCCTGGCAGTGGGTTTTTGCCTTCCCTAGGATTCGAACCCTTGACCTCCAGGACAAGTACAATAGTTCCTGAATCCTAGTACCAATTGAGCTGTAGCTCAATTGGTACTAGGATTCAGGAACTATTGTACTTGTCCTGGAGGTCAAGGGTTCGAATCCTAGGGAAGGCAAAAACCCACTGCCAGGGGTGGGAAGACCGTAGGGTCGCCGGCCTAGAGGGTTGCCTGCGGGGACCATAGAGGCGGGGCCGCTACATAAAAAGGCGCCTTTTTATGTAGCGGCCCCGCCTCTATGGTCCCCGCAGGCAACCCTCTAGGCCGGCGACCCTACGGTCTTCCCACCCCTGGCAGTGGGTTTTTGCCTTCCCCAGGATTCGAACCCTTGACCTCCAGGACAAGTACAATAGTTCCTGAATCCTGGTACCAATTGAGCTACTAGCTCAATTGGTACCAGGATTCAGGAACTATTGTACTTGTCCTGGAGGTCAAGGGTTCGAATCCTGGGGAAGGCAAAAATCCACTGGCCAGGGGTGGAAAGTACTTGTGAGTAACGACCGCCCAAGAGGTCGCCAAATGGGATTTGGCCGCCCAAGGGGCCGAGGGCCGCCAGTTGGGCCGCCCAAGGGGCCAAGGGGTCGGGTCGTTACAATAAAAAGGCGCCTTTTTATGTAGCGGCCCCGCCTCTATGGTCCCCGCAGGCAACCCTCTAGGCCGGCGACCCTACGGTCTTCCCACCCCTGGCAGTGGGTTTTTGCCTTCCCCAGGATTCGAACCCTTGACCTCCAGGACAAGTACAATAGTTCCTGAATCCTGGTACCAATTGAGCTACAGCTCAATTGGTACCAGGATTCAGGAACTATTGTACTTGTCCTGGAGGTCAAGGGTTCGAATCCTGGGGAAGGCAAAAACCCACTGCCAGGGGTGGGAAGACCGTAGGGTCGCCGGCCTAGAGGGTTGCCTGCGGGGACCATAGAGGCGGGGCCGCTACACACAGTATTGATATCCGTCCCTATAACTTATAGTGACGATTTCATATATCTGTGGCTATATGTTATATATACCCACAGTTTGTATGTGTGTAGCTAAAACTTACCGTGGGTATATGGCAATTTTCTTGTAGTGGTTGCTAACGATCATTTTTTTCATATGATGGATTCCCCTTGGCTAGAAGATTTTCTTTTAGCACCGCTACTTAGGATCACCTTCTGTCTCCGTCGTCAGGCTGTGATGGTCATCAAATTGGGATTCCACCTCACTCTCCGACAGGATCAATAATATTTACTTTTTCCAGATTTTCTACTCTACTCTACTCGATTTCGGTCTGGTCAATCAACAAGTCATCTTCTTCTTTTCCTTCGTTTAAATAGTGGTAGGTCCTAAAATAGAAGATGTCATAATTCACCAGAAATATGCAGAACTGCATTGAGTGAAGCAACCCTCTCAATCATTAAGTGCAGAATGAATTCAACCTGTGTGTTCCTGACTGTTATAGGTGTAAATTATCCTAAACTCACTTATATCAAATTAAATTTCTTCCTAATTCCTAAGTAAAAAAAATATTCTCATTCTTTACATATAAATTTTTATTTACTTCAACTCCCTAATACATATTAATTTATTTAATTACTCTAATTTTTTAAATAAAAAAATTAAAAATAAAATATAATTCCTTCTAAATTTAATATTAATTATAGAGAATCTAGTATATTTTATATCAAATTGAACACGATTCTTTTTCAGTCTGACCAACCGATTGGAAGCTCATACCAATAATCGATTGACTTAAAATGAATAGAATGCGATTGAGCAGTCAATTGGACAACTCTGACTGATTAGGAATCAAATTCATAATCGATCATCTGGGTTTGTCATGAGGGAATAAAACTCTTATTTTTTATAAGTACAAAAGTCTAAGTAAGTATAACTCCTAAATACAATATCATTTAGAGAGAATTTAGTATATTTTCTATCAAAATTGAACCCGGTTCTTTTTCTGCCCGACCAATTGGATTAGGCTGAATCGATTGACCAATAGATTAGTCGGGTGAAAAAAGAGTCGTGTTCAATTTGATAAAAAAAATATACTAGGTTCTAGTTTAAATGTGCTGAATTTAAGAGGAATTATATATATATATATATATATATATATATAATTTTGATAGCTTACATACCCTTATATGGGTGATACCGGGCAACGTCTAATGTGGACACTACATGTGAGCAAACTTGAAATTTTTTAATCCCTCTCTAATATGCATGCAAATGGATTTCTCTTTCTTACATGTAAATACTTTTCTCCTACATGGGCAGTGTTGGTTTGTAAAAATAACACCAACGTAGTGCTAGTTTGTAAAAAACTAACACAACTCGGTAGTGCTGATTTGAGAATATATATATATATATAAAAGAAAATTTTAGTAAATTAGTATTCATTAAAGAGCTAAAATAATTAAATATTTAGGCTATTTTTGGTAAGGTTTAATCAGTCTTGTAATGTAATCAACATTACATTATAAGATTGATTACTTTGTTTGATACAGTTTTAAAATTGTAATATAATGTAACCTGCATTACAAAAGCTAGTAAAAGTATTGTAATCTGGATTATAAAGCTAACAACATGTAATATGGATTACATTATAGATTCAATTACATTACAAACTGAATTATATTACTCCTAACCAAACACAACCTTATATATATATATATATATATATATATATATATATATATATATATATATATATAAAATGAGAAAAATTAAGTAAATTAGTATCCATTAGAGAGGTAAAGTAATTAAACATTTGTATGCAGAGAGTGAGAATAAGTTTTTTTAATATAGGGATTGACTATAAACTTTAGGATATGGTTAGAGATTTTAAGATAATTTACAGTTGTTTTAGTATTAATTTTATTAGATGTTTGTCATTTCTCATATAAAAGATCATGGGGATAAAGCCAATTTTAGTCTCTCTTATTTTTTACTTATCCCAAAATAGTCCTTTTTCGGGCTGCCAAAATAGTCCCTTATATTTCAAAATATTTCCCGAATTCATCCTCCCTTTACATTTAATCCATTCATAAGCTCATTTTCGTCTCTCTTGTTTGCCGCTTATCCAAAAATAGTCCATCTTCTTTTTAGTCTACTACTAAAATGATCTCTCATGTTTGTCAAAATATTTCCCGAATTCATCTTTCCTATTAGATTTTCGTTAAAACCAAATGAAAATAAAGTCCATCACTTATTTATATCACCTGTTAGTTCATTTCCAGATAAAAAGATATTCTTGTAATGATGCATGATATGAATGAAAGTTATCTAATCCCTGACCTGGCTTACTCGCATATCATGAAAGCATTTGTATTTTCTCTTATTATAACTTAAATGTCTATGGCTCATCCAAACAATTTATGTTTTTCATAAAATTTTTTCTTATTATTTTATAATTAATAATGTGTATTGATAATTCAGAATTAATTTAGCTGAAAGAAAAAAAAATTAATTTGAAGAAAATGTAAAGAAATGAATTAACAAGAGATATGAATGGATAATGAGCTTTATTTTTGTTTATTTTTAATAAAAATCTAATAGGAAAGATGAATTCATGAAATATTTTAAAACATGAGGATCTATTTTGACAGCTTGTAAAGAGGAGGAACTTTTTTTAATAAGTGATAAATAAGAGTGACGAAAATAAACTTATAAATGAGTGATAAGATTTTATTTTCGTTTATTTTTAACGAAAATCTAAAGGATGGATGAATTCGAGAAATATTTTGAAACATGAGGAACTATTTTTGAAGTCCGAAAAGATGAGGCATTATTTTTAGATAAGTGAAAAAAGAAGGACTAAAATGAGCTTTATCCCAAAGGTCATGCTAAGATGAATTCTCCTCCATGATTTATCTATCTGTATTTAATCGAGGACAATAATATTAAGAGTAATGATATACACGGTGAAAGTGAATGTCTCAGTGAAAAATTTAACCCTCAATCGGTAGCACGTCCGATGTTCGATCGTCGATCGGATATCATCGGCGACCTCCGGACGCCACCCCGAACCAAACTATATCCTAGGGGGGGGGCACGGTGAACTCGTCGGGGATCGCCGCAATTGCAAGCTCGTATCATTCACCGTTGTGCCAGACGGGTTCATCGTTATAGGCGATATCGACGGGTTCATCGTCCCCCTAAAGTATAATTTGATTCTGGGCGGCGATTGGAGGCCGCGCGATGGTGTCCGATTGACGATCGGTCATCGGACATGCCGTTGATTGACGATAAAATTTTTTACTGAGATATTCACTTTCATTGTGTAAATTATTTCTCTAATATTAAACTAGATGAAATAAGTGTTATCATTAATCAATTCAACCTTTATGTTTTCTTAATCTATCATGAATCCATTATAAGCAATCAATTATTTCGTTCTAAACTATATTTGATCGCACAATATTGATGTATTGCTTATTAATTGCCAACTAAAATCTTCCGTTAAGTACAATATTGATCTAATACTTATAGTTTTATTATTGTAGTGCAAAACATTTTTTAAGTAGATCATTCATTCATTTTTGTCACAATTAAAGAAAAATGGTCAACGGAAAAGAATATCAAAAATCAAGAAAATCTTCGAAAATAGGATTATGTTTCCTTTTTGGGTTAATTTCCATAAAAATAAAAATAAATAAATAAATGGACAGATGTGGAAATTGTGAAGATAAATTGTAAAACTGTATTTATTGTTAGTTTGGAGTGCACTTTAAAAACGCATCTCTGTTTTCCTTTTAGCGTGTCTCGGTTTCCTTTGTCGTCTTGCAAACCTTTTTTCTGATTTGCTTGCCTTCTTTGAAAGAAGAGGAGAAGCCGAGAAGGCCCTAAAAGGAAGAATTTTTAGACCGCCGCCCCGATCTCGTTCCCTTCGCCTCGCGATTTCTCGTGGCAGCTGGATCAACATGTCGTCCCCCAGCAAGCGCCGCGAGATGGACCTGATGAAACTGTAGATCTTTTGAATAAGAAACCGGCTTCATCTGATAAATTTCGAATTTCTTTGGGTTTCCCCATTTTGATTTTGGGGGTTTTTGTAGGATGATGAGTGACTATAAGGTGGAGATGTTGAACGATGGGATGCAGGAATTCTTCGTGGATTTCCATGGCCCCAACGAGAGTATGTTTTCTGTTACTTGTGTATCTAATCGTCTTTTTTCGGTTCTTCCGGATCTTCTGATTTTTTGGGAGATTATTTTCGCCTGTGGATCTGTGTTAACTGAGAGGTTACTGATAGCAAACTTCGAAAATCGTGTGGAAGATGGACTAGAAACTACCCCCACTTACAATTGCTGATTTCTTTCTCGTTAATGTCTTATATGTTCAAGACGTTCAGAGAAGGCACTTCCTCATTTCTAAGTTTTAATTCCTCCTTTTCAAAAGGGGGAAAAAAATCCTTTTGGTAATAGTGTTGGTAGTTGTGGTTTCTTGATTAACTACAATTCTTTAGTTCGGGTATGCAACGCTTCTAGTTAATCTTCTAATGGGTGCTTTATGTAATTTTCTATCAACTCTTTTTGATTACTACGATTACTTTTTGGTGTTCTTCACTGTTGTGGATTGTTGCTCATGACAGGCCTTTATCAAGGAGGTGTTTGGAGGGTAAGGGTGGAGTTACCAGATGCTTATCCTTACAAATCTCCGTCCATTGGATTTGTCAATAAGATGTATCATCCTAATGTAGATGAGATGTGAGTGTACGTGTTATTTTGTGTTAATTAATCATTTTTCCAAAATCACGTCTCAATGTAGCCAACTTTTTTTTTTTTTGTGTTAGCAACATATTTTTATTGAACAAACTTTTAGCACTGGACTTTAGTCAATTGACTGGTTTGTCCTGCCAATTTTCAGGTCTGGTTCAGTTTGTTTGGATGTAATCAACCAAACTTGGAGTCCCATGTTTGGTAATATAACATTCTCCTTACTTTTATCATCCTACTTTATGATTGGCTCATATGTAGTGCGCATAATAGAAAAATAGCTGATTCCGAGTATGTTATGTGTACTAATATGCAATATCTGCCAGATCTTGTTAATGTATTTGAGGTTTTTCTTCCGCAACTCCTTTTATATCCAAATCCTTCAGACCCATTAAATGGGGAGGCTGCAGCATTAATGATGCGTGATCGACCTGCTTATGAGCAGAAAGTGAAAGGTAATTTTGCGCTTTAAAATATTCTATCATAGACTTTGGATATTAGTTGCTTATTTATAATCTCTTCAATATCAATCTCCTTTTGCTTAGTTTCCTATGCAATTGCAGTTGGAATGAATTTTGGATTGGTTTTGAAACAGAGAAACAACACATTATGTGACGTCCATAGCCTTCTCAATGTAGTGCTTATTCATTTAAACATGCAGCAAGAGTATATGAACTGCTTTGAAAACTGGATACTAATATGGGAAACTATCACTTACTTAAGATGCATTTTCCTCGAATGAGACAAACTTGCAAATGAATTTAAATGGAATCAGCTCAACAACTGAAAATCAAAGTTTGTAACTTGTATAGGATCCCGTAGGTTTAGAGTTGTTTCCCAGATCCCTTGGTGACCGATTGGAACTTCAGTAAAGATGGAGAATGAATGGAAATTTTGTGAGAATATATGTTTTTATATTGAAGCTCAAGCGACTATGTTCTGTGGGTCTACCTACCGACCTCTTTTCTTAGGTTGGCCTATCAAAAAGTTCAGGTTATGCTACCCACCTCATCCTAAAGGCTACATTTGATCGAGGCTACCTAAGTGTTAGACCGCCTACTACTAGGATGATTCTTCCCAGATACTAAGGATCACAATCCAAACACATTGGCATGGGTGTTTGGGTGCATCTCCAAGATTGACAAAGCATCCTTGAGCTTGAAGCTCCACACAACTCCATGCTCAGTTCATTGAGTTCATTGTCTATGGTAGATCACCTCAATCTCCAAAATCATAAACCTACACATTCAAGGAGATTATCAAGGACAAAAGCACCTAATTTAAAGGGCATTGCAAAATCATCAATAAAATATGGTTAGAGATCTAACCATAAAGGTGAAACCAATGTTCCAACACTTGGGGCTGCGATGCTTTCATAGAATTGTTTAGCAAGTAAACAAGATGGAGTGCTAATTTGTTTCCTAATTGCTCAGGTAGTTTATATTATGATCTTACCTTTTTGCCTAGAGGGAATGCTTTCTTGTTGAGAAAAGTGCAAAATGAATCACCTGCCCAAATAGTATAATATAGAAACCTTCAAAAATACATATAGAAACCAAGTAATAGAATGACTATAGAGTAGGAAAATACAATCAACAAACTATGAGTCTCAATTATTTGGGATCGGCTACATAGATCTATGCTTCAATTAAACACTAAGTAATTTTTATCCAGATCTAAATAGGTTTTTTCTTTTGTCTCCCTTTAGGCCTTTTACCCCTCATGTTGTCAACTCTTATCTATTTAATTTTAACTCATTGTCAACATCAAGTTATATCTCCCAAATATTTGTGATATGGTACATGAATCTTATTACTCCATTAGACTCTTTAGCAATAGTATAACACTTGTGGTATCTGAATGTTTAAAATCATTTTTCATTATGTTTACTAGAATTTTGTTTGATTTCTCTCTTTACACTTGACATATTCTAATATAATCTATTGACTTGTAGTAAAAGAATTTACGAGTCATCTTTGACATATTTTCTCTCAATTAGTCTTGCATTAGAACAACACCTAATAGTATTTTTTTACCATAACTTCTTTAATAACTCTAAAAGTCCATTGTTGTCTCTGTTATACTATTGTGCATGTTTCCTAAATGTCCATTAGTTGACAAAATACAGATGGTCATGTAGGCTTAACTCTTATCTGTTTTCTTTTAGTGTAAACGAGACATGGCAATCACACATGGTTAGTTGCTTTCAGTCTATCATTTTCCTTGCTAATTATCGCTGATCCCGCCCTATCTTTGTCACCGTATGAACAGACCACGTGGCAACATGGCCTGGCCAACTTCAGGGTCCATGTCATTGTACGGGTAGTCAGCTTGACACCCCCTAGCCGGTCCCAGGGTCTATACCGGCCGGTCGGACTCAAGGCGGCCGGTCAGAATAGATGTAGCGGTTCATCCGGCCGGTCAATCCCGGCCGGCCATCATAAGGTTATTATACCTCGTTTAGTCGGGTGCATCCGCCCAGCCATAGAAGTGCTACACGCCTAATTGTTCGGGTGCATCCGCCCGGCAACTCTTCACATACATAGTCCCCCAGGCTTGCACGCCCGGCGCCCACTCGGGCACTCTCTCCCAAAATCACTCAGGGATAACGATAAAATACACCTGCACCAGCTGCAGATAACAGGCTGTCACCACTCGTGTGAACTGACACTCCCTGGCACGCCGTCCTGTCGCGCCGTTGGTGTCAGGCGCCAGAGAATCCTGACACGGGTCAGACTTGGTCCTTTTCCCCGGCTATATAAACCCCTCCCCTCCTCATTATCAGGTACGCGCGCGAAGCCCCGCATCTCCAGTGCTCCATTATTTTGCTTGTTCACCGGAGTACTGACTTGACCGTCGGAGGGCCTTGCCGGGACGCTTCCCGGCTAGGTTGCTAACGGTCATCTTCTCCAGCAGGTTCAGGTCATCCCGTCGGAGATCCACCAGGCTACTTCTTCTTCCATTCGGTCGGAGGCCCCCCCACTTGCTGAGTCATTCTGGAGCAGGACATCCCGTCGGCATCCACGTCACTCCTCTCTACACCGTCACCCGGTTGCGGCTCCATTTCGCTCGGCGACAGGATCAAATTTGGCGCTAGAAGAAGGGCTTTCTGCCTGATCGAGAGCGAAGAATGGAAAACCCCAATCCACTGACGGTTACTCTTTCGCCAGAGGAATATGAAATGCTGATGGCTGTCCGGACACAGAAGGCACAACAATCGCATCCGCCAACCGGTAGTCAAGGGGCCCGGCCCCCTGGGCCCTCTATACGGGGAAATTCAGAAGGTATGGCTGCTCAGCCCGACCCCTTCATTCCTAATTTTCCCCAAGCATTTTTCCGGAACGAGGCCCACTCGGCCCCGACCGAAGCTTCAGCGTCCAGCCTGGCGCATCAGGCGGCCCAGATAAAGGGAAAGGTTTAGCCGGCCCCGCGGCGGCCTATCCGACTCACAGCCCTTTCTCTCACAAATTCTTGGGGATCCCGTTCCCAAGCATCTACGATTCTTCACCATGCCTGAGTACTCGGGGGCCAGTGACCCCGAGGAGCACGTCATGAAATTTGAGCGCCGCCCTGTTGCACCAATACCCGGAGGGCGTCAAATGCCGCGCTTTCCTGACAACCCTCTCCGGGCAGGCTCAACGATGGTTCGACGGACTCCCGGGTGGATCAGTCGGGAGTTTCGCAGAAGTGAAGCGGCTGTTTCTGCAACATTTTGCAAGCAGTCGGAGGCATCATAAGACCAGCCTCAATTTGTTCGCTCTGAAGCAAGGTCCGAAAGAATCACTCCGGGCCTACATCCAGAGGTTCAATGGAGTAGCTATAGAGGTGCCCAATACCACGCCAGAAGTACTGGTCACCGCCTTCTCGCAAGGGCTCCAAGAGGGTGATTTCTTCCGATCCCTGATCAGGAAGCCACCGAAGGATTTCGACAGCCTGCTCGGGAAGGCTGTTAAGTATATCAATGTAGAGGAAGCGCAAGCCGCCCGGAGGAAGGAAGTGATAGTTAGCCCACAGCCCGCACCTCAACACAACAGATCGCCAGGAGGACCGATTCGCAGTCCCCGACCGGCCGATCGGCCGGAATGAGACCCCAGCAAGTGCAGGTGGCACAGGGGAATTGGCCCAACAGATGGGCACCATATTGTGCGTTTCACCAGTGTAATACGCACAACACTGAAGACTGCCGAGCGGGCGGCAGAGCTCGGACCCCACTCGGCAGGGGTCAAGGACGACAAACCCCGCAGGGGCGCGGGCGTGGTCATGGAGCCACAGCCCAACAAGGACAAAGGCGGGATACCCCCGCCGCCCGGCAATTGTTTCCTCAGCCCGAGCAGGAAGAGGCGGAGGAACTTGACGAAGATCAAGCGAATCACCAGAACGCCGTCCGAGGAGGCGTCAATGTGATTTCCGGCGGTCCGACCGGAGGCGACTCCAACCGAGCCAGAAAGACGCAGGTGCGCCGACTGGAAATTCACCAAGTCGGAGTCAGCACCTCTCAAGCTCAAGGGCCCCAAATCAGCTGGGGGCCGCAGGATTTACAAGGATTGGAGGTGCCGCACGACGACCCGCTGGTCATCACGGCTGTCATCGCCAACTACGAAGTCCACCGCACCATTGTGGACACCGGCAGCTCGGTAAACATTTTATATAAACGAGCTTTCGATCAACTGCAAATTGAATTATCGCAGCTGGAGTTGGTGGCTACTCCCCTGTTCGGATTTACGGGGAACGAAGTACAGCCGATCGGACAGATACGGCTGCCGTCTCACTTGGAGAGAGCCACTCAAGAGAACCCGATGGACCACGTTTCTGATTGTGGATGCGCCAGCTGCCTACAACGCCATTCTCGGTCGACCGGCTCTCAACGAATTTAAAGCGGTAGTCTCCACCTACTACCTCAAGGTGAAGTTTCCGGTCGGCGACAGGGTCGGCGAGGTGAAGGGCAATCAGACCGTGGCCCGGCGCTGCTATGCTGATGATGTCCGCTCGGGAGGTCAGAAAGGCAAGGCGGGCAGGAGCAGCTGCAACATGGTGCAAGCCTCCCCTTGGGCAGAATTGCGGGAGGACAAAGAAGAGGTACAACTTTTGCCCGGTGGGAAGATACCAAGATACAAATTGCTGCAGGACTTCCGAGGAGCTGAAGCAATCCCTAGTCGACTCCCTCGCTCGGAATCAAGACGTATTTGCCTGGTCGGCGAAAGACTTAAGGGAGTCCGGCCGGAAGTAGCAGAACATCAATTGCACGTGCACCCGGGTGCGCGGCCAGTGAAGCAGCGAAAAGGGACCACAGCGCCGCCCAGAATCAAGTCATCCGGGCGGAGTAGAAAGACTGTTGGAGGCAGGACACATCCGGGAGGTCCAGTTCCCGGCCTGGCTGGCCAATGTGGTGCTGGTGGCCAAACCCAACGACAAGTGGCGGGTATGCATTGATTTCCGAGACCTCAATCGTGCATGCCCGAAAGATTGCTACCCACTTCCACGGATCGATCAAATGGTAGACTCGACGGCCGGCAGCGAGTTCATATCAATGCTGGATGCGTACCAGGGATACCACCAAGTCCCTGGCTGCTGCTGATCAGGAGAAGGTTAGCTTCGTCACGGCTGACGGCACCTACTGCTACACCGTCATGCCGTTCGGCCTCAAGAATGCGGGCGCCACCTACCAAAGAATGATGAACAAGGTGTTCCGGTCGCAATGGGGCGTAACGTCGAAGTATACGTCGACGATATTCTGATCAAGACTGCCCGGGCGAAGAACTAATCCCCGACATTGAAGAAACTTGCCAAACTCTACGGCGGTTTGGCCTGAAGCTTAATCCGGCCAAATGTCTATTCGGGGCTCGAAGCGGGAAGTTCCTCGGCTATATAGTCACCGAGCGGGGAATCGAAGCAAATCCGGGCAAAGTAAAGGCCATCATGGAGATGCCGGCTCCAAGGAATCTCAGAGAAGCTCAACGGCTGATGGGCGGATAACGGCCTTGTCAAGGTTCATTTCCCGGTCAGCCGAACGGGGTCTGCCATTCTTCAAGACATTACGCCGGGCCACCAAATTTCAGTGGGACGCAGAATGTGACAGGGCCTTCGAGGAGCTGAAAGCTTATCTGTCTGAGCTACCGACACTCGCCCCGGCCGGAGCCGAATGAGAGTTTATATGTATACTTAGCGGCTTCCTCCGACTCGGGCAGCATGGTGTTGGCCCGGCAAGAAAAAACTGAGCAAAGGCCGGTGTACTTCTTTGCCCACTTATTTAAAGGAGCCGAGTGTCGGTACACGACACTCGAAAAATTGGGCTACATACTATTCTTAGCCGCCCGGCGACTCAGACCATACTTCTTATCTCACCCAATTACTGTATTGACTAACAGTAACTTGGGTCGGGTGCTCACTAACCCAGACGCCTCAGGGCGGCTAGTCAAATGGACAACTGAGCTGAGTGAGTATGACATACAATATCAACCCCGACCGGCTATCAAGGCTCAAGCCTTAGCCGATTTTCTCACGGAATGGCATCCCGATGAAGCCGAGGGCGTATGGAAGGTGTACGTTGATGGGGCATCTCTCGGCAAGGAAGCGGAATCGGCGTTCTCATGGTTTCACCCGAAGAAGAACGGCTACACCTGTCCGTGCGGCTAGAACACAAGGCGACTAATAATGAAGCTGAATATGAAGCACTTATAGCCGGTCTGCAAGCCGCCCGGCATGTCGGCGCCACCCGGGTGTGGCTATACTCAGATTCGCAACTTGCCATACAGCAACTGGCCGGTAATTTCGAAGTCAACAGCAGCCGGCTGCAAGAGTACATCGATGCCTATGAACAGCTGAAGGCGGGTTTCAGGGAGGTACTCTTACAGAAGATCCCTCGGGAAAGCAACTTGAAAGCGGATGAGCTAGCCAAATTAGCTAGCGCAGTCGGAGCTTGGGTGGTCCCTCGGCCGGCCTGCCATGCCTTATTCGTCATGCAAATCGAGCAGCAAGCAGAGATCGAATTGGAGACCGATTGGAGAACTCCATTGATTGCATTCTTGACCAGGGG
>JAGFNQ010006257.1:108641-203371 GCA_024364735.1 Boesenbergia rotunda | reverse complement strand
ACCAATTCATGGATTATTTTAATCTTCCATAAAAGAATAAATTTCTATAAATTTTATTTATATAAATTTCTTTATACAAATTTATTTATCCATAATTTATAAAACAAATCACACTGATTTATTTTATTAATTAAACCAAAATTAATTGGTTTTTCTCCTCTTATTGTGGCCGGCCACCAAAGGGGGTTTTGACACCCTCTTTGGCCGGCCAAACCAACCCGAACGCCGCGAATTAAACTCATTTAATTCGCCCAAAAAGCCTTCAAAAGACTTAGCCATTTTTAGCTTCCATTGCGCCTCTGACTAACTCAGATTCGACTTATTTCTCTTGATCGGAAAATCCAATTTTCAACTCGTTTTAAATCCCTCGGATTACTCGTAGTGCGTGTGACTAAATAGGCTTTCGATTTATGTTGGCTATCTATAATTTAACTAATTATAGAACGATCATGAGTGGCACCTAGTAGTACATCATGATCTCCAATTAATCGAAAGATCAACGGTTTGACCTCAGAAGAAATTATTCTGAAACCCTTCAGCAGCTCTAATGAATCGTGCCCCATTCCCTTCACCACCTTATACCCACTTGGTTCAGGACACGGTCAATGGTGTCAGTCCCCACTAGGCTGACTACGTCACACCTAGCCCAAGTAGTGTCTTTCTCGTCCTTTGGATTTCTAATTACTCTCATGTATTTAAGAGACTCGCACTCTTAACATGATATGCTCTGGCCAGAGGCTTTGAGTAACAATCCGACGATAGGCCTGGGTATACATCTCCTCGCAAGGAGTGGTGAATCCTTTGTAGGCTGTTCAAACATCTTCGAGCACTTCGGCTTATACCCGATCATCCTGGGTCCACACCTCCTTGGAGATGCTTGCTTAAGATGTCAAAGTATAAGTCTCCATGACCAAGATGACTTGAACACCGCAAGTCAAAGGAACATCGCACTTAAGCCACAGTAAGATCTTCATTGACATATCTATATGTAGATTCCCATATGAAGTCTTACAGCTAGTCACTCCAATGAACTAGTTCCCTTAACTAGCATCCATGTTTATCTCCGGACATCCCAATGTCACCAGCCAGTGAGAATCAGCTGAATAGAGAATAACCTATGCTAGTCTCAACAGAATTGATAGTGTCCGTATTTATCAATTCATCGACTAGGGATATTTCCAATACTTCACATTTGCACATTTAGAGATAATCACAAGTTGTGATCCCATCACAAATTCTCTTATGCTGTGAGTTGTATTGCGGACATTCAGTAGATGAGTTTAAGATCACAATCAAATACACAAACATGTACACTCAAATAGTGAATTATCATTTATTAAAATAAATGTTTACAATCATAAGGCGATTGCCTTAGGACACTTCTCTCATATCACTAACAGGTCACAGGTCGAATACTCATCTCATCTAAATATGCTATTGTGTTATTCGATACTGGAGCAACCCATTCTTTTGTATCCATGCTTTTCTCTAAAAAGCTAGGGATCCCACCAGAAAGTTTGGGTCAGAAATTTTTAACAACCTTACCGTCAGGGGAAATAATGGCCTCTACTCAGAGGCTAAGGGCAGTACCAATCTGGATTTCCAACCGAGAGCTCTATAGTGACTTGGTAGTCCTTGAGATGAAGGATTATGATGTCATTTTAGGGATGGACTTCTTGAGCAAGTATGGTGCTTCTATACACTGCCGCAAGAGGAAAGTCAAGTTCACACCAGAAGCAGAACCTCCGTTTGAGTTTATTGGAGACCCAAAGAGAAAGACAAAAAGGTTCTTATCTACCCTACAAGCTCAGAGAATGTTAGAGAAGGGGTGCTCTGGTTTTCTAGCTCATATAGTGGTTGCAAGTCAAGGAGAAGGGATGAAGAGAGAAGAAGTGAGGGTGGTCTATGACTATCCTGAGGTGTTTCCTGAAGAGTTACCGGACTCCCTCCCAATCGGGAAATTGAGTTTGAAATTGAGTTGGCCCCAGGAACTAACCCAATTTCAAAGGCACCTTACCGCAAGGCACCAGCAGAACTGAAAGAGCTGCAAGAACAGTTACAAGAGCAGCTCGACAAGGGTTTCATCCGCCCTAGTCATTCACCCTAGGGAGCTCCTGTATTGTTCGTCAAGAAGAAAGATGGATCTATGCGAATGTGCATAGATTATCGAGCTTTGAATAAGGTAACCATCAAGAACAGATATCCTTTACCAAGGATAGATGATTTATTTGATCAGCTGAAGGGAGCCACAGTGTTCTCCAAGATAGATCTGCGATCAGGTTACCATCAGCTCAGAGTGAAGGAGAGTGATGTGCCAAGGACTGCTTTCAGTACAAGATATGGGCACTATGAGTTTGTGGTCATGCCCTTTGGAGTGACAAACGCCCCTATGACATTTATGGATCTAATGAATAGAGTGTTCAAGGATTTTCTGAACAAGTTCGTCATTGTCTTTATTGATGATATCCTAGTGTATTCAAAGACTCAGGAAGAACATGCCGAACACCTAAAGATGGTATTGCAAACCTTACATCAGAAGGAGTTGTACGCCAAATTCTCAAAGTGTGAGTTTTGGCTTGATCAGGTGGCCTTCCTAGGCCACATCATTTCCAAGGAAGATATTATGGTAGACCCAGCCAAGATTGAAGCAGTTAGTAACTGGAGTCGACCAAAGAATGCCAGTGAGATCAGAAGTTTTCTGGGTTTGGCAGGGTACTACAGAAGGTTTGTAGAGGACTTTTCAAAGATAGCTTCTCCACTTACAGCCCTTACCAGAAAGAATAAGAAGTATGAGTGGACTGAGGACTGTGAGCAGAGCTTCCTTGAGTTGAAGAAGATACTGACCAGCGCTCCTATCCTTACAGTACCCGAAGGTGATAAGAGCTTTGATATATACAGTGATGCATCAAAGCTAGGACTTGGAGCAGTCCTTATGCAAGAAGGCAAAGTCATAGCTTATGCTTCCAGGCAACTCAAGGACTATGAAAAGAATTACCCCACTCATGATCTGGAGTTGGCAGCCATAATCTTTGCTCTAAAGATATGGAGGCATTACTTGTATGGAGTGCAGTGTAAGATTTATACAGATCACCAGAGTCTGAAATATTTCTTCACTCAGAAAGACCTCAATATGAGACAGCGAAGGTGGCTCGAGTTAGTGAAAGACTATGACTATGAGATTCTTTACCACCCTGGTAAGGCAAATAGAGTAGCAGATGCACTGAGTAGAAAGACTTGTGCCACTTTGATGTCCTTATCATCATTGGCACCACCATTACAGAAGGAGATAGTAGATTATGGAGTGGAGATTATTGATGGGCAGCTAGCTCTATTGACACTAGAGTCGACTTTGCTTGAAGAGATACAGAAAGAGCAAGCTGAGGATTCTGATATCCAAAGGATCAAGCAGGAGATGCAAGAAGGAGAGAGTAAAGAGTTTAGAGTATTTGACAGTGGGATATTCTACTATGGTGACCATTTATCCGTCCCCAATCATGAAGAGCTGAGAAAGAAGATTCTTGAAGAAGCCCATGGAACTCCCTACTCAATGCATCCTGGTTCCACTAAGATGTACCAAGATTTGAAAAGAAGATTTTGGTGGTCAGGGATGAAGAGAGACATAGCTAAGTATGTCAGCACCTGCCTGACATGTCAAAGAGTTAAAGCAGAACACCAGAGACCAGGAGGTGTCCTACAGCCCATTCAGATTCCAGAGTGGAAATGGGAAGACATAGCCATGGATTTCATAGTTGGTCTACCAAAGACAACTAATGGCTATGACGCTATTTGGGTGATAGTAGACAGATTGACCAAGTCTGCCCACTTCTTGGCAATCAGAGTGTCTTACTCGATTGAAAAGTTAGCCTAGTTATATGTGCAAGAAGTGATCCGACTACACAGAGTTCCGAAGACCATTATCTCTGATAGGGATGGTCGTTTCACTTTACACTTTTGGGAGTGCGTACAGACAACACTAGGCACCAAATTGATGTTTAGCACAGCTTTCCATCCCCAGACTGATGGACAGACAGAGAGAGTGAATCAAATTCTAGAAGATATGCTCAGAGCTTTTGTTAGTAATATGAGAGAAATGTCCTAAGGCAATCGCCTTATGATTGTAATCATTTACTTTAATAAATGAATATTCACTATTTGAGTATACATGTTCGTGTATTTGATTGAGATCTTAAACTCATTTACTGAATGTCCGCAATACAATTCACAGCATGAGAGAATTTGTGATGAATTCACAACTAGTGATTATCTCTACATGTGCAATTGTGAAGTATTGAAAATGTCCCTAGTCGATGAATTGATAAATACGGACACTATCAATTCTGTTGAGACTAGTATGGGTTATTCTCTAATCAGCTGATTCTCACTGGTTGGTGACATTGGGATGTCCGGAGATAAACATGAATGCTAGTTAAGGGAACTAGTTAATTGGAGTGACTGGCTGTAAAACTTCATATGGTAATCTACATATAGATATGTCATGAAGTTCATACTGCAGCTTAAGTGCGATGTTCCTTTGACTTGCGGTGTTCACGTCATCTTGGTCATAGAGACTTATACTTTGACATCTTAAGCAAACATCTCTAAGGAGTTGTGGACCCAAGATGGTTGGGTATAAGCCGAAGTGCCCGAAGATGTTTGAACAGCCTACAAAGGATTCACCACTCTTTGCGAGGAGATGTATACCCAAGGCCTATCGTCGGATTGTTACTCGTAGCCTCTCGCCAGAGCATCACATGTTCAGAGTATGAATCTCTCAGATACATGAGAGTAATTAGAATCCGTTGGACGAGAAAGACATTACTTGGGCTAGGTGTGATGTAGTCAGCCTAGTGGGGACTGACACACATAGACCGTGTCCTGAACCATGTGGGTATAAGATGGTGAAGGGAATGAGGCATGATTCATTAGAGCTGCTGAAGGGTTTCAGAATTATTTCTGAGGTCAACCGTTGATCTTTCGATTAATTGGGGATCATGATGTACTACTAGGTGCCACTCATGATCGTTCTATAATTGGTTAATTATAGACGACCAACATAAATCGAAAGCCTATTTAGTCACACGCACTACGAGTAATCCGAGAGATTTAAAACGAGTTGAAAATTAGATTTTCCGATCAAGAGAGATAAGTCGAATCTGAATTTTTCAGAGACGCATCGGAAGCATAAAATGGCTAAGTCTTTTGAAGACTTATTGAACGAATTAAATGAGTTTAATTCGTGAGATCGCGGCTTGGGTTTGGCCGGCCAAAGAGGGTCCCCACCCTCTTTGTTTGGCCGGCCACAATAAGAGGGAAGAACCAAATTGTTTGGTTCAAATTTATAAAATAAATCGCGCGTGGTTTGTCTTATAAAATTATGGATAAAGAAATTTGTATAAAGAAATTTGTATAAAGAAATTTATATAATGAAATTTATATAAAGAGATTTATTTATCATGGAAATTAAAATAAACCTTGGAATGGTTTATTTTATTTTATAAAATCAATAATGGATTGATTTACCATGATAGAGAAATTTATATATAAAGAAATTTATATAAAGAAATTTCTTTCCATAATAAAAGGGGAGACATGGTTGTTTTTATTATAAATTAAGTTATAATAAAACTTGGCATAACGGAATAATTCATAGAAAAATTTATAAGATAAATTTCTTATGAAAAATTTATTCCGTTAAGAGGAGACTTGGCGATTAAGAGGCTTCTATATAAAGGAACCAAGGCAAGGCTTGGAAATTAATCTAAGAGATCTAGAAATAAGCCCTCTCTCTCTCTCCTTCTCTCCCTCTCCCTCCTCTAGTGCCGTCGGCCCTAAAAGGAGGACCCCTTTGTTGCCGTGAGCTTCATCCACCAAGCAGCTGCTGAAGAAGAAGAAGAAGCGGGCGGAACTCCTTCCTTCCTCCCGAAATCTTGATTCTGTTCTTCGTTTGGTGGTTAGTCTTCCCATCTCCCTCTTGGTATTCTTGTCGTGCCTTTGGAGAATCTAGTAGTTCTTGTCGGCACGAAACTCATGGCTTTGCGAAGTCATCCCGAAGAAAACTCGGCGTGGACGCGAATAGAGGCGGAGCTTCCAAGGGACGCTTACGGTTGGATCTCATCCCTTCCTTCGAGTTACACGAGGTATTAAGTAAATTAGTTTACTTTCTACAAAATTTTAATATATGATCATGTCTACACAATATAAGGTTGCATGCTTAGATGTGTGGTTAAATAATTTGGGAAATTATTTATGCTAAATCTTCCGCTGCACGTAATAAATTTTAAAATTACGAACCCGCATCCATGTCAACATGCACCCGGTCCCTACAGCTTGTGCATTAGACTTCAAGGGCAGTTGGTGCAAGTATTTGTGTTTAGCTGAGTTTGCCTACAACAACAGTTATCAGGCTACTATTGGTATGGCGCCCTACGAAGCTCTTTATGGCAGGAGGTGTAGATCTCCCCTCTGTTGGTATGAAGATAGTGAGAAGAAAGAAATGGAGTCACAGACTGATCTCATAGATGATACCACAGAAGCTATAAGGAGTATCCGCCAGAGAATAGAAACTGCTCAGAGTAGGCAGAAGAGTTATGCCGATGTACACCGTAGACCGTTAGAGTTTGAAGTTGGGGACACAGTTTTCCTCAAAGTAGCTCCTATGAAGGGTGTAATGAGATTTGGCAAGAAAGGCAAGCTAAGTCCTTGATACGTAGGACCCTACCCAGTGACGAAAAGAGTTGGTAAGGTAGCTTATTAGTTGGAGCTACCTTCAGAGATGTCAGCAATACACAATGTGTTCCATGTCTCAATGTTGAAGAAGCACATCCCAGATGCCAACCAAGTGATTGAGCCACAGATGGTACAAGTTCAGGAGGATCTCAGTTATAAAAGTCGACCTATTCAGATAATAGATCGAGCAGTTAAGAAGCTGAGGAACAAAGAGGTACCACTAGTGAAAGTCTTATGGCTGAATCAGAAGCATGAAGAGGCAACTTGGGAATCAGAAGATAGCATGAGGCAAAGGTATCTAGATCTGTTTTAAGTTCGAGGATGAACTTTTTACAAGGTGAGGAGGATTGTAACACCCAATAATTTTCATGAATAATTAGGAATTTTTCTGAATTTTTGGCAATTTTTCAGAATATAAATGAATAAAAGAAAAAATTAAGGGTCGAGCGAGGGATTGATCTCGCGACCACAAGGACAGGCAGGTCCTTAAGGGTGCCCAACTGACCAGAAGGGCAAGGGTATCAAGCACAGAAAAGGGAGGAGCAAAATTATATTATAGGTGAGTTAGGCTTTTTCATGAAGAGGTATTTAAACCCCGCTTAAGTCGCATGAAACTGCAGACTAGGGTTGGTGGCTACGCGACAAGGAGAGGCCGAGGGGCTGCGAAACCAAAGGGAACTCAAGAGATCTCTTTCTCCTCCTTCTTCCTCTTGAGTAGAACATCTAGGGCTTCTTCCCTAGGGTCAAGGAGGGAGGAGATTTGCGCGAAGAAAGGGAAGAGAAGGGCTACGTTGGGATTTAAACCATATTTAGTGAGTTTTCTTCAAGAAAGGGTACGTAGATCACTCACCTGCAATAGGAGTAGTTTTCGTATGTAAGTTCTTGTTGTAGAACCATGTTTTATGATTCATGCTTTAAGATTATGGTTATCGTGTGTTTTAAGTTTTTAAAGATGCATGTTTTCTCATGATAGAAATTTAATTGGTTTAGATTAGGTGTATGTAAGCTAAGCATGATAAGATTTAATTGTTGAAAGTCCCAAAAATGAGGTTGGGATTAAGGGCACGCAAGGTGCTCGATGAAAGTCTCAAGTAAGAAAGGTAAAGGTGTTAAGTGCAAAATTTATGCAAGAGTAAGATAGTTTGATACGTATAAGTATTATAGTAAGAAAGTATTTTATTTTCGGAAAGTGACATGTACCGGGCAAATGGAAGGCCCACAGAAAGTTAGAAAGAAGCTCTAATAAGGTGCGGTGGCTAGCTACCCCGCAACCTATTAGAGAAGCGTGCAATTGGTACATTGATACCATGGTACAATGTCAAGGCCTAAAGAAAGTTGATTACTATTTTCAAGTAAATAAGTATTCGTAAGTGTTTTCAGTTTTAAGTATGTGCCTTTATTTCATATGTTAGCCTTGATACATTGCAAGCATGTTAAAGAGTAAGAGTAAGGAAGTTAGTGTTTGAATGTATGAGTACGTTAAAGTTGCAAATGATGTAATGCAAGTAATATTTTCAACATGATTGAGCATGATAAGTAGATGTAAGTTTTCCCATGTGCATGTATTTTGGAAGTAAGTATTCTTTGAAATGAACATGTTTATTATCGATAGCATGGATTTGTGAATTAGGATTTACTTACTAAGCATTGTGCTTATTAGTTGCATTTCCTTCTATTGCAGATAAAGGCAAAGAAAAAGCATAAGTTATGGAGGTGACCAGGACTTGCATTGATGCTCAGTGGAGGTGGAACCGTGGAAGAGATCCGTTGGGTTAAGGCTTAGAGGCAATTTCTGAAGTTTAGAAACTTGTGGTTTGGTGTTTTGGATTGGTAGAACGTAATGATTTTGTGTAAACTTTGCATAGGGACAAGGTTGAGTACAAAACTCTAGTATAACTTTAATATTTAATATTTTGTTTGGTAAAATGTGAACATTGTGTTTAACCTCCGCATAGAGTCAAAAGTTGATACAATCATTAGCATGATTTCATATGGTTTGGTAGTCTTGTTAAATTCCGCATAGATTCTAATTTCAAGTCATTAGATTTGTTTTGAGTTGCTAGGATGTTTATAAAACTAGCATAGAGTATAGAAATGGAGTTATGTCTTTGTATGTCTTGAAAGTATATGAATTGTGGATCTTTGGAAATTGTTTTTCAGTTCTTGAAGTCAAGTAGTGGTAACCTAAGGCCAAGGTCTAAGGTGAAGTGAGTAAAGGTAAAGGTAGTAAAGTGCGACGATCCGGCTTAAGTATAGGGTAGAGAAGTCGGGTCGTCACAGTGGGAGTAGAAGGTACTGATTTAGTTGATACCAAGTTTAGAATGTACATTATTGTTTCTAGAACATATCCCCAAAACAAATCTGGCAACTCAGAGCAACTCATCATCGATCTAACCATCTCCATAAGAGTCCTATTCCTTCGCTCTGCTACACCGTTCTATTGGGTGTACCAGGTGCAGACAATTGGGATTGAATCCCAGCCTCTGATAAGTAATTCCTAAACTCTCCTATGAGGTACTCGGCACCACGATCAGATCGTAGTGTACTTTTACTATGACGTTTCTCCACATCAGCCTTAAATTTTTTGAACCTGTCAAAGCATTCAGACTTGCAACGCATCAAGTAAATATATCCATACATTGAATAATCGTCTATAAAAGAGACGAAATATTCAAAGCCACCTCTAGCATGGATAGACATAGGACCACACAAATCAGAATGAACCAATTTTGACACAACTTTGCTCTATACCCCTTGGCCTTGAAAGGCCTCTTGGTCATCTTACCTTCCAAGCAAGATTCATAGGTTAGAAAATCTTCCACCACCATTGAACCCAAGGGCCCATCGTTTTAGGATGTATACTAAAAGCCTTGCTTTTATATAGACATCTACATTTTGAAAGAGAATCACAAATCACTGTTTGCATGTTTATATTAGTATGTGCATATTGTCTCATACTTTACATTGTAGATAACATGGTGTGTGGTGTCGCATAGAAGATCATGTTATCAATTCCTTGTAGAGTATAAGTAGAGTCTCACAACCGAGATGGATTTGGACAAACCATTAGGATGGTTGTAGTGTAATTTGTGTGGGGATCGGTGGCATTGATAGAGGGGGTGGGTGAATATCGACTCAAAAAAACCTTCGCGGAAACCTTGTAAACATTTCGGTTCGTTCTGGACACAGAGTTAGTAGTACAGCGGACAACAAAAAGAATGAACAAACAAGGTGCACACGAGATTTTTACTTGGTTCCCAACCCCCAAGGTGAGTACATCCAAGGCCTAAGCACGGGAATGCCCATCTCCTTTCCAAACTTTTTGGAGGCTGAGAAACTCGTCTTACAGTGCACAAATTACAATAAAAAAGATATCTAAAAATAAATGCTGAATTGTAAATTCAAACCAAAATAGAAAAGTCGAACGCCCGACCGATCTGGACCTCCGAAGTGTCGCGCACTTCCTCCTGGAGCCTCCTTGGTCGCAGGGCTTCATCTCTAGTGCTTTTCTTTAGCCCGGAATGATTAGAATGAATTCAGAAGTGTTGTGTTGAGTTGAGGGGTCGAAGCCCCTTTTATAGCCTTATCTAGGGCACCCGTGATGCTATGGGGCGCCTCGCAAACCTTGGCAAAGCTCATCCTTGTGCTGAACTCGCAAAGCTGATAAACCCCAATCCAGGCCGCCTGTGTTGAAGGAGGCGCCTGTATCAATGAGGCGCCTGGTTCATTGAGGCGCCCTGTTTGATGGCGGTGCCTAGCAGCTTGGTTTCCAACCGCGTTGTGTTTGTTCACCTGCTTTGTCTTTAATTTTAAGTACCTGCAAGATACATAAATACAAGAAAACATATATATCCTGAGCCTTAAGGGTTTGGTTCTGACTTCGGGTTTTCGCAAAACCCTAGGTCAAACCGACGCCTAAGTTCCCACCCCCGGGAACGCGCCTTTCACCTACTCCTCTCAAGAGAAGGTTGCCACCCGACCCATCCGGTTGGACTTTTACTTAGCCTTCGATACTCTCGGATCTCGAGATGTCCGAACCTCGACCCGTCTCTACTTCTGTCCTTAGTCATCGCTCAGCTAAGTTGCTCAATTCCTCAGACCAAGACTTCGTGCCCAGTCCACGACCAGGACTTATTGTCCAATTCCATGAACTAGGACTTAGTGCCCAACCCTCGGTCAGGTCTTAGGTGCCTAGCCCTCGGTCAGGACTTAGTGCTCAATTCCACGAACTATGACTTAGTGGCTAACCCTCGGTCAGGTCTTAGGTGCCCAGCCCTCGGCTAGGACTTAGTGCCCAATTCCATGAACCAGGACTTAGTGCCCAACCCTCGGTCAGGTCTTAGGTGCCCAGCCCTCGGCCAGGACTTAGTGCCCAATCCTTGATCAGGACTTAGTGCCTAGGTTAACTAAGACTTTTCATCACTTTGGTCTAGTTTTCTTGACTACCCTTCCCTTGTTCAATGTATCACTGACTTAAGCATATTGTCAAACATTGAAACACTTAGAGGAGGACATCATTGATCCATCTTGCACCAACAATTTAGTTTTGGTTTGTCTTGACCATAGAATTACATTAGTACACTTTGTGTGTGTTGAGCAGGACCGACATAGAGGTGATTCAATTTATACTGACTTTATAATTGAATCATACCTCAGTTATTATGGAGTACATTCTCTTAATCCCGATATAATAATAGATATATGTACTTAATATTTATTTCTTTGACTTACCAATAGACGAGATTTATTCTGTTAAATCGATAGGCCCGGTAAGTTAGAAAATAATATTATTAACATGGTGTGCCATTAATTATAGAAGGAAACCATGTCCTGGTGAGTCAGGTTGATGATGTCCCATTGAGGAGCTCATAAGGTTCATCATGTTAAATCCTGCAGGTGGATTTGGTCCGACATAATGATAAGGTTGAGTGGTACTACTCAAGGAGTTAGATGTTAATTAATTAAATTGTCAGTAATTTAATTAATTAACGGACATTCGATTTCTTAAACACGGGGAGATACTTGTACTCATAATAGGTGGAGCCCATATTTAAATATGGAGTTGGTGAGGTAGATCAATGAGGATCCTTTAGTGGAATGGATCTTCAATAATGGATAGGGCCTTATCCATTAGGTGGCTAAGACCCAACTCCTCCTCATGGTCCCTATTGTAGCCCTATATATATCCATGTAGTCATGAGACCAAGCAATCCAATTGATCATCCAACCCTAATCCTCTCCTCTCCTCCTCTCTCTCTCTCCCTTCTCTCTCCTAGGGCACGCTGGCGGTGGGTGAAGGAGGAAGAAAGTTTCTTCCTTCTCCTCTCTTCGTTCTTTCCACTTGGTGGCTAGCGATCACATAGACAAGGGGGAGATCTTCTCCTCCTTTTGTGGTGCGTGACAAGAATAAAGGAAGGGAGTTCTCTCCAGTGTAAGGAGGAGGGCGACGTTCTTCCATTGTGGTGATTGGCACCGCAGCTTTGGAAGAAGGAGAAAGGTTGTCTTCCTTGTGTGCTTGGTGCCACGGGATAGGAAGACCTTAAGGAGGCCAGATAGGGTGTTAGTGAAGGAGAAGATCTCTTCTCGTTGTTGAGACAATCTGTGATCCGGAGTGATCATGAGTTTTGATGTTTGGGCAAAGGGTTTAAGTTAGGTTTCTCTTGTATTCTAATATGTGTATATTGAGTGTGCAGGTTGCACAGGTTTACACATATTGACTTGACTGGACGACCTCGGTGTAACGACCCGAAAAATTCTCTTAATATTTTCTTAAAATATTAAGCATGTTTAGATAATTGTTCGAGGGGCCCAGAAATAATTATGTAAAATTGGGCTTAGAAATCCATGTTTCTCATTTAAATTGAGAAAACTAAGTACTAATGGGCTTTAAATGGGCTCCAAAAATGGGTATTAATTAAGTAAAATTAATATAAATTAGGTAAAATTAAGATAAATATAAAAGAATTTTATTAGGAATATTAGCATAATTATGGGTGATTTTAGGGGGATTTTCGGAATTTAAGAAAATAAAATAATAAAGTAAATGGAATGAAAATAAAAATAAAAATAAATGTGCATGGGCCAAGGGTTGAACCTTGGACCTCTTGTAACAACCAAGAATGCTTTAACCAACTCACCTAGAAAGGAATGCTTATGAGTGAATTGAAGTGGAGGTTGGTTAAGAGGTAAAAGGAGGTGAAGGGTCATGAAGAGGCTCATTAATTGCCTCCTTAATGGGTTATAATGAGAGGAGTTTTGGGAGTTACATATTCTCTCAATCAATAGCATTACCTCTCCTCTTCCTTCTCCATTCTTGCCGAGCACTCAAGGAGGACTTCTCCCTTGAGAAAACTTCACAAAAAGTTTCATCCTCCAAGATCTAAGGTCTTCTCAAGTTTCCAAGGGCTAGGTGTGGTCAAGTCTTCTTCCTTCTTTCCATCCAAGGTCTAAAAAAAAAAATTCAAGAAAGCTAAGGTAAGACTCCCTCACCTGTGGTATAATAGTTATCTATGATTTCCATGATTTTTAGTATGATATATGGGGTAGTTTTGGATGTGATGTTGAAAGGAAAGAAAAACCAAGGTCCTTAAGTTTATGGATTTCGGCCAGCATGATTTAAAAGCCTATAAATATGCTAAACATCTGGATAATATTGTTTAGTATTCCCTTATGATGTTTAGAAGTTAATTATAATTTTTGGGAATTTTTAGAGTACTCTAGGACACCCTAGAGTTTCGGCCAACATGAAAGAAGCAAAACCCAGAACCTCAAGTTCAAGGGTTTCGGCCAGCATGTTTTAAAGGTCTATAAATATGTTAAAAATCATGAAAATGTTATTTAGTGTTCCCTTATGATGTGTAGAGGTTAAGTAAATATTTTGGGAATTTTTGGAGTACTCTAGGAGACCCTAGAGTTTCGGCCAACATGAAAGAAGCAAAACCCAGAACCTCAAGTTCAAGGGTTTCGGCCAGCATGTTTTAAAGGTCTAAAAATATGTTAAAAATCATGAAAATGTTATTTAGTGTTCCCTTATGATGTGTAGAGGTTAAGTAAATATTTTGGGAATTTTTGGAGTACTCTAGGAGACCCTAGAGTTTCAGCCAACATGAAAGAAGCAAAACCGAGAACCTCAAGTTCAAGGGTTTCGGCCACCATGTTTTAAAGGTCTAGAAATATGTTAAAAATCATGATAATGTTATTTGATGTTCCCTTATGATGTTTAGACGTTAAGTATAATTTTTGGGAATTTTTGGGGTACCCTAGAGGTCCCATATGGTTCGGCCAACCCCAGGGACCCAAGGGTTAGGGTTGAATCTGTAACCTCAACTTATGGTTATGTATGATAGGCCATGTTTATGAATGATATGCCATGTTATGAATGATATGCCATAGTTACGAATGATATGTCATGATAAGTATGATATGAATGTCTTATGAATGATGAAGCATGCAAAGTATTTTACTTTATAAATGGGCTTGTACCGGACCCAAGTATGGGTCCAAGGGATGGGTACCTTAAGAACGCCCCGGTTCTGGACTACCGGAGCTGTCCACGGTTCTGGCACTACCGGAGCTGTGCAACAAGGATGGGCTCCTTGAGAACGCCTCGGTTCAGGGACTACCGACTATGCTGTCCTTACCCTAGTAGGTCGGGGCTCGCTACCTCGGATTTACTAGGGATGCGCACTATAATGTATGTATGTGGTACAAGCCGGGGACCCCAAATGTCATGATGATAATGTTTAAGCCTTTTCAAAGATTGTTTTAAAAGTTAAGCATCCCTATGTATATGCATTCCACCCATGCATTCATACATGATATGCATCATGTTAAGATAATGATGTCTTATACTTATGCTTTACGATAAAAGATATGCATGAATGATCTATGTCAGGATTATGTTAAGAAGGTGTTCATATGATATGATAGAAGATATGCCTATGTTTATGCCATATAGGTTGAGTTTTGTTACGTTATGCTATGCCATGTATTATGCCATGCTACTACGTTTAAGCTTATACCATGTCTTATGCCATGTCTCATGCTATGCTACGAATGTTCACTTATGTTTATGATCATGCCATGTCAAGGGTATGGTAAATATGATAATGTTTATGTGCTTATTATGGAATGACGAATGTTTTAGTGAGTAGGAAAGAGTCTTACTAAGCCTGTGTGCTTATAGTCTTCTTTCCTTATACCGCAGATCATGCAAGGGGATAACGAGGAAGCAGCAGGAGGGCCTGAAGTATGTGTGTGTTGGTGACTTGGCCCATGAAATCGAATGTGTTAACCGTTTATGCTAAGAACTTTATTTTGCTACCTATATGCCCGAATAGTGACTTATGGAACTTTATGATAAGATGTCCAGTATGATATGATATGAACCTTATGGTATAATGTTAAGCATGTTATGATATGATGTTAAGCATGATGTTCCTATGTTAAGTTCCATGTCATTATATTAGGGATGGTAGTAGGGACATGTATATGTAAGGCTTAAGTTATTCCGCTGCAGTATGATGTTACATGCCTTAAGGATGTTAGCGTAACGCTGCTTTAGGAAAAAAAAAAAAGGGCGTTACATAGATCAGCCGGGTCATGAGGCTGAGCTTGTGTCTAGTGAAACCATTCAAGAAGCACCACCAACACTTAGGCAAACTAGGTTAGCCTCTAGTCATCCCCAAGACCAAATTGTTGGAGATATACACCATGGGATTAGAACTAGATCATTCTTCTGGAATGAGGCTAATGAAGTTGCCCTAATTTCTGAAATTGAACCTAGAAAAATTGATGAAGCATTAAATGATCCCGATTAGATCATTGCAATGCAAGATGAGCTAGGTCAATTCGAAAGAAGTCATGTTTGGGACTTAGTCCTTAGACCCAAGAAGACCACCATTATTGGAACCAAATGGGTCTTCAAGAATAAATTGAACCATAAGGGAGAAATCGTAAGAAACAAGTCACGCTTAGTAGCCAAGGGCTACAGTCAAGTTGAAGGCCTTGATTATGATGAGACCTATGCTCCCGTGGACCGATTAGTGTCCATCTGATTGATGCTTGCATTTGCAGCACATCGTGGTTTCAAGTTATATCAAATGGATGTCAAATCGGCCTTTCTAAATGGTTTGATTAGAGAAGAGGTCTATGTCGAACAACCTCCGGGGTTTGAGAGTATCGAATTCCCAAACCACGTATTCAAGCTCGAAAGGCACTTTATGGCCTTAAACAAGCACCCCGAGCTTGGTATGAGCGGTTGTCGACATTTTTAATTGAAAAAGGCTTTGTAAGAGGCCAAATAGACCCTACACTATTCTACGAAGAGATGATGACGATATATTTGTAGCCCAAGTTTATGTCGATGACATAATTTGTGGCTCAAACAACAAGGGCTATTTAGATGAATTTATTGGACACATGGAGAGTGAATTTAAAATGAGTCTAGTGGGAGAGTTGACTTTCTTCCTTGGACATGAGATCAAACAAACCCGAGATGGGATCCATGTGCACCAATCAAAATATACCCAAGAGATGCTTCGAAAATTTAACATGAGTGATTCAAAAGAGGTAACCACTCCCATGGCTACAAACACAAGATTAGACAATGATGAAAGTGGTAAACCTGTGGATCTAACTCAATATCGAAGCATGATAGACAGTTTGCTATACCTCACAGCTAGTCGACCTGACATACTTTTTGCTCTGGGTATGTGCACTAGGTATCAAGTTTGTGCCAAAGAATCTCATTTAATTGTTGTTAAGAAAATTTTGAGATATCTTAAGTGCACAATTGGAGTTGGTCTTTGGTATCCCCATACCGAATCTTTTGACCTAATTGGCTACACCGATTCCGACCATGCTGGATGCAAGTTGGATCGAAAAAACACTAGTGGGGGTTGCCAATTTTTGGGATCATCTTTAGTTAGTTGGTCAAGTCGGAAGCAACATTATGTTGCTCTCTCCACGACCGAGGCAGAATATATTGCTATGGGAGAGAGCATATCGCAACTGTTGTGGATGATTCATACTCTAGAGGACTATGGATTAAGCTACAAGGGAGTGCAAGTGTTGTGTGACAACATTAGCACAATTAACCTAACCAAGAATCCAGTCCATCACTCTAGAACCAAACATATTGAAGTGCGTCACCACTTCATTAGGGATCATGTCGCTAGAGGAGATGTTGTACTCTCATATGTAGAGTCCAAATCAAATCTAGCAGACATTTTCATTAAACCACTCCCCGAAAATGAGTTTAGCTTCTTAAGAAGGGAGTTGGGAATGTGTCGCGCTTCATAGACATCAAAATGCATTCAAAACCCTTGATGATCATTTCGAATTGTTGGGACACAATTGGGTAACTTAGGGACATCTCACACAAACTATAAGGTTTACCAAAATGTTTTTGTTTGTTAGATATGGGGTGAGATGTTAGGATCAACTAAATTTCTCGAAATGTCATTGAATCCCTTGAGGAATTTGGTTGACGAGATAAAAATCACTTCGGTGACCAAGTATGGGGGAAACCAATGCATAACACATGTGTACTTGGCTCCATGATCCTACTTGGACATTCCAATAAAGGAAACTTGATTGAAAACTTGAATTTGATACAAAATTGGTTGAAATTGAGTGGATGTTTGTTGATTGAGTTTGACTCCACTTTGGTGGAGCAAAGTGATTTGTCAAAACCATAAGGATCTTTGATCCTTGTTTAGGGATCAATTTTAGTCAAGGGACCACTTCCAAGATCGATAATCTGTATCAGATCTTATCAGAAACCATTTGGAAATCTGAAACTGAAAGTTTCAGATCGTATCAGGGACTTCAGGAAGCCTGATCGGTCATCGGACCGATCCAGCTCCTGTGCGAAAAATTGTCAAAACCCTCTGTGTTGGCTTGGATCGGTTCCCGGACCGATCTGGCACCCTGTGGTGATCGGTCCACAGACCGATCAGAGGGCTCACGGGAAAACCCTCCAAACCTACTGATCGCTTCCTGATCGATCAGCCGATCGATCAGCCGATCGATCAGGAGCCTGCCTGATCGGTCACCCCGACCGATCAGGACCAGGCCAGTCCGATCAGGCCTGAACCTGATCGGTTTGAGCGCTCCCAGATCGAACGGTGATCCGTTCGATCACATTAAATTTCGGTTGGTGGACCGATCCACCAACCTATTAACTCTCCCGAAACACCTCATTGCCGAACCCTAGTGCCGAAATTCCCCTCTTGCGCATCCTTTTGTCGTGCGTGAGTTCTCTTCCTGCGTGTTCTTCCTTGTGCGTGAGTTCTCCTTCTTCTTCCCGTGCACGTGCGATCTTCTCTCTGTGCGCGAGAGTTCTTCTCTTCTACGCTAGGAAGTTCTTGTTTGCTGCTGTGTTCTCTGCGCAACTCAGCCGGGTGTTTTCATCAACCAAGCACTTCATGGCACCAAAGTAAGCTTTGTGTATGATTTTCATTTGGTGCTTATCATTCTAACGGCTAACCATGTTCTTTCTAATGGTGGTTTCGTTTTGTGGTGTAACCCTACTCTTGCTGTGACCTCCTTTGTCTTGACCTAAATTTTACTGATTAAATCTATTCTCCTTTGATCAATGCCTTACCCTTGTGTTCACTTGATTTTTCTTGTGTCTTTGATTACATGATCAAACTTGTGTTCACTTCACTGATCAATTCTTGTGTTTCAATTTGTGCCATGATAATCAACTTGTATTATGATTTAATCAATCCCATTTCATGTCGTGATCTTATCATGACTTTAACCCTACTGATTGAACCTACTCTTGATTATTTCATCCCTTAGAAAATCATCTAAGGGGAAAGAACCGGTGGAGGGCAGTTCGAAGGGCAAAGCCCCTTCTTCCTCCGCGCCCTCCCGAAGGCCTCAGCCTTCATTAAGTTCCCGTTTTCCCAATGCTGCCTGTGAGCAGACCTTTCAGTTCAGGACCTTCAAGTTGCTCTCCTGCCGATCAATTGATGTTCCCTTTCTATCCGAGCACTATCCCTCCATCATGGAGATAGTAACTTTCTACAACCTTGACTTTCTCCTCTCCCTAGAGCAGACGATAAATTATGACCTTGTTTCCGAGTTTTACAACAACCTTCAACAAGGGCCTCAAGGGGGCTTTGAATTCACCACTCGAGTCGCCAAGAGAAATCTTGATTTCTCTTATGAGATTCTGGCAGAGTATCTGGGCGGTCGTCGATCGTCTAACTTGTACTCTATCTATCCTGAGCTCCCTGACCCTTTGTTGGATCCGTTTGTGGACGTCATTCCCGACACTATCTATCATCATTTCTTTGGTCACCCACGACCAGTCGGTCTTGACGAGTTAGGGCCTGATTTTCCGACTTTTGCAGCCCTACAACTTGCTCCTGTTGACTACATCCTCTTCAAGATAATCACCAATTGCATCTTGCCTATCACTTCAAAGCCCTTGACCGAGATCCGTCCCTATCATTGCCTGATGCTCTATGGTATGCACTGCCGCATGGACTTTGACATCATGGAGAGCATTTTTCAGTCCATCTTATCCTATAGAGAGTCTAGCCGACGCACTGTCTATATGCCGTTTGGTCACGTCATCACCGACTGGCTTATGTCAGTGGGAGTTGATGTAACCAAGGGCCAGACAGTGCCCATGGTGAGACAAGATTGCAGACTTGGCAGGCGAGCTTTCGCTAAGTCTGGTATCATTATTCGAGATCACGATCGGGCACTGGTTTGGAAGGACGGGAGGGGTCTTGGTGATCTACCTGGGGGAGGTCCACATTTTCAGGTACTAGCCGATGCTGCTGCACATAAGGAGGCTCCCGCTGCTACTGCCGATTAGGACTATGAGCCGGACCCGGACCCGGACCTACGCTTGTAGATTTCCGAGCTGGATCGGACGATCCAGCATGATCTTCACTTGAGAGATCTCTATCGCGAGGAGGTCCGCTCGGGTTTTCGCTCCTTCGATCGCAGACTGACCGCGGTGGAGTCTGATGTCTCCGGGGTCCGCACTTTACAGCAGACTTGGTATGATGAGTGGCGCCGACACACATTTTCTGGAGATGCGCCCTCAGGCAGTGTTGCACTTTTATGGCCTTATGCCGCATTTGTCTTGACTTTGATGCATTGATATGCATCTACTTAGTTATCTGGTTTTGATGAATGATGCACTTGACTTTTCAGGGTATGTTTTTTATGCCTTACTTCTATGACTAGATTTTGCTTACGCTTCATTCATCTGATATTATGCATTGGTATGATCATGCTTATGACTACCATGTCCATATGATACATTTGCTTGCTTTGCCATGACTTACATTTATCATATGTATTTCATATGCTTTCAAAATTCAATCAAATCTTTTGCTGTTTTGGGATACCCCTAGGGTTGAGGGGGAGGTTGTTTAAACTTAACAGCCCCTCTAGACCCTTTCCGATATTCGACAAAGGGGGAGAGTGTGGTTGGTTAAGTTTGGGATGATAATGTTGTAGGGGGAGGATCTGATTCCCCTATGATTCTGGAATTTGAGGATATTGATTTCAAATCCCTAAACTTAAAATCGAATTGTCAAACAACAAAAAGGGGGAGATTGTTGATGCAGTCTGACCATGATTGTTGTTTTGGTGTTGACATCGATTTTAGTTTAGGTTGATGATTATGATTATGATTGGGTTTAAGTCCTGGTCATGGACTAGACATACCTAATGGGACAAGGTTTGATGAAATCCTAACTTAGAGGGTTAGGTGTGAGGAAATCCTAACCTGGAGGGTTAGGTGTGGAAAATCCTAGCTTGGAGGGCTAGGTGTGGAAAAATCCTAACCTGAAGGGTTAGGTGTGAAAAATCCTAGCATGGAGGGCTAGGTGTGGAAAAATCCTAACCTGGAGGGTTAGTTGTGGAAAATCCTAGCTTGGAGGGCTAGGTGTGGAAAAGTCCTAACTTGAAGGGTTGGGTGAAAAGTCCTAGCTTGGAGGGCTAGGTGAAAAGTCCTAACCTGGAGGGTTAGGAGAAAAGTCTCAACTTGGAGGGTTAGGTGAAAAGTCCTAGCTGGGAGGGCTAGGTTGATGTAATCCTGTCTTGGAGGGCTAGGTTGATGAAATCCTGGCTTGGAGGGTCAGGTCCTAGCTTGGAGGGCTAGGTTGGATGAAACCCTAGCTTGGAGGGCTAGGTTGGATGAAACCCTAGCTTGGAGGGCTAGGTTGGAGCCCCTAGATCGGTCTGGTGACTGATCAGGGAGGTTGGAACGGTACTCCTTCGTGGATCGGTCTGGTGATCGATCCAGCGATGACTGATCGGTCTGACGACCGATCAGGGAGTAGGCATTTCACTCACTACACAGCTCCTGATCGGTTTGGTGACCGATCAGGGAGCCCACAAGTGGGTTGAGTTCCCCTATTGCTCTACTCCTGAACGGTCCGGTGACCGATCATGGAGCATCCAGTAGGTCTTTGGCAAACCTACTGATCGGCTCCTGATTGGTCTGGTGACCAATCAGGGAGAAAACGTGACCGATCAGACTGAACGATCAACTGTCGCGAGATTTCTCACCCTGACCGATTAGGCTGGAGCCTGATCGGTCTGGGATCATCCTGATCGGTCTGGTGACCGATCAGCCAGTGGATTCTGGGCTAGATTGTGGCAAGCTAATTTCCGGATCGGTTTGGTGACCGATCTGGTGACCGGTCAGGGTGACCGATCATACGAGCTTGCGATCCCAAGTTTTTCACTGGGGACCGATCAGTTTGGAGCCTGATCGGTCTGGGATAGTCCTGATCGGTCTGGTGACCGATCACTTTAATTCAATCGCGCTGTCAAACCCTCTGATCGCGCCTGCTTTCACTGATACTCCACTGATGTCACTTTGATCTTCTTTGCTATCACTGATATAAGTTTGATATCATTTGCTAAACCTCTGATTGAGTGTGCAGGTGAAAGGGATGAATTCAAACACTCAAGGAGAGTCAATGGAAGCATTTCCTTGGAGCAGGTTTGCCCATTTTCCATCTCAGGTTGCAACGGCTGGAGCTGCTGACTGGAGCTTGGCTGAGGGAAGCTCAGGGAGTCCAGGGAGAGCTCAGTGGTAGCTGGCGTTGGCAGGTGAGCAACTGGAGGCTGCAGTGAGGTGGTGACCTGGTGATTAGTGAGCTGGGACATAAGCACTTGGTGGCGAAGGAGTCTTAGCAACTCCACGATACTACTCTGCGACATCTTATGTGCTAGCAACAACTCTGTTTTCATCTTGAGCAAGCAACTGTGATCCTTGAAGCAACCTTCCGTTACTTGGGCACTTTGGAGAAGAGAAACAAGAAGCTTGAGTCCATCAGCGAGAAGACACGAAGAGGAGAGTCTTGCGTGAGATCTGCGCTGGGTGGAGCTCAGAGAAGCTTGCTTATGTTCTTGTGGTTCTAAGTGCTGAGTAAGATCTTTCTTGAGTTTCCTGTACTTCATACTTTATCATCTTGAAACGCTGTGGAGAGGTTACTCCACCGAGAAGGGGGTTGCATTTTATCCGGTGTTCACCGGGGCTTGATCTGCCGACGATCAAGGGATCGCTCACCTTAAGGGCACGCTAAGGAGTAGGGGCAAGTTATCCCCGAACTTTGTAAATCCTCTTGTTAGCATTCTTGCATTTGTTTGTGCTTAGCTTAGGGTGTAATTTCTGCAATATTCTGTTTTGTGTTATTTGCTTCCGCTGTGCTACTAACCAGTTAAGTGCAAAAAAATTGATAAGTGCTAAGTTTCGGTGTCTGGCTACATTCACCCCCCCCCCCTCTCTAGCCATCCAAGGTCCAACAATAGGGTGTTTGTGAACAAGCTGGACCTCATTCAACCAAATGATGAAATGTTGTTTCTCGAAGATGTAATAGGAAGCACAGTTGCTTGGTTATCTAAGTTTATAGTTTTTGACTGAGTTACTTACTTTAGACTTATGACTAGTTTGTAATTTTTTTTGCTACTCAGTTATTTTAGACTTATGACTAATTTGTAATGGTTTTTGCTAGTAAGTGAAATGCTATTTTGGTAAAGTGTGGTGTTGATGATTAATTATGATATAAATATTTTAGTTTTGGATGTTGTTAATTGAGAGATGTGATGTGGTATATTTATTGTATTATCAAATTGTGTAAGATGTGTATATGTGGGATTATAATTATATTGAATATATTAGTATCCGCAGCGTACAAATATACACTACGGATATGTACATCTGCAGTGGCCGACCGCGCGCTATGCTTATTTGCGGATGCACATATCCGCAGCGCGCAACCACTCGCTGCGGAAGTAATTTTTCGCAGTATATATTTGTGTGCTGTGGATACACTTATCCGCAGCGTGTAGCCACGCGCTGTGGATGCAACTTATCCGCTGCGCGCAGATGCACGCTGTCGAAATGTTGTGACTTTTAACAGCTTGGAGTTATGCAGCATTCGATGCGCGTTGCGGATACAATTATTGCACGCTGTGAAAAGACATTTTTGTTGTAGTGCTAGCTTACCTAGGACTTTTCCTGCGCACTTTAACAGATACATTAGATCACCATATAACCTTAACTTGTGAACCCTTTGTCATTATCAAAACCTAGGTTAGATCTCGGTGCTTCTGGCACCAACAATCTCGCCCTTTTTGATTTATGACAACCTGGTTCAAAAGTTAAGTTAAAACATATAAAGCAGATAAACAATCATGTTTATTTTCCCTCTCTTTTAAGAAAAACTAAATTTTGAAAAACATACACTAAGCTCCCCTTGAATTAGAGATTCTCCCCCTGAAGCTTTTAAAGATATGCAGTTTTTCAAACAGTTTAAGTGTAACCTTTTTGCGAAAAAAATCATTTTGAAAAAAAAATTAGCAAATTTTGACCAAGTATATTTTGCAACACTTTTGAAGTTGAAAAAGTTAAGACACCTTTTTAAAAAGTTAAATAAATTTTTCCAAAACAAAGGAATTTTACCTTCGCTTGAAAATTTGTACCAAAAAGAACACATCTTCCATTTTGCTAAAGAAATTGCAGTTAGAAAAATATTTTTCACTTAGAAATATTTTGTAAAAAAGAATTTGCACTAACAAAAATATTTTTCATTTAGAAATATTTTACAAAAAAAAATTTGTACTTAAAAAAATATTTTTCACTTAGAAATATTTTACAAAAAAGAATTTGCACTTAGAAAAATATTTTTTATGTAGAAATATTTTGCAAAAAAGAATTTGTACTTAGAAACATATTGTGCACTTGGAAAAAATATTTTGTACTTAGAAAAATATTGTGCACTTGGAAAAATATTTTATAATTAGAAAAATGTTGTGCACTTAGAAAAATATTTTGTACTTTGAAAAATATTTTGCACTTGGAAAAATATTTTGAACTTTTGAAAAATATTTTGCACTTGGAAAAATATTTTGAAAATACTTTATGATTTTTGAAAGAAGATTTGCCCTTAAAACATTTTTGCAAAAAAATTTGCACTAGAGAATTTAACTTTACTTTTTCAAAAAAAATCTACACTAGAGAATTTAACTTTACTTTTTTAAAAAAAATCTACACTAGAGAATTTAACATTTTTTTTACTCCTTTTTTTACTCTCCCCCTTTGGCATATATCAAAAACTGATTGGAAACCAATTTCGAATGAATTGTGAATCGGAGCTAGTTAAAAAAAACAATTCTAAATACATATTGAACCAAATCTAGTAGTCCAAGCAACAAAAACCAACTAAATTGAACTTGTTTGGGTCCTATCTAATCCCGTTAGCTACTTACTAACTGTTATATAACAACAGCTTTCACTAGGGTTAGTCAAGTTAAGTGATCTGATCAAGTTATATTTTCAAAGCTTGAACACTTAGCTTGATTGTTGTTCAATTGTATTTATCGCCCCAACTACTCTGGATGTACTGACTTAAAGCATCTTGAGTCAAGGCATAGACTTAAGCATCTCAACCCAGTCTAGGTTATTAATCAAAGTATCCTAAGGTGCTTCTGAGATGCTGGCTTTTAGATCTATAGGTGCATGCAATTCTAGGGTTAAAGCCTAGGCTAAATTCATTGTGCAGAAAACCCTAGTTTTAAAGGGGGTAATTGTTCGAAAAATCTATGTCGGAAAATAATTTTAAATTTTAATAAAATTAAGAAAAGAATTTCTCAAAAAATATGAAATTAAAAAAAATTTTGAGAAAAATTAAAACAGTCCTATTCTACTAAGCACAACCCTAAAATATAAGTCAAATATAAAGCAGATAAATCAATCAGGTGCATAGAAGTAAATAGGTCAAGTGTATAATGTAAGTCAACAAGTCAACCCTACAAAGTAGGGAAAGTCAGATCATCAGAAATACAACTCAGGTCTAAGAAGATGGGCCAGGAGGCCAAAATGGGTCGGGCTGCCATGACCGAAACATCGACATCATCTCCTCATGTCGGACCTGGTCTGCATCATGTCGGGCCTGAAGTGTGCCCATGTGCTCGACGTGATGCACCTCCATCTCCTCTCGGAGACTGTGGACCTCCATCTCTATCTGTGCAAGTCGCTGGTCCATAGTCCGAGGAGGCGGTGGTGGTGGAGACTCTCACAGTTACTCCTCGATCTCGGCAGAGAGATCGGCTACGTCAACGCCCACCTTGTCATCCGAGTCGACTCGGCGTCGAGCACCTCGTCATCTCCACGACATGACCCCGGTGGCCGAGATATCTGTGGCCGCTAACGAAAAATTCGTAGACCCTATCTCGTCAAATGCGGTCATCGTGATGAACTCTCCAGCAGAGATGTCGCGACCATGGTGATGAAGGAGGGAAGTGAGAACGTGACAGTAGGGGGTCCGTACTCTGGAATGGGTGTCTATACTAGAAGCGTAGATGATCGTTTGGAACATGTGTAGTCCAATGTCTATGTCCAGATGGTGGATCATCGTGTATAGTAGGAAGGTGTGGAAGGGTCGCATAGCCGCTACATCTCTAGAGGTCAACGGAAGAACGCAGCGGATCAGAACTTTGTAAAGGGCGTAGTCCTGAATGTGCAAATCGACGGACTGAAATCTCTGTACCGTCGGGTCCCTCTCCTCTCCGAAAAAGTAAGAATAGAGAGTATCAAGAGTGATGTGTGAATATGGAGGAGAGAAGGGAATATCCATCGGAGGATAGCAGCAATTTTGACTAAATTATTGTAAAATTCTACACATAGGGTCATGTTGATAGGGCTGGTGCAATACATTAGCTGGTCTAACTGGTAGAAGTTTATAACATCTATTGTCAAAGGGCAAGATTGGGTAAAGAAGCTTCTATTTAAATAGCTTGTCTTAATGGGGTTATACGTTGTATGTGCAAACTTATTAAATAAAGCTAAGGTTGGAAATCTGGGGTCCGGACTAGGCTCGGCCCTGGAGTCGGTTTGGGTAACTCGGCGCTTACTAAATAAATTAACAAGACTAACATTATTGACAAAAATTGAGCATTAATTTGAAAATTCAAAAGTAAATTTATAACTAATTCATACCGGGGCGACATTATAGAAGGAGGAAGATTTGGGAAGCTTTGGGGCGCCTTTGAAGATATAAGAGGATGAAAGGGGATGGTTTGATGTGTGGTGAGAGAGGCTGGCCGCATGGGTTTATAAAGGTAATCTTGGGCGCCCGTAAGGTCACAAGGGCGCTTGTGACAGGCTTTGAGGCGCCCGAGTCTGTCTCGGGCGCTTGAGGTCAAGTTGCTCAGAATTGGCAGGTTTGATTGCCTCGAATGCTGGGAAAGGCTTGGGGCGCCCGTGTTGACCAAGTTTGACCAAGCAAAATTTCAATCAAGTCCTAGGTTCCATTGTAATTATGATCAAAACTTAGTTTGATTAACAACAATGGGTTAGTTTGAAATCTTTTAAGATTATTCAAATTTGGCACGGTTGAAAAGAATAATTTAATTTTTGAAAACCTTAAGTTTTTTTTTTAAATTGAGATTCTGAGAATTTGTGTTCGAGTTGATTTTGGAAGGCCGAGTTTTAATAAATTAAGTGCATTTTAATTTTGAAGATGCTCAGTGAAAATTTGAATTTGAAAAATCTTAACTGAAATTTTAATTTTGAAAATTATTAAGTAAAATTTGAAAATGTTCAATATATAATTAATTTTGAAAATGTTAAGTGTAGAATTAATTTTGAAAAATAGAAAATGTAGAATTAATTTTGAAGAATGTTGTACAGTTAATTTTGGTTAGTTGGGTTGGGCTACATTATTAGGTCCTAGACATCTCACCCAATTCTAAGTGACAAAACATGTTTCCTTATCTGTTTTGTGAGATATATTATTTTTATCTTTGATTTAATGTTAAGTCTAAGATTTAATTAAAACTTGTGTTAGATTCGAGTTTATCAAAAAGTAATTTGAAAGTGAGTTTCGATAATTGGCTTTCAGGTTTTGGTGAGGCACAGAGGCCTTCTTTGGTCGTAGCCTTATTGGATCAACAATTCTTTCCTAGACAAAGCCTTTTACCGAAAGTTCATTTTCAAATTCCTTTTCGAGAAACTCTGGTCTAACTAGCTTAGGATTTGGAGAGGTAGCTTCGGCTAGTTCCACCGGACTAAACAAACCAAACAGGGTACGTCTTCCCCTACTTGACCTTTTAGAAAGGCTTCCCTGACGTACTATCATCTCATCTTCTCCTAATACTATGTTGTTCAAGTTTCAAATAAGTCTTGTCCTTAACTAACCATTCCTAAGTCTAAGTAGAATAATAAATAAAAAAACAAGCATCACGTAATAATTCAGGAAAGGGTTATCTAAGTAAAATCATAGTTGGAGAAAATTTCTAGATTTTCCAAGTCAGCATGATTCAATTAGATTTTCTAGCATATCAATTTTACTTTTTAGAGTCTCATTTTCTTGTTTTAATTCTCTAAAATTTGTCTTAATTAATCTACATGATTCAATTAGGTTACTTGAGTATGTGTCAATATTTAAATTTGACCAAGAGTGTTTGGGTAAGATATTAACATTTGAGGTAAAAACTAGATTTTCATATAAGGTAAATTTACCTCTCTCGGTTGGTTGTCCGGTATCCTTGGGGTTTCCTTTTATGCATTTATTTGTGTAATGCCCAAACTTCTGGCACTTGAAGCATTGAATGCGACTCTTGTCCTTTCGTGCTCCTGGAACTGGTTCCTTTGTCGTAGGTGGTGAAGACCGACTCTTGCGAGTAGGACACTGGTTTTTGTAGTGTCCTCTCTCCCTGCATTTATAACACATTATATGACTTTTAAATTTTGAATTTATAATTTTACCTTTTGATTCCTCATTAGGAATCTCCCCCTTGATTTTTGTCGTCTTCCTTTTGCTCGTTTGGTTCTTCAACACCTTGTAGTAGTGACGAGCCAACCGGACCAGTTTTACTCTATTGTCGTCAGACTCCGAATCTGAGTCGGACTTGGATATTGGTTGTTGCTTCTTCTTCTGTGACTTTCTTGGAGTTTTCCCTGCAACATAATCTATACTTTTCTCGACCATTACAGTATTAGTTTGCTCATGTAATTTTAATTCTGAGAGAAATTCAAAGTTGGGTAAAGATTTTGTGTCAGCAGACTCATCTTCTGATTCTGGTTTGATTTCGAAGTTGGGTATGGATTCTGTATCCGCTACTTGTGCTTGTGCCGAGAGTGCAAAATAGCTCACTTGATTGTCTTCCTCTTCTTCGTCTGATTCTTTCGATGATTCGGATAACACCCCTTCTAAGAGCTCGATGTCGGAGTTCTCTTGATGTAGGTTGATTAGATTCTCCCACATTTCTTTAGCACATTCGAATGGTCTGACCAGTTTGAGTTGTTCTTTGGTTAGGCCACATTTGTAGATTGCAGTTGCCTTTGCATCTATCTCAATCTTGTTGAGCGTTGGTTCATCCAATTTGTCCCACGCGATTGATAATCTATCTTCTGTAGGGAAAGTGAATCCCGTTTGGATTATCATCCATATGTCCATATGGGCTTTCAGGTGAGATTCCATTTGATCTTTCCAAAATCTAAAATTCTCGCAGGAGAAAAGTGGTGGACGGACACTGTTCCACTCTTGATTGGCCATAGATTTGAGGATTTACAAAAAAACTTTGTTCCAAGACTAAGTCTTGGATTAGTAGTGCAGTAGTAAAAATAATAAAAAAACAATCGAGTGGTGTTGCACCAACCTTGATTAACGAATAAAATTACGAACGAAAAAAAATATTTTAAAAGTGAAATTCGAAAAAATTTGCTTAATCGGTGGTTGCACCAAATTTGAGTCACCCGCTCTGATACCACTTGTGGGATGATTTAGAATCGATAGAAAACTTTTTTGAATAAAAATAAGAATAATACGCAGCGGAAATAAAACACAATGCTAACATACTTGGTTTTACTTGGTTCGGAGTCTAGATCGGCTCCTACTCTAAGGCCCACGGTCTTTGACCATTTACGTTGGGTAATTCTATATTTCGGAAACTGGTTACAGATTTGAAGCACAAATACTGAATTTAATTTAAGCAATTAAATTAAACTAAACAAATACCGACGAACGGGGAAGGATTCGAATATCGGAGCAGCGGGTCGTCGTTGGCACTTTTAAACTTGAGCACGGAGCATTTGGAGCAGAGTGCTTGAATGTTTTCGTTGGAAGCAGTGTTGTTTGGAAGCAAGGGGTGAACCCCTTTATATATAGTCATCTGGAGCACCTGTGTTGAATGAGGTGCCTGACACATGTACCCTTCTGTGCGAATTTTCATCCGTAGACTTGGCCAGCGCTTATCCCTTCAACTAGGGCACCTGGGACGATTGGGGCGCCTGTATGCTCACGGGCGCCTGTATGCTCACAGGCGCCTCTTTTGCTGACGTGGAGGCTTGCTTTGCAGACTGCTTGGAAAGCACCCTTCTGGGGCACTTGTATCCATACAGGCGCTTGTATCCATACAGGCGCCTGTATTCTCGGGCGCCTGACACCATTCAAGCACCTGGGATGCAGAGAACTTCAACCTTCGTTCCTACAACCAGGGTTAGTTCCAAAGCACAGGTAATAGATAAGTTAGGTTTAATTAACAACCTGCGCTGTCTTGGTTCTGACTTTGGGCTTTCTAAATGGAACACTAGGTCGAACCGACGCCTAGTGTTCCCTCCTACGGTGAACGCGTCCTCGCCTACTCCTCTCGGGAGAATTTACCTTTTGCCACCCGGCTCTTCCGGTTGGACTTTTGCCCGATCTTCCGGATCAGGACTTCGTGCCCAATTCACGACCAAGACTTATTGCCCAACCCTCGGTCAGGTCTTCGTTACCCAGCCCTCGGCTAGGACTTATTGCCCAATTTCTCGAATCAGGACTTCGTGCCCAGTCCACGACCATGACTTATTGCCCAACCTTCGGTCAGGTCTTAGGTGCCCAACCCTCGGCTAGGACTTATTGCCTATTTCTACGATCCAGGACATCGTGCCTAGCTTACCTAGGACTTTTCCTGCGCACTTTAACAAATACATTAGATCACCATATAACCATAACTTGTGAACCCTTTGCCATTATCAAAACCCAGGTTCGATTTCGGTGCTTCCGGCACCAATAGAAGGCACTCAGAGCCAACGCACAAGCTTGTTCGCATCACATGTCAAATTAGTAATGGAGGCCATGGGACTCTTAGAGTCTCTCTCCCACTTAGTTATTTATAATTGAGGAATTTTCACATGCATGCACGACAAGCATATAAACTAAAAGCAATAAATAAGAAAAAATTATTTTTTCCAACTATTATGACTTTAGTCTTCAATATGACTCCAGTCGTGTCGCCACTTCATCTGCTCCTCCCTACTCCATGTGCAAGCCACCATGAAGGGATCTCGGAGCCGTGATAATATGCTATTTTAATTTACATCCATCGATCCTATACTCCACAAAGAAGTGTACAACAAGTCTAGATCGAAAGTAAATCAAAAGCGCGGCTAATCAATTGCCGTATTTAATTACAAAAATTAAATACCAAATTTAGCCTCGTCAACTCCGAGGATTCAAATAATATTACACACATGCACACACAATCACATACACACATATTTAGCCTTAATAGTCGGATCTCGTGCCTGCAACCAAAGAGTTAGCCTATACACATCCTACTATTATCCGGCAAAATAAAATATATGATAAGTGCAAAAATGTAACCGAATCCAAAACACACAAAACTGGAAACCATTGGCTCTGATACCAATTGTTGGATTCCGTGATGGTTCTGGGTCGCGCATGGGAAACCTCTCCATATCCACGGATTAAAATTTTTTCAATCCGAATGGAGAATAATTTCCCAAACGATCGTCACCTCATCGTGCTAACCGATTTGAGCGACCGCTTGAACAAACGTGTTATTCCAACAATCAATCTCGTCCAACCGATTAGCCGCGGAATAGATGATGAGTGGATCGCCAATTTTTGTGTTTATCATCAGAGTCCAAGATAATTAATCAACATAATTAATTAAACAATAATTAATATGCAATTAATTATCAACATGAAATAATAACAATAATCAAACAAGATCAAAAAGGGAACCAAACAAGAATTATACCTTCTTGTTTACCTCACGATCTTCTACTGTATGACCCACCTCTTCTTGGACGTCATGTGAGCGACGATCTACCATGAACCAAAGTCACCAAAGCCACCCACAAACCTCTCTTCTTCCTCTTGCGCCGAAAACCCTAGGATTAGGGTTGTTGCCGCCGGCCACCCCAAGGAGGAAGAAGAAGATGAAGGAGAAGACAAAGAGCTCTTATCCTTCACTTGAACCCTATCCTACCTCCTCCTTTTCTTCCTATCTTGCAGCACCAAGCACCACAAGGAAGAAACAAAACCTCCTCTTCCTCTCTTCCAAGCTTGCAGCGCCAAGCATAACAAAGGAAGAGAACTCCTCCTTACCCGCCGACCAACCCCTCTTCTTCTCTTGTTGCCGCACGCCACAAAGGAGGAGAGGTCTCCTCCTTGTCTAGTGATCGTCGGCGACAAAGAAGAAAGGAGGTGAAGAAGAGAAGGAGAAGAAAAACCAAGGTCTTCTCTTTTCCTTCTACCATCGACGTGACCTAGGAGAGAGAAGGGAGAGAGAGGAGGAGAGGAGAGACATAGGGTTGGACGATTAATCGGATGCCTTGGTCTTATGACTCCATGAGGTATATATAGGGCTACAATAGGGACCATGAGGAGGAGTTGGGTCTTGGCACCCAATGGATCAAAGTCCGATCCATTAATGATGATCCATCCCACTAGAGGATCACCATTGATCTACCTCTCCAACCCCCATATTTAAATATGGGCTCCACCTATTATGAATACAGAAACTCCCCGTGTTTAAGATATTGAATGTCCGTTAATTAATTAAATTATTGATAATTTAATTAATTAATATCTAACTCTATGAGTAGTACCACTCAACCTTATTATCATGTCGGACCAAGTCCACCTGCAGGATTTAACATGATGAACTTTATGAGCTCCTCAAGGGGACATCATCAACCCGACTCGTCAGGATACAGTTTCCTTCTATAATCAACGACACACCATGAAAATAATATTATTTCCTAACTTACCGAGCCTATCGATTTAACAAATAAATCTTGCCCATTGGTAAATCAAAGAAATAAATACTAAGTACATGTGCCTGTTATTATATTAGAATTAAGAGCATATACTCCATAATAACTAAGGTTTAATTCAATTATAAAGTTAGTATAAATTGAATCACCTCTATATCGGTCCTGCTCAATACACACAAAGGGTACTAGTGTAATTCTATGGTCATGATAAACCAATACCAAATTACACTACAACCATTTCGATGGTTTGTCCAAATCCATCTCGGTTGTGAGCCTCAACTTATACTCTACAAGGGACTGATAACATGATCTTCTATGTGACACCATACACCATGTTATGTACAATATAAAGTATTAGACAATATGCACATAACCAATAAATATGTAAACAATGATCATGTGATTCTTATTTCAAAATGTAGATGTCTATATAAAAGCAAGGCTTTTAGTATACATCCTAACAAAGGAGAAGAGTTTCTGGCGCAAGCTAGGAAGAAGTCACCTTCTTCTTTGTGACCGGCGGAAGAGAGATCAAGGAAGAGGCTCGGGTGGTGTTCAAGGAAGAAGAAGATTCTTTCTTCTTCGACTTCTCTTCTTCTTCTTCTCTTCTCCTTTCTCTTCATTGGCTGCGGCGCAAAGAAGACGATAGGTTTTTGGATGGCACACGCAAAGGAAGGAGAATTGTCTTCTCCTTGGTGGTCGGTGCCAACTCTCTTGTGGCCTAGGGTTTCGGCGCAATGAAGAAGAAGAAGTTGGTGCCATGGTGACTTTGTTTCTTGGAAGATCGTCTCCCACACGTCATCCAAGAAGGGGATAGGTCATATGATAGAAGATCGCGAGGTAAACAAGAGGTATATTTCTTGTTTTGGTTCCTTCTTGTTCTTTATGATATTGTATGTTGTTAATTGTCATGGACCCCGAAGATAAACACAAAAATTGGCAATCTATTCATTGTCTATTCCATGGCTAGTCAACTAGACGAGTTAGATTGCTTGAACAACAAGTTTGGTCAAGCGATCACTTAAGTTGATTAGTAAGATGAGAAACGGTTGCTTGGGTAATTCATCTTCATCCAGATTTGTTTTAATTAATAAAATCTTAATCCGGGGACATGGAGAGAATTCCCATGCACAACCAAAACCATCAAATGCTATCAGAGCCAATGGTTTTCGATTTTGTGTTTTGGATTCGGTTACTTTCATGCATTTATCATATATTATTTTATGCCGGATAATAGTAGGATGTGCGTAGGCTAACACTTTGGTTGCAGGCATAAGATCTGACTATTATGACTTATGTGGTTGTGTATGATGTGTGTGCATGATTGTATATTTTTATTTGAATCCTCGGGGTTGACGAGACTAATTAGTATTTAATTTTTGTAATTAAATATGATATTGTTTAGTCGCTCATTTTAGTTTACTTTCGATCTAGATTTATTGTACACTCCTTCGTGGAGTATAGGATCGATGGATGTAAATTAAAATAGTTGTTTATCTCTGCTCGGAGATCCTCTTCATGGGAGCTTGCGCATTATGGTGGAGGTGGAGACGAGGTGGCGACACGACGGGAGACATATTCAAGAACAAAAGGCCATAATAGTTGGAATTTATTTTCATGTTTATTGCTTATTGTTTGATATGCATGTTGTGTGTGCTTGAAAAAACCTCAATTATAAATTACTACGTGGGAGAGGGATTCTTTGAGTCCCGTGACCTCCATTACAAATTTGATAATTGGTGCGAACAAGTTTGCGCATTGGCTTTGAGTGCCTTCCTCCATATCGGATGAGCTTGTTTCACGGATCACAAGATCAAATATGATTATAGGAAATTATTTAGGAGAGTATGATCTTCCCCATAGGAAGCGAAATAATCCTAGATAATTGCCTTAGTATCGTGTAATGGTGAACACTTAGATGCAAATAATAGTATCCTCCCTATCGGAGTCACTGCTAGTATTTGTAGGGCCGAAAAGGAAGCAACTATTAATATTTGTCAAAAAGTAAGGTTGACAAGATAATAAAATTAATGGGTAAAACCTTCTCTTACATATGTAGAATTCGTATACATTCATACTATCGTGGCATACGATATTCTCAGTGTTTTGAGGTGTTGGTTGATTTTAAAATTTTATTGTTTGAGGAATCAATAATTTTTTGAAATCTAATATTTTGATCATTGTGATTCTCAGGATTTTCAAAATGGCTTTCAACCCACTTGCTGTTATTTTGAAAGAAAATAAACTTACTGGCCCAAACTATATTGATTGGAAACGGAACTTGGACATTGTCTTGACTACTGAGGAGTACAAATTTATACACTTTGAGATCTGTCCTAAAAAGCCTAGCGAGAATTCTGGTGAAGAGGAGAAGGAACGCTATAAGAAGCGGATAAAAGCAGACGAGATGACGCGGTGTTACATTTTGGTTTCTATGTCGAATGTACTGCAACATCAACATCAGGCTTTTTCCACTGCTTATGACATGATGTTCAATCTCAAGGCACTCTTTGGACATCAAAATCGGGCCGCTAGATAAGAGGCCATGAGGAACTTGATGACGACAACCATGATTGAGGGAACACCCATGAGGGATCATGTTCTCAAAATGATGGTTCATTTGAATGAGATGGAAGTCCTTGGAGCAGAGATTGATGGGGAAACCGAGGTCGATATCATTCTTCAGTCTCTACATAGGAGTTTTTGTTGGTGCAGGCAGCACCTTAGTCAAACCCGGGTTTTGATAATGGCAAAGGGTTCAGAAGTTAAGATGTTATTGTGATCTAACTTGTTCACTGAGTGTGCAGGAAGAAGTCCTAGGTACACTAGGCAAAAAGTACTCCTGGCAAAGGGCTGGGCAAAGAAGTCCTGGTCAAGGACTGGGTAAGAAGTCCTAGCAAGGGGCTGGGCACCGAAGACCTGACCGGAAGTTGGGCAAGAAGACCTGACCGGAAGTTGGGCACAAAGACCTGGTCAGGTGGATTGGGCCTAGGGTTCCATTTGGGAGACCCAAAGTCAGAACCAAGACAGCTAAGGCTGTAAATAATGACTAACACTCTTGCATAGTTTGTTTTAGAACTAACCTTGGTTCCAGGAACCGAAGGATTGTGTTTCTCCAGCTCAGAACACCCCAAAGGAATGGGGTAGGTCACAGGGCTAGGCGCCCGGGAGGACTTGGGCGCCCAAGGTAAAAGGCCAAAACATCAAGGAAGAAAGACTGCTTCGAACTACACTGGGCTAGGCGCCCGGGAGGTCCCGGACGCCCAAGGTCAAAGCCAAAGCAGCCATCGAAGCAAATCTACCACGAAGCCAATGGACAGGTCAACCTAGGCACCCGAGAGATCCCGGGTACCTCAGTCAGCCCAGGTGCCGAGTCGAAGGGGATAAGCACTGATCGAGCCCACGGATGGAGATTCTCGTAGGATGAGGCACGTGTCAGGTGCCCCCAACGAACTAGGCGTCCCCATGGGTGCTATAAAAGGGGGTTCACCTCCAAAGGTTCGATATCCATTCTTTCCAACGCTCCAAACACTTTCGCTCAAGCGCTATGCCCCAGCAAAGTTCGATATCGGGATTCCAGTGCTGACGACGACCCTTTGCTCTGAAATTCAATCCGCCTCGGGCGTCAGTAAAATTTCAGTTTACGAAAGTGTTGTGATTTAGTTTTTCAAATTCTATATTTGTACTATCAATCTGTAAAAATCTTTCCGAATATAGAATTGTCCAAAGTAAATGGTCAAGGATCGTGGGCCTTGGAGTAGGAGCCGATCGCGACTCCGAACCAAGTAAAAAACGACTTGTGTTCTCGCGTGTTTTATATTTTTTCGTTGCGCATATTCTTTAACTGTCCAAAAAATTTGTTAACGATATATACTTCCCCCTCTATCGTTTTCTTCGATCCAACAAGTGGTATCAGAGCAGGTGGCTCAAATTTGGTGCAACCACCAATTTGAGAGTTTTTTCGGATTTTACGAAATTTTTAATTTCTTTTTCGAATTTTTCTCGTTAATCGAGTTTGGTGCAACACCACTCGATCGTTTTTTTAAATTAATTTTTCCCCGCACTGCTAATCTAAGACCAAGTCTTGGGACAAGTTTTCTTTATCTTTCTTATTTGTTTCAGAAAATTATTATGTTCATGCAAGAGGGTTTTAACACAGCCAGATCACCGCTATTCAGTGGAGAAGATTTCTCCTACTGGAAAAGTCGGATGGAAGTCCACCTGAAAACTCAGGTGGATATGTGAATTATAATCCAATCTGGCCTTGAAATCCCCAAGAATGCTGAAGGAGTGGCATAGCAGTACACAGAATGGGATGCCTTGCTGAAGAAAAAGATCGAGGCAGATGCAAAGGCAACTCAAACTTTGCAATGTGGATTAACCAAGGAAGAACTGAACCGGGTGGGTCCCTTCAACAGCGCCAAAGAACTTTGGAGCAAACTGATTGAACTCTACGAAGGCACCTCCGACACCAAAATCAGCAAAAGGAATCTGTTGTTGAACAGACTCTACACTATAAAGATGAATGAGAGCGAATCAGCAACACAGCTCCACGCCAAAATCCAGGAGATGATGAACGACCTGCACACAATCGATCACAAGGTAGAAAACCGTGACCTTATCAGTTATACCTTAAATGCTTTCCCAAGAAATACTCTGTGGGCATCTATGGTAGATGCTTACAAGGTTTCTAGGGATCTATCAAAAATTAAATTAGATGAATTGTTTTCAGAATTAGAATTACATGAACAGACTAACTGCAATTTGGCCGAGAAAGGTATTGCTTTTCTTGCAGGTAAAACCCAAGGAAAGGTAGCCAAGAAAAAGCCTCAACCTGCACCCGAGTCTGACTCAGACTCAGACTCAGATGATAGTGAAGTAGTGAAGGGGATCGACCCAAGCTATTTCGGCTAGCCCGGGACTACTACAAGGAACTGAAGCATCAGAACAACAGAAGGAAAGCCAGCCGAAGAAAAGAAGATCCAGCTGAACCTTCAACTTCAAAGACCAAACCAAATGTGACATGCTACGAGTGCAACATGAAGGGACACTAAAATCAGAATGTCCCAATCTAAAGGAAGTCAAGAAGACTCGAAGGAAGAAGTCTCTTCAAGCCACGTGGGATGAATCTTCCTCCGAAGAAGAAGAAGAGGCCCCACAGTCAAACCTTCTCGCCTTAACCGCTTCGGAAGACATCGACATCGGATCGGAATCGGAGTCGGACGACGGAAGACTCACAATTTCGGAGAACGGTAAAATAACGGTAAGTGGTTATTCTGAAATTGAATTATCAAAGTTAATAGCTTACTTATCTCGTAACTTGGCGAAAGTCAAAATCTGAGTCGAATCCCTCCGACAGGAAGTAAAACTCCTGAAAGAGGAAGCTAACTCTATATCCTTGTTCGAGAAGGTTCAAGAAGGAACCTCTACTCAAGTTGAAAAGCTTGAAAAAGAGAACTCCTCCTTGAAAACTCAAGTTAAGGACCTTAGAGCGGCGTTAGAACGATTCACTTCTGGTTCCAAGGGTCTTGACATGATCCTTGGAAAACACGTTCTAAATTGATTTGGGTAGGGTATCGAACCAAATCGAGACAACGGTCCTACTATGCTGTATTGAATCAATCTAGAGCCAAAATTCAAGCATGGGTACCCAAACTTTGCTTGAACAACCAAGCTGGACCAAACCAGTATTGGATCCCCAAGGATATGATTCACATCTTGACCAATCATTATCGTGGCTTTATTCCAGGGGGAGCCAATTTAAAAACGATTTTCATAATTAGATAAATTTCTTTTATTTCTTAGTTTTAATTGCATGCTTGATTGTTTATTTATTTCTGCAAATTATTATGTTTAGACCTAGGACTGGTTAGACTAAGGACTGAAATGGCTTAATTGAATCTTGAATAACATAGTATTGGGTGGAGGTGAGATGATAGTACGCTAGGGAAGCCATCTTGGTGGAACTAGTCGAAGCTACCGATCCAAAACCCAAACTAGTTAGACCAAAATCTTTCAAGGAGTAACTTGAAGATGAATTTTCAATAAAAGACTTTGTCAAGGAAAGGGTTGATGATCCAATAAGGCTACGGCCAAAGAAGGCCTAGTGCCTCACCAAGACCTAGAAGTCGATTATTGAAAACCAAATTCACTTTACTTTTGTCAGATTTGAATCTAACACAAATTTCAATTAATCTTAGATTCAACTATTTTTCAAAACAAATTTAAAACTTAATTGTTTTTAAAATTAATTCAACCTTTCAAAGTTAAGCATGATTTCAAATTAAAATCTTCATTTGTTAAAACCTGTCTCACAAAACCCATAAGATTAACGTGATTGATAACACTAGATTGGGTGGGACATCTAGGATCTAACATTTTTTTGAATTTTATAAACTCTTGGATAAATTAATTATCAGTTAAACATAGTCAAACGTGGTCAAAAATTGGTCAACAGACCAATCCAGGCTCCCGGAACCTCACGAGCGCACGGTACCTTTATCTCCATTCAAGGCAGCAAAAGCTGCCACAAGTGACAGCTGACTATAGGCACCTGGGTCCTCACGGACGCCCCCAAGGCCAACGGTCAAGGCAGCAAAAGCTACCAAAGACAGCTGACAACTGAACCAGGCACCCGAGACCTCCCGGGCGCCCGACCAACCCCTATATAAGGCCACCCATTCCCCCTTCATTTGTCACCCCAAAAACAAACCTCCTCTCTAACTCTCCTCCTCCCAAGGCACCCGAAAGCCCTTCTCATGCCCTCGAACATCCAACTTCAACCATGGCTCCCCGGTATCATGTTTATGCATTTATAATTAATTTTTTTTCTTCTTAAATGCATTTTCCTTATTATTTTAGAAAACGTCGTGGTAATCAACCCAACCCCGGGACCGAGCCTGGCCCTGACCCTAGGTTTCCGACCTTAGAACTATTTAACAAGTTTGCTCGAATGACCTACAAACCTATCAAAACAAGTTTCTTAAATAGGCAATTTTTTACTCAATCCTATCCAGTAGCTATGGACGTCATCAATTTTTATCAACTTGACCAGCTTGTCTTCTGCACCCATCCTGTGAACACGACCCTATGTGCAGAGTTTTACAACAACCTAGTCAAACAAGATAACCTTAGCTATATCTCCACAGTACAGGGGATGCCTCTGACTATCTCACCCTCATTGTTTAATAGATTCCTTGGACTACGACCTTCCCAGTCCACGTTCTGCTGTTACCCTCCGAGAGACTCTCCCTTTGCTCCTCCCTACTCCCATATTAATTTGGACACCTTTTATTCATATTTCTATAGAGATGCCCGAAACCCTTTGGTTAGACAGTTTTAGTCAGTAGATCTCCGGGTCCAGGACTACGCTCTTTATAGAGTTCTGGTCCATTGCATTCTCCCCTTGACCACTAGGGATGTCGCGACCATGCGACCATTCCATACCTTCTTGCTGTACACTATGATCCATCATTTAGACATAGATATAGGACTTTATATGTTCCACACCATTCTCTATGCGTCCAGTGTTACGACTCAGGGTCGAGTACGCACCCCTTATTGCCACATCATCACTTCCCTTCTTCACCATCACGGTCGCGATATTACCATTGGAGAGATGACCACGATGACCGAATTTGACGAAATTGGGTATAGAAATTTTTCCCTAGCGGGCATAGAGATCTCGGTTACCGGGGTTTTATCATGGAGACGTCAGAGAGCCGGAGCCCAGATCGACTCCGATGAGGAGGTAGAGGTCGACGTCGCTGATCTCGCTGTCAAGATTTAGGAGCACATAGACGAGCCCCCACCTCCGACGATCGACGAGAGACTGACACTACTTCGGACAAAGGTCCATAGCCTCCGAGAGGAGATGGAGGCCCACCACATCGAGTTGGTCGATGCGATTCAAGGAGAGCACGATGTAAACCGAGCCTACCATAACGAGCACATGGAACTATTCGAGCCGATGCCAGGAAAAAGAGGCACATCACACTGAGCACATGGATGCCCTCCGAGCCGAACGTGAGGCAAATCAGGCCCGACATAATGAGATAATGTCCATGTTCCAATCTTGGCAGTCCAGTCCATTCTTTCCTCCGGGCCCCTCCTCTTAGACTCCAGATAATTTCAGCTGCCTTATTGTACCATTGACTTGCGCTTGACTCATGTTTGACTGTGCTAGTCCTTGCTTCGACCAGTTGACTTTTTAGGCACTTATCATATCTAGTTGCTAGCTGTTTACTTGATGAGTTATTTGCCTTTTACCAGCTACTAAATGAATGTTATGCTTAGTAGAATAGGACCGCTCTACATTTTTTTTAAAATTTTTTTATCTGTTAATTAATGCTTTGTGAAAAATCATTTTTTTAATGATTTTCAGACTTAGTTTTTGAAAAACTTACCCCCCTTCAAAACTAGGACTTTTTCGCAAATAGACTTAGCTTAAGCCCTAACTCTAGAACTGTATGCACCTATAGATCTAGAAGTCAGCATCTCACAAGCACCATAGGATACTTTTGATTGATAACCTAGACTGGGTTGAGATGCTTAGGTCTATGCCTTGATTCAAGATACTTTAAGTGAGTGCATCTGCAGTAATTGGGGCAATAAATACCAAGTGAACAACAATCAGGTTAAGTGTCAAGCTTAGAAAATCAAACTTGATCAGAACACTTAACTTGACTAACCCTAGCGAAAGCTACTGTTTATAACAGTTAGTAAGTAGCTAACTGGGTTAGACAGGACCCGAAAGAGAAAATCTAAATTGTTTTGGTCCAGTTTATGCATAGAATTGGTTCAATACAGCACTTTACTTTCCTTACTCAATTTTTTTTGCTATATTTTTTGATATATGGCAAAGGGAGAGAGATTGGAAAGGAGAGAAAATTTAAATTTTTACAAATTAAAATAGTTAAATTTTCAAAATTAAATTTTTTTTTCAAAACTTTTATCTCCTTTTTCAAAAAGTAAAGTAATTCAAAATTCTTTTTGAAAATTTTCTAAGTACTTAATTCAAAATTCTTTTTGAAAATTTTCTAAGTACTTAACTCAAAAATTGGTTTGGAAAATTTTCTATGTGTTAAAACTTAAAAATTGTTTTGGAAAATTTTCTAAGCCTTAAAACTAAATGTTTTGAAAAATTTTCTAAGTGCTCAACTCGAAAATATTCTGGAAAATTTTTCTAACTTGAAAATCCCTCTTAAAAAGTTTCTAAGTGTTGAAAACCTGAAAAATCTTTTCATTTATGATATACAAGGACTTCGAAATGTTTTCAAAACCCCATGTATTCTTGAAAAACTCAGGGGGAGAATTTCTTCCATGGGGAGGAAATTAAGTATCTTACTTATTTCATTAACTTAACTTTTTGAACCGTGTTGCCATAAATCAAAAAGGGGGAGATTGTTGGTGCAGGCAGCACCAAAGTCAAACCTAGGTTTTGATAATGGCAAAGGGTTCAGAAGTTAAGATGTTATTGTGATCTAACTTGTTCACTGAGTGTGCAGGAAGAAGTCCTAGGTACACTAGGCAAGAAGTCCTGTCAAAGGGTTGGGCAATGAAGTCCTGGTCAAGGACTGGGCAAGAAGTCTTGGCAAGGGGCTGGGCACCAAAGTCCTGACCGGAAGTTGGGTAAGAAGACCTGACCGGAAGTTGGGTACGAAGACCTGGTCAGGTGGATTGGGCAAAAGTCCAACCGGAGGAGCCGGTTGACAAAAGGTAAACTCTCCTGAGAGGATTACGTAGGTGAGGACGCGTTCCCCGTCGAGGGAACAGTAGGCGTCGGTTTGACCTAGGGTTATATTTGGGAGACCCGAAGTCAGAACCAAGACAGCTAAGGCTGTAAATAATGACTAACACGCTTGCTTAGATTGTTTTGGAACTAACCTTGGTTGCAGGGACCGAAGGATTGTGTTTCTGCAGATCAGAACGCCCCAAAGGAATGGGGTAGGTCACTGGGCTAGGCGCCCGGGAGGACCCGGACGCCCAAGGTAAAAGGCCAAAACATCAAGGAAGCAAGACTGCTTCGAACTACACTGGGCTAGGCGCCCGGGAGGTCCCGGGCGCCCAAGGTCAAAGCCAAAGCGGCCATCGAAGCAAATCTGTCACGAAGCCAATGGACAGGTCAACCCAGGCGCCCGAGAGATCCCGGGCGCCCCAGTCAGGCCATGTGCCGAGTCAAAGGGGATAACCGCTGACCGAGCCCACGGATGGAGATTCTCGCAGGATGAGGCACGTGTCAGGCGCCCCCAACAAACCAGGCGCCCCCATGAGTGCTATAAAAGGGGGCTCACCCCCAAGGCTTCGATATCCATTCTTTCCAACACTCCAAACGCATTCGCTCAAGCGTTATGCCCCGACAAAGTTCGATTTTGAGATTCCAGCGCCGACGATGACCCTCTGCTCCGATATTCGATCCACCTTGAGCGTCGGTAAAATTTTAGTTTACGAAAGTGTTGTGATTTAGTTTTTCAAATTCTATATCTGTACTATCAATCTGTAAAAAACTTTCCGAATATAGAATTGCCCAAAGTAAACGGTCAAGGACCGTATGCCTTGGAGTAGGAGCCGACCGTGACTCCGAACCAAGTAAAAAACGACTTGTGTTCTCGCGTGTTTTATATTTTTTCGTTGCACATATTCTTTAACTGTCCGAAAAATTTGTTAACGATATTCACCCCCCCCCCCTCTATCCTTTTCTTCGATCCAACAGTTTTGAGCAATTTCGCCTGAACTATAATATGAACAAACGGACATATTCATTGGCGGAACTTCTGATAGAACTCCAGGTGGCAGAGGGACTTTTTCGTCAGAGTGCTCATGCTTTCGTTGCTGAAAAGGTTTCTACTTCTAAGCCGAAAGGTAAGAAAAAGAAGAAACAAGGATTAACAAAGAAGGTGACAGGATCTCAGGGACCTCAGGCTGGAGTGAAGAAGCCGAAAGGCAAGTGCTTCACGTGCAAGCAGACTGGACACTGAAGGCGGACTGCCCCCGTCGAAAGGAGAAAAATCATGGTATATCTTTTTGTTTAGTTGTTGAAACATGTTTAGCGGTGTTATCTACCAGTACCTGGTGTGTAGATATGGGAGCTACTGATCATGTTTGTAATTCTTTGCAGGGGTTCCAAGAAATCAGACGACTAGCTGAGGGAGAGATTACTATCTACATGGGCAATTCTACGGAGGTGGCGACTATTGCAGTGGGAGACATTTATTTATCTTTTGATAGGAATAAAATTTGGTTTTAAAAAATTACCTTTATGTACCTTCATTTAGAAAGAATCTTTTTCAGTTTCTAGGTTATTTATGGATGAGTATTCTATTTCTTTTAATGACAGAGTTGTTATAAAAGGAATAGAGAGATTATCTGTTCTGGTGTGTTGGTTGGCAATTTATACACTCTTGAACCAAAAACTCTCACCATACAAATAGAAATCAATAACTCATCATCTAATAAGAGAAAAGAACCTTCGAAAATGAACCAAACGTGTCTTTGGCATCTAAGGTTAGGTTATATTATCCTAAGTAGAATTCAAAGGTTGATAGCTGATGGACCTTTGGGTTCATTGGTGGTAGAAGATTTCTCATCCTGTGAATCTTGCTTGGAAGGTAAGATGACCAAGGGGCCTTTGAAGGACAAGGGGTATAGAGCCAATACAAAAATCGGCGATCTATTCATCGTCTATTCTGCGGCTAGTCGACTAGACGAGTTAGATTGCTTGAACAACAAGTTTGTTCAAGTGGTCACTCAAGTTGATTAGTACAATGATGAAATGGTTGCTTGGGTAATTCATCTCCATCTGGATTTATTTTAATTAATAAAATTTTAATCCGGGGACATGAAGAGAATTCCCATGCACAACCGAAACCAACAGCTTTACTGCAGTCCAATATCCTTTTCCAGGATTACTTTGATATCTGCTAACCATGCCCACGGCAAAACAGATATCCGGTCTCGTACATAACATAACATACATTAGGCTTCTTACAGCTGAAGCATAAGGAACTGCCTTTATCTCCTCTATCTCCTTTGATGTTTTAGAACACATCTCCTTAGATAAAGGTACTCCATGCCGAAAAGGTAGAAAATATTTCTTGGAGTTTTGCATGCTAAAACGAGCTAGGATAGTGTCAATATACGAAGCTTGAGATAAGCACAACATCCTTTTCATGCGATCCCTTATAACTTTGATCCCAAGGATGTGTCCAGCTTATCCCAAGTCCTTCATATCAAACTACTTGGACAACCATACCCTTACGTCTCACAACACTTTGACATTGTTGCTAATGAGCAAAATGTCATCTACATATAGTACAAGAAATATCACTATGTTTCTGTCACTCCTCTTGTATACACAAGACTCATCCAGACATTGTATGAATCCATAAGACTGGATTACCTCTGTAACGACCCGAAAAATTCTCTTAATATTTTATTAAAATATTAAGCATGTTTAGATAATTTTCCGAGGGGCCTAGAAAGATTAACACAAAATTTGGCCTAGAAATCTATGTTTTCTCATTTAAATTGAGAAAACTAAGTACTAATGGGCCTTATATGGGCTTTGTAGTGCCATGACTATAGGTGGATTTTTGGTAAAAATTAGTATAAATATAAATAGAATTTAATTAGGCATATTAGCATGATTATGGGTAAGTCTTAGCCTAATTTTTCTTATTTTAATGGAGAGAATAGGTACTAATGAGCTTTAAAGGGGCTCCAAAAATGGGTATTAATTAAGTAAAATTAATATAAATTAGGTAAAATTAAGATAAATATAAAAGAATTTTATTAGGAATATTAGCATAATTATGGGTGATTTTAGGGGGATTTTCGGAATTTAAGAAAATAAAATAATAAAGTAAATGGAATGAAAATAAAAATAAAAATAAATGTGCATGGGCCAAGGGTTGAACCTTGGACCTCTTGTAACAACCAAGAATGCTTTAACCAACTCACCTAGAAAGGAATGCTTATGAGTAAATTGAAGTGGAGGTTGGTTAAGAGGTAAAAGGAGGTGAGGGTCATGAAGAGGCTCATTAATTGCCTCCTTAATGGGTTATAATGAGAGGAGTTTTGGGAGTTACATATTCTCTCAATCAATAGCATTACCTCTCCTCTTCCTTCTCCATTCTTGCCGAGCACTCAAGGAGGACTTCTCCCTTGAGAAAACTTCACAAAAAGTCTCATCCTCCAAGATCTAAGGTCTTCTCAAGTTTCCAAGGGCTAGGTGTGGTCAAGTCTTCTTCCTTCTTTCCATTCAAGGTCTAAAAATCAAGAAATCTAAAGTAAGACTCCCTCACCTGTGGTATAATAGTTATCTATGATTTCCATGATTTTTAGTATGATATATGGGGTAGTTTTGGATGTGATGTTGAAAGGAAAGAAAAACCAAGAACCTCAAGTTCAAGGGTTTCGGCCAGCATGTTTTAAAGGTCTACAAATATGTTAAAAATATGATAAATTTTTTAGAGTTCCCTTATGATGTTAGAAGTTAATTATAATTTTTGGGAATTTTTGGAGTACTCTAGGAACCCTAGAGTTTCGGCCAACATGAAAGAAGCAAAACCCAGAACCTTAAGTTCAAGGGTTTCGGCCAGCATGTTTTAAAGGTCTAAAAATATGTTAAAAATCATGAAAATGTTATTTAGTGTTCCCTTATGATGTTTAGAGGTTAAGTAAATATTTTGGGAATTTTTGGAGTACTCTAGGAGACCCTAGAGTTTCGGCCAACATGAAAGAAGCAAAACCCAGAACCTCAAGTTCAAGGGTTTCGGCCACCATGTGTTAAAGGTCTAAAATATGTTAAAAATATGATAATGTTATTTGATGTTCCCTGATGATGTGTAGAGGTTAATTAAATATTTTGGGAATTTTTGGAGTACTCTAGGACATCCTAGAGTTTCGGCCAACATGAAAGAAGCAAAACCCAGAACCTTAAGTTCAAGGGTTTCGGCCACCATGTTTTAAAGGCCTAGAAATATGTTAAAAATCATGATAATGTTATTTATGTTCCCTGATGATGTTAGAGGTTAATTAAATATTTTGGGAATTTTTGGAGTACTCTAGGACATCCTAGAGTTTCGGCCAACATGAAAGAAGCAAAACCCAGAACCTTAAGTTCAAGGGTTCCGGCCACCATGTTTTAAAGGCCTAGAAATATGTTAAAAATATGATAATGTTATTTGATGTTCCCTTATGATGTTTAGACATTAAGTATAATTTTTGGGAATTTTTGGGTACCCTAGAGGTCCCATATGGTTCGGCCAACCCCAGGGACCCAAGGGTTAGGGTTGAGTCTGTAACCTCAACTTATGGTTATGTATGATATGCCATGTTTATGGATGATATGCCATGTTTATGAATGATATGCCATGTTATGAATGATATGCCATGTTTATGAATGATATGCCATGTTATGAATGATATGCCATAGTTACGAATGATATGTCATGTTTATGAATGATATGCCATGGTTATGTATGATATGTCATGTTTATGAATGATATGCCATGTTATGAATGATATGCCATGTATATGGATGTATGCCATGCTCTATGAATGATGTGTACATATGCCATGTCTAAGAATGAGAATGATGTCACGACAAGTATGTTATGTCTATGTTCATGATAAGAAGGATGTCATGATAAGTATGTTATGATCATGTTCATGATAAGAATGATGCCATGATAAGTATGAAATGAATGTCTTATGAATGATGAAGCATGCAAAGTATTTTACCTTATGAATGGGCTTGTACCGGACCCAAGTATGGGTCCAAGGGATGGGCACCTTAAGAACGCCCCGGTTTTGGACTACCGAAGCTGTCCACGGTTCTGGCACTACCGAAGCTGTGCAACAGGGATGGGCTCCTTAAGAAGCGCCTCGGTTCGGGGACTACCGATTATGCTGTCCTTACCCTAGTAGGTCGGGGCTAGCTACCTCGGATTTACTAGGGATGCGCGCTATGATGTATGTATGTGGTACAAGCCGGGGACCCCAAATGTTATGATGATGATGTTTAAGCATTTTCAAAGTATGTTTTAAAAGTTAAGCATCCTTATGTATATGCATTCCACTCATGCATCCATTCATGCTATGCATTATGCTATGTTGATAAGATGATATGCTTACATTCCATGTTAAGAAGTATGCGTGAGAATGAATGATCTATGCCATGATTATGTTAGGAAAATGTTCATATGCTATGATAGGTATTATGCCATGCTACCATGTTTATGATTTATGCCATGAAAGATGCCATGCTACTATGTTTATGATTTATGCCATGAGAGAGGCCATGCTACTATGTTTATGATTTATGCCATGAAAGATGCATGCTACTATGTTTATGATTTATGCCATGAAAGATGCCATGCTACTATGTTTATGATCTATGCCATGAATTATGCCATGCTTAGAATGTCTACTATGTTTATATTCATGCCATGCTATGTATACGATAAGTGATGTAAGATGTTATGTTTCAAGTAGAGCACCAAGTATGTTAATGTTTTATGTGCTCATTATGAGATGATGAATGATGAATGGTTTTGTGAGTAGGAAAGAGTCTTACTAAGCCTGTGTGCTTATAGTCTTATTTCCTTATACCGCAGATCATTCAAGGGGACAATGAAGGAAGCAGCAGGAGGGCCTGAAGTATGTGTGTGATGGTGACTTGGCCCATGAAATCGAATGTGTTAACCGTTTATGCTAAGAACTTTATTTTGCTACCTATATGCCCGAATAGTGACTTATGGAACTTTATGATAGGATGTCCAGTATGATAGGATATGAACCTTATGGTATAATGTTAAGCATGTTATGATATGATGTTAAGCATGATGTTCATATGTTAAGTTCCATGTCATTATATTAGGGATGGTAGTAGGGGCATGTATATGTAAGGTTTAAGTTATTTCCGCTGCTGTATGGTGTTACATGCCTTAAATATGTTAGCGTAACGCCGCTTTAAAAAAAAAAAAAACGGGCGTTACAGGTTGGTATCAGAGCAGTAACCATCTCACTACACACACATCAAGCCCTCTCCTGCAGCTTCCAAGTAAGTACCTTTAAGTGTATTTTATGTTCTATTATGGTTCTAGAATGATGATACCTATGACTATAGAATATGCAAGTATGAACGGTATTGATGATGAAAAGTACGTTACGATAAGTAACGACGAATGATGCTTTATCTTATTTTAGGAATTAAATATTTAAAATAATATAGGGGTAGGAAAAAAACTGATATTGGTCATACTTGTCCTTTAGAAAGGAAAGCAGGGCTAGAAGACAGGGCAACATAACTAATGAGAATTTATGAATGAGAAATAAACTATAAGTAGGGAGAGTAGCTAGAAGATTTTAGCTCACTTAAGGCGATATAACTAAGTGAATAACTATATGAATATATAAGTTTATAGATAACTTAACAAACTAGAGTGTAGATAAAAGAGAAATGTAGTATTTGTTATACTAGTGTTATATCCTAAAAAAAAAAAAGAGAATTGTCATTTTTAATTATATATAGGCTAGCCGCTATATTCAAATAAATAGATTATTAGTCAAAGACTAGGTATCTGATAATGAGATTAAATATAGTATTTTATGAATTTAATGGAGAAATTAACAGAGACCGTATGCATTATAAGTTAGGTAGTTAAAACGGAGTAAGTAACTCAAATAACTAGAATAGGAAGTAATATGATGAGCGATACATGAGTTTAGGTAATCTAAACATGCGACAACGCCGAGGGCTGGAATTGGTAAAGGACTACGACCGTGAGATCTTCTACCATCCAGGGAAGGCAAACAAAGTGGCCGATGCACTCAGCCGGAAGTCAAGTGCCACTTTGATGTCCATGTCTAGATTACCCCGACCACTCAAAAGGGAAAATTCTGAGGTTTGGGGGTCGAGGTCATCTCCGGATGGCTTTCTACCATGACAATATCGCCGACACTATTCGAGGACATACTAGAAAAAAAATGGGGATCCGAACCTTCAGAGAATCAAGCAGGAGATTCTTGAAGGGAAGGGCGATGATTTTCGTATCGCCGACGGAGGAGTACAACATCTTAGGGATCGTCTATTTATCCCTAATGATTTGGAATTAAGAAGAGTGTGAACCAATGCAAGTTTGTACTGTTGATGAAAGACACATGTTAATATTTAGCAATAAGCCTAGAGTAAAGAGAGGATAGTGCTCTATTAATGGAGGCTTATTTACTATAGTATTAAGGGAGTAGAGTATTTAGTGTAGGTATTGTAAGAGATTATAGTAGTTATGAAGTGAAGACTTAGTGATGTATGTTTGTTAGGAACAGATTATGGTGTGAAGTTATTTGTCTTTAAACAGATATACATCGTAGTAGCAATAGAGTAATATTCTTGATATAAGAAAGAGAGAGGGTAAGAACTAGATATGTAAAGGAAAGAGTGATAGGGATCAGTGAATAGGACCCTAGCTATAACTCACTAAATGTTAATATTATCAAAGGCAAGAATGTAGTAAGAACTCTAGGTCAAGCAATCTTACCAGGTGAAACAATCTAATAAACTATAGATTTTTGGGAAAAGATTGACCTAGGAATATTTTATAAATTCTGGTTAGAAAAAAAATGAGACGATAGTTAAAGTAGAGTTGAGTAATGTTGTCAATTGGCAAACCTTGACTGCTTGATGAAAAAACTCTGAGTGGAAAGGAATGACATGTTAAATAAATAGGAAGCACTGTGTGGTAAAAGAATTGTTAGCATGGATTGAGTTTGTATAAGCGGAGACGTTGTCTTTGAGGTTGAGTTAGATTGTCTGGTGGATTAAATTGGATAAGAGAGAGATTTGATAGATAAAAGATGTATGTGAGAAGCAGAGGCATTGAAATCAGTGCTAATCGAGAAGAGTAATTCGGAGTTATAAGTTGGTACATGGATGATAAACTTGTGCATAGTAAGTGAAAGTTAGAATCTTGTTTGGAGTACCACATGAAACTAAGTAGGAACACGACAGATTATATTCTTTCGCGTATAGCTGGATAGTAGAAAAAAAAAATGATTGAGATGAAATCATAGTTATGTATTAGAAGCACCTGAATGTGAAGGTGTGGCCATTTTGATCTAAGAGATTGTATAACTAGTAGTCAAGAAGCTAAGGAGAAGGAGGTACCTTAGTCAAGGACTTATGGCAAAGTCAACGGTTCGAAGAAGCTACCTGGGAACGCGAGGACGAGACGAAGCGCAAGTACCCGGAGTTATTCTAAGTTCGAGGACGAACTTTCAAGAGGTATGGGGGATTGTAACGACCCGAAAAATTCTCTTAATATTTTATTAAAATATTAAGCATGTTTAGATAATTTTCCGAGGGGCCTAGAAAGATTAACACAAAATTTGGCCTAGAAATCTATGTTTTCTCATTTAAATTGAGAAAACTAAGTACTAATGGGCCTTATATGGGCTTTGTAGTGCCATGACTATAGGTGGATTTTTGGTAAAAATTAGTATAAATATAAATAGAATTTAATTAGGCATATTAGCATGATTATGGGTAAGTCTTAGCCTAATTTTTCTTATTTTAATGGAGAGAATAGGTACTAATGAGCTTTAAAGGGGCTTCAAAAATGGGTATTAATTAAGTAAAATTAATATAAATTAGGTAAAATTAAGATAAATATAAAAGAATTTTATTAGGAATATTAGCATAATTATGGGTGATTTTAGGGGGATTTTCGGAATTTAAGAAAATAAAATAATAAAGTAAATGGAATGAAAATAAAAATAAAAATAAATGTGCATGGGCCAAGGGTTGAACCTTGGACCTCTTGTAACAACCAAGAATGCTTTAACCAACTCACCTAGAAAGGAATGCTTATGAGTAAATTGAAGTGGAGGTTGGTTAAGAGGTAAAAGGAGGTGAGGGTCATGAAGAGGCTCATTAATTGCCTCCTTAATGGGTTATAATGAGAGGAGTTTTGGGAGTTACATATTCTCTCAATCAATAGCATTACCTCTCCTCTTCCTTCTCCATTCTTGCCGAGCACTCAAGGAGGACTTCTCCCTTGAGAAAACTTCACAAAAAGTCTCATCCTCCAAGATCTAAGGTCTTCTCAAGTTTCCAAGGGCTAGGTGTGGTCAAGTCTTCTTCCTTCTTTCCATCCAAGGTCTAAAAATCAAGAAATCTAAGGTAAGACTCCTCACCTGTGGTATAATAGTTATCTATGATTTCCATGATTTTTAGTATGATATATGGGGTAGTTTTGGATGTGATGTTGAAAGGAAAGAAAAAAACCAAGGTCCTTAAGTTATGGATTTCGGCCAGCATGATTTAAAAGCCTATAAATATGATAAAAATATGGATAATATTTTTTAGAGTTCCCTTATGATGTTTAGAAGTTAATTATAATTTTTGGGAATTTTTGGAGTACTCTAGGACACCCTAGAGTTTCGGCCAACATGAAAGAAGCAAAACCCAGAACCTTAAGTTCAAGGGTTTCGGCCAGCATGTTTTAAAGGTCTAAAAATATGTTAAAAATCATGAAAATGTTATTTAGTGTTCCCTTATGATGTTTAGAGGTTAAGTAAATATTTTGGGAATTTTTGGAGTACTCTAGGAGACCCTAGAGTTTCGGCACACATGAAAGAAGCAAAACCCAGAACCTCAAGTTCAAGGGTTTCGGCCACCATGTGTTAAAGGTCTATAAATATGTTAAAAATAATGATAATGTTATTTGATGTTCCCTGATGATGTGTAGAGGTTAATTAAATATTTTGGGAATTTTTGGAGTACTCTAGGACATCCTAGAGTTTCGGCCAACATGAAAGAAGCAAAACCCAGAACCTTAAGTTCAAGGGTTTCGGCCACCATGTTTTAAAGGCCTAGAAATATGTTAAAAATCATGATAATGTTATTTTATGTTCCCTGATGATGTTTAGAGGTTAATTAAATATTTTGGGAATTTTTGGAGTACTCTAGGAAATCCTAGAGTTTCGGCCAACATGAAAGAAGCAAAACCCAGAACCTTAAGTTCAAGGGTTCCGGCCACCATGTTTTAAAGGCCTAGAAATATGTTAAAAATTATGATAATGTTATTTGATGTTCCCTTATGATGTTTAGACATTAAGTATAATTTTTGGGAATTTTTAGGGTACCCTAGAGGTCCCATATGGTTCGGCCAACCCCAGGGACCCAAGGGTTAGGGTTGAGTCTGTAACCTCAACTTATGGTTATGTATGATATGCCATGTTTATGGATGATATGCCATGTTTATGAATAATATGCCATGTTATGAATGATATGCCATGTTTATGAATGATATGCCATGTTATGAATGATATGCCATAGTTACGAATGATATGTCATGTTTATGAATGATATGCCATGGTTATGTATGATATGTCATGTTTATGAATGATATGCCATGTTATGAATGATATGCCATGTATATGGATGTATGCCATGCTCTATGAATGATGTGTACATATGCCATGTCTAAGAATGAGAATGATGTCACGACAAGTATGTTATGTCTATGTTCATGATAAGAAGGATGTCATGATAAGTATGTTATGATCATGTTCATGATAAGAATGATGCCATGATAAGTATGAAATGAATGTCTTATGAATGATGAAGCATGCAAAGTATTTTACCTTATGAATGGGCTTGTACCGGACCCAAGTATGGGTCCAAGGGATGGGCACCTTAAGAACGCCCCGGTTTTGGACTACCGAAGCTGTCCACGGTTCTGGCACTACCGAAGCTGTGCAACAGGGATGGGCTCCTTAAGAAGCGCCTCGGTTCGGGGACTACCGATTATGCTGTCCTTACCCTAGTAGGTCGGGGCTAGCTACCTCGGATTTACTAGGGATGCGCGCTATGATGTATGTATGTGGTACAAGCCGGGGACCCCAAATGTTATGATGATGATGTTTAAGCATTTTCAAAGTATGTTTTAAAAGTTAAGCATTCTTATGTATATGCATTCCACTCATGCATCCATTCATGCTATGCATTATGCTATGTTGATAAGATGATATGCTTACATTCCATGTTAAGAAGTATGCGTGAGAATGAATGATCTATGCCATGATTATGTTAGGAAGATGTTCATATGCTATGATAGGTATTATGCCATGCTACCATGTTTATGATTTATGCCATGAAAGATGCCATGCTACTATGTTTATGATTTATGCCATGAGAGAGGCCATGCTACTATGTTTATGATTTATACCATGAATTATGCCATGCTACTATGTTTATGATCTATGCCATGAATTATGCCATGCTTAGAATGTCTACTATGTTTATATTCATGCTATGCTATGTATACGATAAGTGATGTAAGATGTTATGTTTCAAGTAGAGCACCAAGTATGTTAATGTTTTATGTGCTCATTATGAGATGATGAATGATGAATGATTTTGTGAGTAGGAAAGAGTCTTACTAAGCCTGTGTGCTTATAGTCTTATTTCCTTATACCGCAGATCATTCAAGGGGACAATGAAGGAAGCAGCAGGAGGGCCTGAAGTATGTGTGTGATGGTGACTTGGCCCATGAAATCGAATGTGTTAACCGTTTATGCTAAGAACTTTATTTTGCTACCTATATGCCCGAATAGTGACTTATGGAACTTTATGATAGGATGTCCAGTATGATATGATATGAACCTTATAGTATAATGTTAAGCATGTTATGATATGATGTTAAGCATGATGTTCATATGTTAAGTTCCATGTCATTATATTAGGGATGGTAGTAGGGGCATGTATATGTAAGGTTTAAGTTATTTCCGCTGCTGTATGGTGTTACATGCCTTAAATATGTTAGCGTAACGCCGCTTTAAAAAAAAAAAAAAACGGGCGTTACAGGTTGGTATCAGAGCAGTAACCATCTCACTACACACACATCAAGCCCTCTCCTGCAGCTTCCAAGTAAGTACCTTTAAGTGTATTTTATGTTCTATTATGGTTCTAGAATGATGATACCTATGACTATAGAATATGCAAGTATGAACGGTATTGATGATGAAAAGTACGTTACGATAAGTAACGACGAATGATGCTTTATCTTATTTTAGGAATTAAATATTTAGAATAATATAGGGGTAGAAAAAAAACTGATATTGGTCATACTTGTCCTTTAGAAAGGAAAGCAGGGCTAGAAGACAGGGCAACATAACTAATGAGAATTTATGAATGAGAAATAAACTATAAGTAGGTAGAGTAGCTAGAAGATTTTAGCTCACTTAAGGCGATATAACTAAGTGAATAACTATATGAATATATAAGTTTATAGATAACTTAACAAACTAGAGTGTAGATAGAAGAGAAATGTAGTATTTGTTATACTAGTGTTATATCCTAAAAAAAAAAAGAATTGTCATTTTTAATTATATATAGGCTAGCCGCTATATTCAAATAAATAGATTATTAGTCAAAGACTAGGTATCTGATAATGAGATTAAATATAGTATTTTATGAATTTAATGGAGAAATTAACAGAGACCGTATGCATTATAAGTTAGGTAGTTAAAACGGAGTAAGTAACTCAAATAACTAGAATAGGAAGTAATATGATGAGCGATACATGAGTTTAGGTAATCTAAACATGCGACAACGCCGAGGGCTGGAATTGGTAAAGGACTACGACCGTGAGATCTTCTACCATCCAGGGAAGGCAAACAAAGTGGCCGATGCACTCAGCCGGAAGTCAAGTGCCACTTTGATGTCCATGTCTAGATTACCCCGACCACTCAAAAGGGAAAATTCTGAGGTTTGGGGGTCGAGGTCATCTCCGGATGGCTTTCTACCATGACAATATCGCCGACACTATTCGAGGACATACTAGAAAAAAAATGGGGATCCGAACCTTCAGAGAATCAAGCAGGAGATTCTTGAAGGGAAGGGCGATGATTTTCGTATCGCCGACGGAGGAGTACAACATCTTAGGGATCGTCTATTTATCCCTAATGATTTGGAATTAAGAAGAGTGTGAACCAATGCAAGTTTGTACTGTTGATGAAAGACACATGTTAATATTTAGCAATAAGCCTAGAGTAAAGAGAGGATAGTGCTCTATTAATGGAGGCTTATTTACTATAGTATTAAGGGAGTAGAGTATTTAGTGTAGGTATTGTAAGAGATTATAGTAGTTATGAAGTGAAGACTTAGTGATGTATGTTTGTTAGGAACAGATTATGGTGTGAAGTTATTTGTCTTTAAACAGATATACATCGTAGTAGCAATAGAGTAATATTCTTGATATAAGAAAGAGAGAGGGTAAGAACTAGATATGTAAAGGAAAGAGTGATAGGGATCAGTGAATAGGACCCTAGCTATAACTCACTAAATGTTAATATTATCAAAGGCAAGAATGTAGTAAGAACTCTAGGTCAAGCAATCTTACCAGGTGAAACAATCTAATAAACTATAGATTTTTGGGAAAAGATTGACCTAGGAATATTTTATAAATTCTGGTTAGAAAAAAAATGAGACGATAGTTAAAGTAGAGTTGAGTAATGTTGTCAATTGGCAAACCTTGACTGCTTGATGAAAAAACTCTGAGTGGAAAGGAATGACATGTTAAATAAATAGGAAGCACTGTGTGGTAAAAGAATTGTTAGCATGGATTGAGTTTGTATAAGCGGAGACGTTGTCTTTGAGGTTGAGTTAGATTGTCTGGTGGATTAAATTGGATAAGAGAGAGATTTGATAGATAAAAGATGTATGTGAGAAGCAGAGGCATTGAAATCAGTGCTAATCGAGAAGAGTAATTCGGAGTTATAAGTTGGTACATGGATGATAAACTTGTGCATAGTAAGTGAAAGTTAGAATCTTGTTTGGAGTACCACATGAAACTAAGTAGGAACACGACAGATTATATTCTTTCGCGTATAGCTGGATAGTAGAAAAAAAAAATGATTGAGATGAAATCATAGTTATGTATTAGAAGCACCTGAATGTGAAGGTGTGGCCATTTTGATCTAAGAGATTGTATAACTAGTAGTCAAGAAGCTAAGGAGAAGGAGGTACCTTAGTCAAGGACTTATGGCAAAGTCAACGGTTCGAAGAAGCTACCTGGGAACGCGAGGACGAGACGAAGCGCAAGTACCCGGAGTTATTCTAAGTTCGAGGACGAACTTTCAAGAGGTATGGGGGATTGTAACGACCCGAAAAATTCTCTTAATATTTTATTAAAATATTAAGCATGTTTAGATAATTTTCCGAGGGGCCTAGAAAGATTAACACAAAATTTGGCCTAGAAATCTATGTTTTCTCATTTAAATTGAGAAAACTAAGTACTAATGGGCCTTATATGGGCTTTGTAGTGCCATGACTATAGGTGGATTTTTGGTAAAAATTAGTATAAATATAAATAGAATTTAATTAGGCATATTAGCATGATTATGGGTAAGTCTTAGCCTAATTTTTCTTATTTTAATGGAGAGAATAGGTACTAATGAGCTTTAAAGGGGCTTCAAAAATGGGTATTAATTAAGTAAAATTAATATAAATTAGGTAAAATTAAGATAAATATAAAAGAATTTTATTAGGAATATTAGCATAATTATGGGTGATTTTAGGGGGATTTTCGGAATTTAAGAAAATAAAATAATAAAGTAAATGGAATGAAAATAAAAATAAAAATAAATGTGCATGGGCCAAGGGTTGAACCTTGGACCTCTTGTAACAACCAAGAATGCTTTAACCAACTCACCTAGAAAGGAATGCTTATGAGTAAATTGAAGTGGAGGTTGGTTAAGAGGTAAAAGGAGGTGAGGGTCATGAAGAGGCTCATTAATTGCCTCCTTAATGGGTTATAATGAGAGGAGTTTTGGGAGTTACATATTCTCTCAATCAATAGCATTACCTCTCCTCTTCCTTCTCCATTCTTGCCGAGCACTCAAGGAGGACTTCTCCCTTGAGAAAACTTCACAAAAAGTCTCATCCTCCAAGATCTAAGGTCTTCTCAAGTTTCCAAGGGCTAGGTGTGGTCAAGTCTTCTTCCTTCTTTCCATCCAAGGTCTAAAAATCAAGAAATCTAAGGTAAGACTCCCTCACCTGTGGTATAATAGTTATCTATGATTTCCATGATTTTTAGTATGATATATGGGGTAGTTTTGGATGTGATGTTGAAAGGAAAGAAAAAAACCAAGGTCCTTAAGTTATGGATTTCGGCCAGCATGATTTAAAAGCCTATAAATATGATAAAAATATGGATAATATTTTTTAGAGTTCCCTTATGATGTTTAGAAGTTAATTATAATTTTTGGGAATTTTTGGAGTACTCTAGGACACCCTAGAGTTTCGGCCAACATGAAAGAAGCAAAACCCAGAACCTTAAGTTCAAGGGTTTCGGCCAGCATGTTTTAAAGGTCTAAAAATATGTTAAAAATCATGAAAATGTTATTTAGTGTTCCCTTATGATGTTTAGAGGTTAAGTAAATATTTTGGGAATTTTTGGAGTACTCTAGGAGACCCTAGAGTTTCGGCACACATGAAAGAAGCAAAACCCAGAACCTCAAGTTCAAGGGTTTCGGCCACCATGTGTTAAAGGTCTATAAATATGTTAAAAATAATGATAATGTTATTTGATGTTCCCTGATGATGTGTAGAGGTTAATTAAATATTTTGGGAATTTTTGGAGTACTCTAGGACATCCTAGAGTTTCGGCCAACATGAAAGAAGCAAAACCCAGAACCTTAAGTTCAAGGGTTTCGGCCACCATGTTTTAAAGGCCTAGAAATATGTTAAAAATCATGATAATGTTATTTTATGTTCCCTGATGATGTTTAGAGGTTAATTAAATATTTTGGGAATTTTTGGAGTACTCTAGGACATCCTAGAGTTTCGGCCAACATGAAAGAAGCAAAACCCAGAACCTTAAGTTCAAGGGTTCCGGCCACCATGTTTTAAAGGCCTAGAAATATGTTAAAAATTATGATAATGTTATTTGATGTTCCCTTATGATGTTTAGACATTAAGTATAATTTTTGGGAATTTTTAGGGTACCCTAGAGGTCCCATATGGTTCGGCCAACCCCAGGGACCCAAGGGTTAGGGTTGAGTCTGTAACCTCAACTTATGGTTATGTATGATATGCCATGTTTATAGATGATATGCCATGTTTATGAATGATATGTCATGTTATGAATGATATGCCATGTTTATGAATGATATGCCATGTTATGAATGATATGCCATAGTTACGAATGATATGTCATGTTTATGAATGATATGCCATGGTTATGTATGATATGTCATGTTTATGAATGATATGCCATGTTATGAATGATATGCCATGTATATGGATGTATGCCATGCTCTATGAATGATGTGTACATATGCCATGTCTAAGAATGAGAATGATGTCACGACAAGTATGTTATGTCTATGTTCATGATAAGAAGGATGTCATGATAAGTATGTTATGATCATGTTCATGATAAGAATGATGTCATGATAAGTATGAAATGAATGTCTTATGAATGATGAAGCATGCAAAGTATTTTACCTTATGAATGGGCTTGTACCGGACCCAAGTATGGGTCCAAGGGATGGGCACCTTAAGAACGCCCCGGTTTTGGACTACCGAAGCTGTCCACGGTTCTGGCACTACCGAAGCTGTGCAACAGGGATGGGCTCCTTAAGAAGCGCCTCGGTTCGGGGACTACCGATTATGCTGTCCTTACCCTAGTAGGTCGGGGCTAGCTACCTCGGATTTACTAGGGATGCGCGCTATGATGTATGTATGTGGTACAAGCCGGGGACCCCAAATGTTATGATGATGATGTTTAAGCATTTTCAAAGTATGTTTTAAAAGTTAAGCATCCTTATGTATATGCATTCCACTCATGCATCCATTCATGCTATGCATTATGCTATGTTGATAAGATGATATGCTTACATTCCATGTTAAGAAGTATGCGTGAGAATGAATGATCTATGCCATGATTATGTTAGGAAGATGTTAATATGCTATGATAGGTATTATGCCATGCTACCATGTTTATGATTTATGCCATGAAAGATGCCATGCTACTATGTTTATGATTTATGCCATGAGAGAGGCCATGCTACTATGTTTATGATTTATACCATGAATTATGCCATGCTACTATGTTTATGATCTATGCCATGAATTATGCCATGCTTAGAATGTCTACTATGTTTATATTCATGCTATGCTATGTATACGATAAGTGATGTAAGATGTTATGTTTCAAGTAGAGCACCAAGTATGTTAATGTTTTATGTGCTCATTATGAGATGATGAATGATGAATGATTTTGTGAGTAGGAAAGAGTCTTACTAAGCCTGTGTGCTTATAGTCTTATTTCCTTATACCGCAGATCATTCAAGGGGACAATGAAGGAAGCAGCAGGAGGGCCTGAAGTATGTGTGTGATGGTGACTTGGCCCATGAAATCGAATGTGTTAACCGTTTATGCTAAGAACTTTATTTTGCTACCTATATGCCCGAATAGTGACTTATGGAACTTTATGATAGGATGTCCAGTATGATATGATATGAACCTTATAGTATAATGTTAAGCATGTTATGATATGATGTTAAGCATGATGTTCATATGTTAAGTTCCATGTCATTATATTAGGGATGGTAGTAGGGGCATGTATATGTAAGGTTTAAGTTATTTCCGCTGCTGTATGGTGTTACATGCCTTAAATATGTTAGCGTAACGCCGCTTTAAAAAAAAAAAAACGGGCGTTACAGCTAACACCTTGATTTACTTGGTATCCGCCTTCTTGAGGTGACTAATCCAAGGATCTGCTCTGCTCACTCTCTCAAACACTATGAAAAACTCCTTTGTGGAGGTGGAGAAATCTCGTACAAGCTCTCAAGAAGATACAACAAGAATGCAAGCAAATACAATGAAAATCTTACAAAATTTAAAACAATGAGCTCTCTTTACTTTTCTTATTTTCTTCTAGCTTGAGATTGCCTCTAGAATCATGGAAATGTAGCAGCACTATACTTCAAGACTTCTCTTGAAATGGCCATGAAAGAGGAGAAGAAGTGCGGAAGAAGTGTTAAAGAGCTGCGCTTCAAACCTGCGTGAAAACCCTATATACCCCTAACCTAGGGTTCCCTAATTGATTACCCAATCGATTATCACGTCAGACTTAGCCGTTCAATGTCTATTTTTTGATGCTTAATCGATTAGCTAATCGATTAAGATCTTAATCAATTGCTGAATCGATTCAGCACCTTTTTATGCTCTCGCGCAATACCGCCGTAATCAATTTCCTAATCGATTACGATCTTTTTTAATCAATTGCCCAATCAATTACGGTCCCCCTTAATCGATTGCCTAATCGATAAGAGGAGGCTGAATAGAATTACCTAATCAATTCAGCCTGCTTCTGTTCTCGCGACACAACTCTCTCAATCGATTGCCAAATCGATTCACTCCTTCCTTAATCGATCACCCAATTAATTAAAAAGGCTTTTGTTCATGAGAAACCAACGCCAATCAATTACTCAATCGATTGACCCCAACCCTAACTTGTGTGCACAAGTCTAGGGTTCCCTTGCCTAACCACGATCAACAGTGACCTGTTAGGGCTTCCTCACCAAGTGTCCGATCAAACCTTTGACCGACTTGGATTTTCCCTTGCCTAGTTCCCAACTAGGACTTAACCTAGTTCCCAATCAGGTTTGCCTAACCCTCGAGTTAGGTCTAGTCTCTCGGTAGATTTTCACCTTGCCAACGTGTGATCTCCCCGATCCACCTAGATTTCACATAATCCCACTAGGTGTGCCTAGTCCTACTAGGACTTTTCTCATGTCAGTATACGATCTCCCCGATTCACCTGGACTTCACCTAGTCCCACTAGGTGTGCCTAGTCCCACTAGGACTTTTCCCCTGCCAACGTACGATCTCCCCGATCTACCTAGATTTCACCTAGTCCCACTAGGAGTGCCTAATCCCAGTAAGTCTTTCCTAGTTAAGTCTCCAGTCAACCTTGACCCACTTGACTCACACGATATTCAAACATCATTATCAAACATCGAAACTTAAGCTTACCAAGCTTACCAAACATGAACTCACCCGAGCCTAGTCAAACTAGGTCAACCCTGACCTAATAAAGATTGCACTAATAATCTCCCCCATTTTGATGTTTGACAATATGTTTGAGAAAGACTAATCCTTATTAGGCTTTCAATCTCTCCCTCTTTGACACACATCAAAAACTCTCCTCGAGAATCCATATGGTCAAAGGCATGCCCAATGAAAGTCCCATACCTTTCATTTGAACCCATGCTCAACCTTGAGCATTCATCATGATGAAGATTCCCAATCTTCATTCTTTCACTTATCCCAAAAAGAAAAATTCAAACACATGCTTTTAAGGAAGACCTCCCCCTCAAAACATGCTATAAACCTCTATCATTGCACCAACAGTGATTTTTGAGTTTCTAAAACTATTGGTGCCGGAAGCACCATATTGAATCTTGTTTTGATATTGGCAAAGGGTTCAAAGTTAATTATTTTTGGTGATCTAATGTGTTTCATTAAGTATGCAGGAAAGTTCTAGTTTACCTAGGCACGAAGTCTTGACCTGCAGGGTTGAGCACGAAGTCCTAACCGAGGGTTGGGCACGAAGACCTAGTTCAAGGAATTGGGCATGAAGTCCTGGTCAAGGGCTGGGCACCAAAGACCTAATCGAGGGTTGGGCACGAAGACCTGGTTCGAGGAATTGAGCATGAAGACCTAGTCGGGGACTAGGCACCGAAGACCTGATTCGGAAGATCAGGCAAGAGAATTAGCCGAGCAAGGACTACAAACAAAAGTAGAAACGGGTCGAGGTACGAATATCTTGAGATATGAGAGTTCGGAGGCTGAGCAAAAGTCCAACCGGAGGAGCTGGTTGGTAAAAGGTAACTTCTTTTGAGAGGAGTAGGTGAGGGCGCGTTTCCCGAAAGAGGGAACAATAGGCGTCAGTTTGACCTATGATTTCATTTGAAATCGAAAGTCAGAACCAAGACAGCTCTGCTTGTTATTTCATACATGTTTATTATTATATTATTATTCTTGGACTAACCCTGGTTGCAGGCTAAAAGAAGTGGACTGCTGCGATATCAGGCACCTGAAAGGATTCAGGCTCCCGAGAACTGAGGCGCCTGAATGGTGTCAGGCACCGCAGGAGGGGTTCTTCCAGTGGATGCTCCACGCCAGCTACCAGACGCCTATGAGCTCACAAGCACCTCAATTGTCCCAAGCGCCCAAGAAAGGTGATAAGTGTAGCCAAGTCTACGGATAATGATGCGACCAATACAGATGATGTGGCAGGCGCCCAAGAGTCTTCAGGCGCCCAAGAACCATCTATATAAGGGGCTTCACCCCATTCCTTCCAGACACAACTTACAATATCTCAAGCACTCAAACACGCTATGACAAGCTTCCGTGCTCAAGCCTTCTACGCCGACAACGTTCAAGATCAATGACACGTCGCTTCGACAAGCTCAGGATTCTTATTTTAGTGTCGTCGATATAAAAGCTTTTAACTTTCTTTCTATACTCAATTTCATATTTGTAAAGGATTATATGAACTAGAGAATTTCCCAACGTAAACGGTTAAGGACCGTGGGCCTTGGAGTAGGAGCCGTTACAGACTCCGAACCAAGCAAAAAGAAACTGTGTTAGCCGTGCTTGGTTTTTCTTATTTCCGTTGCGTTTAACTCTGTACTTTCCGAAAATTTACGATATCATTATTCACCCCCCTCTATCGATTACATAGATCCCACAAAAACTTTAGGAAATCTCAACTTGAGGTTATGAGATTTTGAGATTCAAAACTTGAATCAAAACCTCTCCTTAACCCTATAGTTTTCACCAAACCATCATCCTTTTTGATTTCATAATGAAATTTACCAAAATATACTTATAAAAGTATTCCAAGGGGTGAGGGATTGTTAGGTTACTCAAAATTGGGTTAAAGGGCTGAAATCAGATAGTTTCAGTCATTCCAATCGATTGGTGTTGGGTACCAATCGATTAATTGTGCCTTAATCGATCACCAAATCAATTACAGCTGCCCTTAATCGATCCATGGATCGATTACACGAGCTTCTGTGCTTGCAGAAAAGGTTCACCAATCGATTGGTTACTGTCCTAATCGATCACTTGATCGATTGGGAGTTTCTGATTTCTGAAAACAATTTCAGACTAAATTTCAGAAACTCCTAACCAATTCTACAAAATTTGAAAAATCCAAAAATTTTGTGTAGACATTATTTATGACATATACTATCATGGAAAAATAGTTTTCTATGAAAATGACTTCCATTTTCAAGGATTGACATAAAATTGGAAACCATTGAGATACTTTAATGTTTCACTCTATTTTGTATCTTATTCATCAATGATGAGTTCTATCAAAAGATAGTCTTCACCAAGGTTTTCCAAGATAGTTTTGAAATGGTTTTCAAAGATAATTTCCAACCATATTCTTTAGGCTAAATACACATGACTTATAGATTAGTTTTCCCAATGGTTGGAGTTCATTTAAATTCATGTTTTGGTGAACCTAAAACTCAATAAGATCCACATTAATAAACACCTTGAGTTTTATTCATCAACTTAACATCTCACTTATTTCTAATGTGTCTCAAAACACACACAAGTCAACTTATGATCTTGGTGAGATGTGTAAATTGGTTCTCCCTAAATTATGGTTCATTCATCTCTTTCTAGATATTATAACTTTGATCATTCACCTAGGATGTCAATTAATATCAATGTCCTTAATTTCAATATAAATTGAACCATGCATGATAATGACTATAGCATGCATCACATGAACATTTTCAAAAGAAAAATATTTATTATAACTAAATGATGCATGTATGACACATGATATTTTCATAATAAAATATGAATGATGAGTTATGATGTCATGGCATATGATAGGGCATATAAATCATGGCATAATAGCATAAAAGAAAATACCTAGATTTTCTATCTAAGTATAAATAACTCATCACTAAGCCATTGATAATCCTAATTTTGCCCCTAATTTTTCAAGATAATGCCAAAACTCCCCAACTTGGCATATCTTTGGATTCTAACCTGGTTGTGCCAATTTTATTTAGTTCAATCTTCCAAAAAGTAACTCCCTAAGAGTAAACAAATGACTTCTTCATTTCAAGGGTAGTAAGTCCTTGAAAATGTCCCAAAGTTTCAACTTTATCAAAGTTGGGTTAACTACCTTTCCAATCTTAGTTGACACTCCCTAGACCTATCTAGGGTGTGACGAACACACTCTTAGGAACCCAAAATCTATTGGTGCTCCTTGAGTGCTCTAGGTATTCACTAGGGATAGCTTCCCTTGATACATTCCTAATGACTTTTCTAGGCTTCTCCGAAGCCTTAGTCATGTTGATCTTGTCTTAGTCAACTCTAGGGATGACTTCCCTTGTGACCTTGACTTGACTCCTAGACCTAGATTGAGTTCCATACCTATATGAAACTCTATGGTAAGATGGATCATCATTCTTGATTTTAGATTTGTACCCCAAACCTTTCTTGCCACTAAAGGGTCCTTGATTTCCTAAATCTAGATTTTGATCCTTAGATCCCTTAAGAAGATTTTCTATTCTTTTGAGGGATTTTTCTAATTTCTCATGTTTTGACCTCAAAACATGATTTTCAATTATTACTTCATCAAGAATTGGTTTTCTAGTATAGCCTTGGCAATTTTCCTTCTTGGCTTTGGATTTGTTACGTCTACCATAGAATGGTCTAACTTGTTCCCTATCCTCAGATGTCTAGTCATAGCATGGAAGGCTCTATAGTTCTCTTTAGGATTTTCATGCTTCCTATTTTCATGATAAATGACATTAAAATGATAAAAATGATTTTTAGCATGCATTTTATAATGATGAAAATAAGTACCATTACCTAATGGTACCTTAGAGTTACTCTTAGAGGCTCTCCTTTGATTTGATCTCCTCCTCTTGGCTTTGGTCGGATCCTTCCTCTTTGTACATTGATTTTGATAATGTCCTCTTTGATTGCATGAGAAACATACAATGTGCTTCTTATCATTCCGTACCTCAAGGCCGACCTTCTTTGGCTTCTTCTTGGTTTTGGGTGTCACTTGCACCTTCCTTTTGACCTATTTAGGTCACTTATTCTTGTAGTGTCTTCATTCCCTACACTCAAAGCAAATGATATGATTTTTATTTTGACAAATTAAAATTTCTATACCATTTCTTGTAGGGGTGGCACATGAGTCTTCACTCGATCCGAAGGTAGAGGCTTCTTCTTTTTTCGGAGTTAAAGATATTTGCTCCCCCTCAATCCTAGAGGTAGAGGCCTCTTGAATTTCCTCCTCGACTAATGCTTCTTGAATTTTCTCCTCGGATGTTGAGCATCTCTCAACTTCCGAGTCTTCTTCATTCGATGAATCTCCCTCTTCGGATTTGTCTTGATTTGGTATAGTAGAGGGGTCTTCATGAAGCTTGGTCAATTTACTCCAAAGCTCCTTGGCATCTTAATAATCTCCAATTTGGCTCAAGATTATGCATGGTAATAAATTAACCAAAATTTTAGTTACCTTGTCATTGGCCTCACACCTCTTGATTTGCTCTTCATTCCATTTGGTCTTCTTGAGGAGCTTTCCTTTAGAGTTTGTTGGAGCTTTAAAACTCTCCATTAGAGCAAACCATTGCTCTATCTCCATTATGAAGAAATTTTCAATCTTTGACTTCTAAAGATCGAAATTTGCTTTGTCGAATGGTGGAGGTGCCCGGGTGTCATAGCCGAACTCCATTTTTGAATTTAACGCTCTTGATGATGGCTTCATGAAATTAGGGTTTCTTCAATTCCTTCTTCTTCCTCTAACTCTTGCTCTCTTGGCGATGAGTCCAAAGAAGAGCAACCTTGCTTTGATACCACTTGTTAGGACCAGTAGGAGAGCTAGAGGGGGGTGATTAGCTCCGATCTTTTCTCGATGAAGATTTGTTACAGCGGAAGACTTGAGCAATGCTAACACCTTGATTTACTTGGTATCCACCTCATTGAGGTGACTAATCTAAGGATTCGCTATCCTCACTCTCTCAAACACTATGAAAAACTTCTTCGTGGAGGTAGAGAAACCAACGTCAATTGATTGACCCCAACCCTAACTTGTGTGCACAAGTCTAGGGTTCCCTTGCCTAACCACGGTCAACCGTGACCTGTTAGGGCTTTCTCACCAAGTGTCCAATCAAACCTTTGACCGACTTGGATTTTCCCTTGTCATGTTCCCAACTAGGACTTAACCTAGTTCCCAACCAGGTTTGCCTAACCCTCGACTTAGGTCTAGTCTCTCGGTAGACTTCCACCTTGCCAACATGTGATCTCCCCGATACACCTGCAATTCACCTAGTCCCACTAGGACTTTTATCGTGCCAACGTACGATCTCCCCGATACATTTGGACTTCACCTAGTCCCACTAGGTGTGCCTAATCCCACTAAGACTTTTTCCATGCCAATGTGTGATCTCCCCGATCCACTTGGACTTCACCTAGTCCCATTAGGTCTTTCCTAGTCAAGTCTCCAGTCAACCTTGACCTGCTTAACTCACACAATATTCAAACATCATTTTGAAACATCAAAACTTAAGCTTACCACGCTTACCAAACATAAACTTACTTAAGCCTAGTCAAACTAGGTCAACCCTAACGTAACAAAAATTGCACCAACAATTATCTGCCTGATTCAAATTTTTTTTTTTTCAAACTTTACATAAAATAGCTTACTTGCTTCATTGAAAATATTTTTTTGGCATTATTTTCTTGTCATTTGTTTTTGCATTAACTTAAAATTATTTTTCAAATTTACTTACATTTTCAAAATCCTCACGGGCTATGATATCTAAATCATTCTTTTTCCAAAATTATTTTCTTTCTCCTTAACCAAAATATTTTTTTAATATATAGCAAAGGGGAAGAGAAAGGAAAAGTGAAAAAATTAATTTTTAAAGAAAATTTTTTTCAGAAAGAAATTTATCTCCTAAGTAGCAAAAGAATTCTTTTTTTTCATTTACTTAGTACTTTATTTTTTTAATTTTTTTCAAAATTTACTTACTGCTTTGCTTTTTCAAAACTCTATTTTTCAAATGGGAGAGAAAGGAAAAGTTAAAATTTTTCTTTCAATTTTACTTAGAGTTTTTCAGTATTTATACTTAGATTTTTTTTCAAAGTTATTAGAAAGTCTTTCAAATTGAAAAATGCACATTTTTCAAAGTCTTCAGGAGGAGAGTTTCATATCAAGGGAGAGCTTTATGCATTTGCAATTTTGCAAGTTTTTTTAATGCATTCTTCATGCATTTGCAATTTGAACTTTAACTCAAAACATAACTTATCAAGGGGCAGCTTTGCGAGTTTTCTTTTGCAAATATTTCTATCATTGAAATGATAATTTGAAAACTTGATCCTACTTTGAAAAATGTTATACTGTGTTTCTTTAAATATTTTTGCTACTTCCTTAAATATCTGTTTTAACTTAACTTTTGAACTAGGTTAACATAAATCAAAAAGGAGAGGGGGGATTGTTGGTGCTGGAAATACCAGATCAAACCTGGTTTTGATAATGACAAAGGGTTCAATGTTAAGTATATTTTGTGATCTAACATGTTTCACTAAGTGTGCAGGAAAGTCCTAGTTTACCTAGGCACAAAGTCTTAACCTGCAAGGTTGAACACGAAGTCTTGGTCGAGGAACGGGCACGAAGACCTGACCGAGGGTTAGGCACAGAAGACCTGGCCGAGGACTGGGCACGAAGTCCTGGCCGAAGGGCTGGATACCGAAGACCTGACCGAGGGTTGGGCATGAAGACCTGGTTTGGAAGACTAGGCATGAAGACTTGACCAGGGGTCGGACACCGTAGTCTTGATCCGGAAGATTGGGCAGGAGTCTTAGCCGAGTGAGGACAACGGACAGATGTAGGGATGGGTCGAGGTATGGATGCCTCGAGATCCTAATGATTTGAAGGCCGAGCAAAAGTTCAACCAGAAGTGCCGGTTGACAACAGGTAACTTCTCCAGAGTGGAATAGGTGAGGATGTGTTCCCTGGAAGAGGAAATAGTAGGCGTTGTTCTGACCTAGAATTTCATTTGAAATTCAAAGTCAAGACCAGACAGCTCCGGCTGTCGTACATGCATACTTCATATATATATTATTATTTTGGACTAACCCTATGTTGCAGTGAAAGAAATTGGAGCTGGCCGCATCTGGGGCGCCCGAGAGGACTCGGGCGCCCTTGTTCGTGTAACTCAGCCTAAATAAGGCTGAGTTGGTAGAAGCTAATTGGATCACCACGTCATCAACACAGGCGCCCCAGAGCCTCTCAGGCGCTCAAGAACGATAGAGTTTTGACTAGTTAGAGGATAGAGTCACGACTGGATCGTTGAGTTGGGATCGCTCTTATAGGCACTCGGGCGCCTGAGTGGTTATATAAAAGGGGTTTCAAACCATAACTGTAGCGACCCGCCTTCTCCTGCCTTAGACGGATCGTTACTTTCCTCTACTTCTCAACTCTTTCACATGACTAAAAGTGCGGAAATCTTTTTTTTTTAAACTTTTAAATTCATCTAACAATTATATTCTAACTTAAGCAATCATGCATAATAACATATCACACTTCCTTTCTCAAAAGCTCGCGAATGGTACACTTTGAAACCTGCCTCACCCAACTGAACTGTCGGGTATCAGTCGACTGATACTGTATCAGTCGACTGATAGCCTGAAATCTGGTTTTTCAGGTTTCGGCAGTTGCTTCAAAGCTCCACCAAGCCTATACTTTCGAGCCAAATAGGATCATGACACCATTTCTATACTCTATACAAATTTTCTAAACAGTTTAGCCAATCAAAATGAATCCATAAACTTAAAATTTGAACTTTTACGAGATTTAGCAAGTTATGAAAAACTATCAAAAACTTTAGTCTAGAGTTTGTACCAAACTTTGCTTCTAACCATTTAAACTCATCATGCAAGATTCTATAACATTGCTAAAGCATTATGGAATATGAATGCAACTTTTCTAGACATATTTAAGCAATAAAAACTTGATTCAAAGAGAAACTAGTACTATCTTGGCACAAACATCTATTTCTCCAACAAAGTATCAATATTCTCAACTACTCACATTTCTACTTATCCAATGCAAACATAAGAATATATAAGCTAAATGAAATGACATGGAATCTTTACTCTAGGAAATTGAGCATGTAAAACTATCCAAAACTCAAATACTCTATAATCTCCATAAGCAAGAACTTGAAATTTGAATAAACTTAAACATTGCAATTCAAATAACTAAATTGTCTCGTCTCAAAGATCTCTCCATAATCAGCCACCACACACACTCTACTCAGCACCGCCTCGTCGTCTTCCTTCAGAATTGCTTGCCTTTACCTTTATCTGCAATAAGAGGAAATGCAACTAGTAAGCAAAAAGCTTAGTAAGTACTATCTAGCTCACAAAAACTCGGAATGTGCAAACATGCTTCTAGAACAATATGAAAATCATATGAGATACTAATATGCTTGAAAGAAAACTAAGAACATGTATAGCTCAAAACATGCATACTCAAGCAATAGATAATCTCAATTTACTTTTCTTGGCTCAACTCGAAACTTTAGCTATTCTTTAACTTTTGAAAACTTTCTGAAACTTTAGAAAACTTTGCTAAAGCATATACTTGAAAATACTAATCACTTGGATCCACTGAAGACGTAAGTACCATCTGATATGCGCGTTCCCTAAAAGGTTGGGGTAGCGAGCCACCAATCCTAATAGAGCAGACCTTGGTCTACCAGGGCCAAGACCTTGGAATTGGACACCTGGATTTCTTTAACGACGCCCTTGGACGCCGGGTACTGGCCTTATAAAATAAAATAGCTTTTCTTACTTTTCTTTCTTATCTGTAAATGCCTTGGCATTTTCTGGAGCACCTTGCGTGCTAAAATCCCTAAGTCTTGACTTTTGGGGATTTCTTAAGGCCTTGGCCTTTTCTTTTCTTATCTTTATCTTTTCTTTTCTTTTCTCATAGCTTTTCTTGGACCCTAAACTCACATAGGGTATTAATCAACATATATAAGCATATAATGAACTAATATCACATGCAAAAACTCAAACAAAAAGGAAATATCTCTTTTAAAAACTTTTAAAGGAAATTCTCGCGGAAAAACCGCCTCTTACTGCAGGTGAGCAGTACTTACATTGATATCTTGGACTTACAACCAAGATTAGTGTCTAGAGCTCGGAAGGAACTTGGGATCTCGACGAATTCTTCGCGCCTACGCGTTCCTCTCGTCGCGGGGATCCCGAATATAGGAATATCTCTTGGAAGAAAGCCTTGGCCGGCCCTCTAGGCTTGGTGTGGCGTGCGCACAAGAGAGGAGAGGGAGAGGGGTCGGCGCAACCTTGGGAGAGGGAGAGGGTTTGAGAGAAAATAAAACTTCTCTCTTTAATTATCTATTTATACTTATGGGGCGGATTGACCTAACTACAACTTAAATACAGGTCTCTCCATCCTTTTCTGTGCTTGATATCCTAGCCCAGCTGGTCGCGCGCTTGTGTGGTCTCGCGGTGGTCGCGGGTTCGATCCACCCGCTGCACTAGATCGGTTTTTCCTTTTTTTTTCTTTCTCTCTTCTTTTAAAATACCAAACGGACTCGGAAAATTCCATAAAAATATTCTAAAAATTCCTAAAAATATCTAGAATATTTCTAAACCATTTTTAAATAATTCTAAGGACTTTAAGAACCAAAAATGAGAATTTTGGGGCGTTACAATAACTTTCAACATCAGTTTTTTACATCATTTGTGCTTAAGTGTGTTGCTCTTAAGCGATCTAGAAACACTGAAATGCTACTCCAATAATGACACGCTCTTTTTCCATTTCAGCTACAAGTTATTGGTATACTTTACTATTTCTTTTGTGCTCAGAATTTCATATTTGTAACATTCTTTTGCGAACTTATAGAATTGCCCAACGTAAACAGGCAAGGACCGTGAGCCTTAGAGTAGGAGTCGTTATAGACTCCAAACCAAGTAAAAACAAATGTTAGCATTGGTTTTTGACTTGTGTTTATTCTTTCTGCTACATATACTTTTTACTAAATCCGAAAAATTTTCGAATCGATATTCACCTCCTCCCCTCCCTCCTCTATCGATCTCACCGATCCCACAATTAGTCCCTTATTATCTTATATCACAAGGACTTAGATTAGAATTTATTCTAGAGAATATATATAAGAGTAAGTCTATTTGAAAATGTATATACAAGCCTGTGTCCAACTTGTAAGCATTAAAGTATATTGATCCTCTTATGAGATAATAATAATTATCTCCAGTCTCAGTCAAATGACAAATTGAACACGTCCAACATGAGAACTAATGGGGTTGAGCATCCTAGGGTGAACACGTATCACAAGGAAACTATGTGTCAAGGTCCATTGAACTTGAAGGTCGTGGTCAAGCTCCCGAGATCATCTCGGGAAGGTGGACGCCCGGGGTCGAGCCGAGCCTTAGGCTCCTGAAACCAACTCGGGAGGATTGACGCCCGAAGCCTGGCCAAGCCTTAGGCTCTCGAGACCACCTCGGGAGGATAGGCACCTGAGGCAATCTCGGGAGGAAACACCCCGAGACCAACTCGAGGAGCAAACACCCAGGGTCGGGCCGAGCATTAGGCTCTCGAAACCACCTCGGGAAGATAGACACCCGAGTCTATCCCGGGAGGAAACACCCCGAGACCAACTCGGGAGAGCGGAGCCCGAAGATCAACATATCAAATAGCTCTACTTCAAATAACCATTCCCCTTTCTCGATCAGGAAAGTCGTCGGGTATTTATTGTTCGCTACACGGGACAATTAAGGCCTTAATTATAGCTATGGTCGTTACCTAAAAGTAATCATCTAACCGATGAGTATGGAACATGAAGGAGAACATGGAGACAAGTGTGACCCAATCCTCATATATATAAAGTGTTTCGTCACCCAGGTAAAGGGGGTAGGTTCTCTAGACTAAGAGAATTCATCTTCCTCGTTGTCCTCCCGTAAGTATTGAAGGTTCTGACTTAAGCATCAGAGTGGGCTCCGCCGGAAAGCCTCCAGCGTGTTCCCTTTAACGCTCGTGTTGATCTCGCAGGGGGGATCTACTTCTCATTGTCATCGTCCTCATGGGCTGCTCTCTGGTGACTCGCCGTCCGCGTCGATCCCTTCCGGAACAAGTTTGGTGTCGTCTGTGGGAAACTCTAAATCAAAGCACCAGAAGGAGCACAGTGATGGTAAATCCATAGGGACAACCCATCTGTTGGTTTTGTGCCAAGGGATGCCGGGTCGCGCATGGGAAACCTCACCATGTCCACAGATTAAAATTTTAATCCAAATGGAGACCTATTTCCCAAAACAACCATCTCATCGTCGTATTAATTGATTCGAGTTACAATTTGACCAAACTTGTTGTTCAAGCATTGTAACTCGCCTAACCAATTAGTCGCGGAATAGACGACGAGCGGATCGCCGATTTTTGTGTTTATCATCGGGGTCCAAGATAATTAACCATCATAATTAATTAATAAATAAATAATTACAAGATAATTAATTATCAACACATGAAATGATAGATCAAAGTAAAAGGAGCCAAAGAGAAGGTTATACCTTTCCTTTTGTTGGTGCAGGAAGCACCATATCGAACCTGGTTTTGATATTGGCAAAGGATTCAAAGTTAAGTTTATTTGTGATCTAACGTTGTTCACTGAGTGTGCAGAAAAAGCCCTAGCGAAGGACTGCTAGGCACCTGGCGAAGGACTGCCAGTATCCAAGCCCTAGCGAAGGACTGCTAGGCACCTGGCGAAGGACTGTCAGTATCCAAGCCCTAGCGAAGGACTGCTAGGCAACTGGCGAAGGACTGCCAGCATCCAAGCCCTAGCGAAGGACTACTAGGTAACTTGCGAAGGACTGCCAGCATCCAAGCCCTAGCGAAGGACTGCTAGGCAACTGGCGAAGGACTGCCAGCATCAAAGCCCTAGCAAAGGACTGCTAGGCGTCAGGCGAAGGACAGCCTGGGACTAAAGCCCTAGCGAAGGAATGCTAGGCACCGGGCGAAGGGCAGCTCGGCATCCAAGACCTAACAAAGGACCGTCAGGCAAAAGTCCAACCAAAGGAGCGGTTGGCATCAGGTAAATTCTCCCGAGAGGAGTAGGTGAGGACGCGTTCCCCGTCGAGGGAACAGTAGGCGTCGGTTCGACCTAGGGCTCCATTTTGGAGACCAAAGTCAGAACCAAGACAGCTAAGGCTGTATAATCTAATACTTTATTGTTTTATTGTGTTTTGGACTAACCCTGGATGCAGGACCGAAGGAATGTGTGTCTGCAGCTCAGAAAGCCTCAAAGGAGAGAGGCAAGGCTGAGTAGGGCGCCCGGAGTGTCCCGGGCGCCCCAAGGTTCATACAAAACAAATCAAAGGAAAAAGGGTTCGAATAGCTACTGGGCGGGGCGCCCCCGTGCTCCCGGGCGCCCGCGCTTCTCCCGGGCGCCCCCTGCGTCCCGGGCGCCCCCAGGCGCATACCTCGAACCAAAAGCCTTCGAAGCCAGAAGATAAGGTTTGACCCGGTCAATCCGGGCGCCCCGAGCGCTCCGGGCGCCCCGATCAAAGCGGATCCAGAGGATCAGATGCGACCGAGAGCTCTACGGATCAGAGGCCACGTGGGGGGCGCCCCCGACATCCCGGGCGCCCCCAAGCCCTATATAAAGGGCCCTCGACCCCAGGCTTCAAACAACAATTCTCTCAACGCCTCAACGCTCTTCTACGCTCGTGCCTTGCTCCGGAAACACTCCAACTCGAGCCGACGACGTCCCGCTGCTCCGAACAAGTGAACCTACAATCGGACGTCGGTAAAAGAAGAGCATCTTTCTTTTTATTGTTAAAGTTTACTGCACTTACTCTGTATTCAATATTGTAAACTGTCTTTGCGCCAAATATAGAATTGCCCAAAGTAAACGGTCAACGACCGTGGGCCTTGGAGTAGGAGTCGACACAGGCTCCGAACCAAGTAAATCGACTGTGTCTCTGTGTCTTGTTTTTTAATTTCCGCTGCGTACCTACTCTTACTCAAATCCGAAAGTTTTCTGATATTCATCCCCCCTCTATCGGCTTTTCTCGATCCAACACCTTTTACCTCACGATCTTCTACTGTATGACCCTCCCCTCCTAGATGTCGTGTGGGTGATGATCTACAAAGAACCGAAGTCACCAAGGTCTTCCAATACCACCTTCTTCAACCCACCAAAACCCTAGAGCTAGGGTCACCGATAGCCAACCTTCCCTTCTCCTTGCGCCGCCGGCCAATCCAAGAGCTCCAAGGTGCGCCGGCCACAAGGTAATAGAGGAGATCTCTAGAGGAAGCAAAGGAAGATGAAGAAGTAGAAGAAGAAGAGAGAAGAAGTCTCTTCTTCTTCCCAAAACCCACTGGCCCTCTCCTTTTCTTCCTCACCGTCGGCGCCGCAAGAAGGCCCTCCTTGCCACCGACCACCCTCTCTTCCTCTCCTTTGTCATGCTCGCACAAGAGAGGGAGAAGAGAGGAAGAGAACAAGAAGAAGAACAAGTCTTCTCCCCTTCCCAACCGAAAGCATCCTTCTCCCTATCAACCGGCGCCGCCCAACCCTAGGAGAGAGGGAGAGGAAGAAAGAATAGGAGAGAGAGACCCTGGGTTTATTGTGTGTTGGATTGCCTTGGTTTCATGACACCATGGGATATTTATAGGGCTACAATAGGGACCATGAGGAGGAGTTGGGTCTTCGCCACCTAATGGATCAAGGCCCGATCCATTAATGAAGATCCATTTCACTAAAGGATTCTCATTGAACTACCTCACCAACCCCCATATTTAAATATGGGCTCCACTAATTATGAGTACAAGTATCTCCCCGTATTTATGATATTGAATGCCCGTTGATTAATTTAAATTACTAACAATTTTAATTAATCAAAATCTAACTCCTTTATTAGTACCACTCATCCTTATCATCATGTTGGACCAAGTCCACCTGCATGATTTAACATAATGAACTTTATAAGCTCACCAAGGGGGCATCATCAACCCGACTCACCAGGACACAGTTTTCATCTATAATCAATGGCACACCATGTAAATAATATTATTTTCCAACTTACCGGGCCTATCGATTTAACAGAATAAATCGCGCCCATTGGTAAATCAAAGAAATAAATATTAAGTACATGTGTCTATTATTATATCGGGATTCAGAGCATGTACTCCATAATAACTGAGGTTTGATTCAATTATAAAGTTAGTATAAATTGAATCACCTCTATGTTGGTCTTGCTCAATACACACAAAGTGCACTAGTGTAATTCTATGGTAAAGATAAACCAATACCAAATTACACTACAACCATCCCGATGGTTTGTCCAAATCTATCTCGGTTATGAGCCTCTACTTATACTCTACAAGGAACTGATAACATGATCTTCTGTGCGACACCACATACCATGTTATTTACAATGTAAAGTATCAGACAATATGTACATACTAATATAAACATGCAAACAGTGATCTTGTGATTCTCTTTCAAAATTTAGATGTCTTATATAAAAACAAGACTTTTAGTATACATCCTAACAATCTCCCACTTATACTAAAAGACTCTGCTATCCTCACAATGCCATACATCTGACTCCCATATCCTCCACATGTCTATCAAAAGCTCTCGCTGGAAGGGCCTTAGTGAATGGATCCACCAGGTTGTCCTCCGATGCAATCTTGGCGACATAACTTCTCCTCGCTTTACGATCTCTCGTATAAGGTAGTACTTGCGCTCTATGTGTTTGCTTCTCCTCGACAACAACTTCTCCTCCGAACCTTCGAGTTTGCAACTGCATCACTGTTATCACAATAAATTGTGATAACTTTGGGAAAACCAGGAATCACATCTAAGTCCATCATGAAGTTCCTGAGCCATAGAGCTTCCTTGGCCGCCTCTGAGGTTACCACATACTCAGCGTCCATGGTGGAGTTTACCATGCATTTTTGCTTGACACCCCTCCATACTATGGCTCCATCTCCTAAAGTAAACACATACCTCGAGGTAGACTTACTTTTGTCCCTATAGGATTGGAAGTCTGAATCCGTATAACCCACAGAGAGTAATTGGTCTGCCTCGTAAACCAGCATATAATCCCTAGTCCTTCTCAGGTACTTCATTATATGTTTTACCGCAGTCCAATATCCCTGTCCAAGGTTACTCTGATATCTGCTAACCATGCTCACGACAAAGCAGATATCCGGTCTTGTACACAACATAACATACATGAGGCTTCCTACAGCCGACGCATAAGGAACCACCGTCATCTCCTCTGTCTCTTTTGATGTTTTAGGACACATCTCCTTAGATAGAGGAACTCCATGCTTGAAAGGTAGAAAACCTTTCTTGGAGTTTTCCATGCTAAAACGAGCTAGGACAGTGTCTATGTATGAAGTTTGGGATAAGCTCAACATCCTTTTCTGGCGATCTCTTATAACCTTGATCCCAAGGATGTGTCCCGCTTCTCCCAAGTCCTTCATATCAAACTGTTTGGACAATCATACCCATACGTCTGATAATACTTTGACATTGTTACCAATGAGCAAAATATCATCTACGTATAGTACAAGAAATACCACTACGTTTCCGTCACATCTCTTATATACACATGACTCATCCGGACTTTGAATGAATCTATATTGTTGGATATGGCTTGGCGGGTTTCCTTAGTGAATACTTGGTCAATCCGAGAGACCACTCCACGCCTACGGATTAAAATTAATCCGAGTGGAGACCCGTCTCCCATCGACCGTCTCGTGCCGTATCGAACGATCCAAATTACAACTTAGCAAATTACCAAAATCGGCCTTGTAATTTGCTCGACCGTTCGACCGCGAAAAAGGCGACGAGTTGATCACCGACTTTTGTGTTTATGGTCGGGGTCTAGTTAACAATTTATTCATCATGATATAAAGTCAAAATAATAAATTATCAAACATAAAATGACGAGACGAACAAGACAAGCACATAATTGACATAAGGTTAATTAAAAGAGCATAGGGAAAGCTTTACCTTCCCAATCACCTCGCGGTCTTCTACCTTATATCCCTCCCTTCGCGGACGTCGTGTGGGCCACGATCTACCGTGATCCAAGATCACCAAGAGCTCCAAAATAATCCTATCTTCTAGCCGACCAAAACCCTAGTCCCTAGGGTTTGCGCCGCCGGCCTCCTTCCCTCTCCCTTTGCGCCATCGACCGCCGGAGCCGCCTCTAAGCCTCCGGACCAGCAGCACACCTTGAGAGGAAAGCTCAGAAGATGATGAAGGAGAAGATCTCCTTCCTTTCCAACCTGACTCAAGCCTAGAAGTCCTCTCCTCCTCACCTTGCGGCACTGCCGACCAAGGACCCATCGCCGCCACCTACCGGCCACCCGACCTCTCTCTCACCGAAGATCACCACAAAGGAGAGGAGACTCTCCTCTTCTTGTCTAGTGGGGCTTGATCACGGTGAGCTTGAGGAAGGGAGGAGAAAACAAGAGTTCCAATAACTCTTGTTGCCATGACCTAGGAGAGAGAAGGAGAGGAGAGGAAAAATAAGCTTGGGGTTGGATTAATTGGATTAAGCACTGGTTTCATGATCTCATAGGGTATTTATAAGGCTAAGGTAGGGACCAAGAGGAGGAGTTTCTTCTTGGCCCACTAATGGATCTAAACCCGATCCATTAATTAAGATCCATTCCACTAAAGGATCTTAATTGAACTTCCTCACCAACCCCCATATTTTCATATGAGCTCCACATATTACGAGTCGTCCATCCCCCCGTGTTTAAGATCTCGAATGCCCATTAATTAATTAAATTAGTGATAATTTAAATTAATTAACTTCTGGATCCTTGATTAGTACCACTTAACCTTATCATCGCGCCGGATCAAATCCACCTACAGGGTTTAGCACGATGAACCTTTTGAGCTCATCAAGGGGGCATCATCATCTTGACTAACAAGGACACGGATTCCGTCAATAATCAACGACACATCATATTATTAATATTATCTCCCAACTTACCGGGCCTATCGATCTAACAGAATAGATCTCGCCCATTGGTAAATCAAAGAAACAATAATTAATAATATATGCCCGTTATTATTTCGGGATTAAGGGATCGTACTCCATAATATAAACTGAGGTCCTATCCAATTATCGAGTCAGTACAAATTGGATAACCTCGGGTTTTGGTCCTGCTCAATGTACTCAAAGGACACTAGTGTAATTCTATGGTCAAGACCAACTATACCTAACTACACTACAACTATCCCGATGGGTTGTCCAATTCCATCTCGGTTGTGAGCCTCTACTTATACTAGGCAGGGAACTGATAACACGATCTTCTGTGTGTCACCACACACCATGTTATCTACAATGCGTAGTATTGGACTTCATGCATGTACTAATGTAAACAGGCACCTAGTGTAGTTGTGATTCTCTATTCATAATAAAGATGTTCGTATATAAAAGTCATGTCTTTCAGTATACACATCTTACAATCTCCCACTTATACTTAAAGACATTGCTTCTCTATCACTGCCATACATCTGACTCTCATATCCTCCACATGCCGATCAAAAGCTCTAGCTGGAAGAGCTTTAGTGATAGGATCTGCCAGGTTGTCCTCTGATGCAATATTGGTGACAGCCGCTTCTCCTCGCTTTACGATTTCTCGTATCAGGTGGTTGATGACCGTTTCAGTCGTGTTACGGTTTCAAATACAATTAAGATATCGAATTCCTCTAAACTAATGTAGCATAGAGTAACTCGAGTCGTCTCCCAACGAATGTAGTTGGTGCAAGATAAATCTCAGGATCGTATTTTATTGCTTTTGGGTTTTGGAATTGAACTGGATTTTGGATTTGAGAGCTATGACTACGAAATGAATAGCAGAGCAAGTATGAAATCTAGTCTAATTAAGGAAAGACAGTGCAGATAATAAAATCTAATTTAGCCTGACTACAATTGCGGTAAAGAAAAGAATGACTAGAAATTAAGCATCAACAAAACTAACATGGAATAAAACCTACAGCATTTAAGAAATCTAGTCTAACCTAACTTAATTGCATGTAATGAAGACATATAACTAAAAGCAATAGGAAGAGCAACACAAAACATGAGTTAAGAAACTAAGAACATCACAATTGAAAGAAATTGTTCTAACAGGAGTTTGACCAAACACCTCATATGCATGATTAAAATTGATTCAAGCAAGTGCAATTTGAATAGGAGAAGGATCATCAAATACAAACATTCACTCAATCAAACACATGACATTCTTCAATTATCACTAACATTCAATTATCAACAAAATTCAATCAACCAAGCTGAGGAAGGCTGTTGGAAGTGGAACAGAGCTACCCAACTTGGCTGTGAAGCAAATGTTGCCTGATGAAGGATGGAGGAGCTGCCAATTGCGGCTGTGAAGAAATGAACTGCTGGCTACTGGAATTGAAGTGCTGGAATTGAAGTTGTGAAGGAAGCTACTGGAAATAGAACTGCTATGAAAGAAACTACGGAAAATCAATTGCTGTGAATGAAATTGAAGCTGCTGGACGCTGATGAAGAAATCTGCTAGCGCTGTGAAAAACTGCTGGAAATGAAGTGCCGGAAGAAGATAAACTTTGATGAAATTGCTTTGAAGGAATAAGCTGCTGCGAAGGAACTCGACTGAAATTGGAAATGCTGTGATGCTGGAAAATGAAATCTGCTGGAGAAAAATGATTAAGAAGCGATCGAATTGCTGTAAGGAAAAACAGAAGAAAGAAATGCAGTAAGAAATTGATCGCCGGCTGCGGAGGAGGTGGATGATCGTTTTCTCTCCGAACCTCGAAAGAGAAAGCTGCGGTGGAGATGGATGGCTGCGACGGCTGCGTTTGGCTACGTTCGGCTAGAGCTCGGAACCCCCAAAGCCCTAGCTTGTGGTCGCCGGTGATGAAAATGGAGGAAAGTTCTCTCCGAACCCCGAAAGAGAACTCTTCCTCTCTTCTCTCCGAACCCCGAAAGAGAAGAGATGGAGCTCCGGCCGGCTAAGATTCGGAACCCCCTAGCCCTAGCTTCGTGTAATGGCCGGAGATGGTGGTGGATGAAGAGGAAGGTGAGTCGCCTGCGTGTGATGGTGTGTGGCCGATCGATGCCCTAACCCTCGCGTCCTCTTCCTTTTGTTTCTCTCCCTGGCTGCGCGTGGGTTGGGTCAGCCAAGCCAGTTGATTCAGCCTAAGTTAAGTTCAATCAAGCCGTCCGGTTCAGTCAAGGTTCAGTCGAGTTCAATCAAGCAGTTCGGTTCAGTCAAGCCAGAGCATCGATCCAGTCAGCTAATGTCTTGGGTTCAGTCCAGTCAGCCAAGCCACAAGTCATTAGAGAATTAACAACGAACAGCTGAGATTGATTTGGTTTCATCCAACGGTCAGATCTTTTCAGATCTGAACCAAACTTCATAGATCCCAATCAATGGATCTAATCTACCTGTCCCCGACTCAGATTAACCAGATCTGCGGTGGATGGTCCAGATCTTCCCTTTTCTTGAATGGATGGTCTAGAACATCTTGAGCTCGATCCAACGGTCAGATCACTTCTGATTTGGTTGAAATTTTCAGATCTTGATCTATGGTCAGGATTGATTCTATCTTGAACTCGGATTGACCAGAAGTTGACCGATGGCTCAGATCTAGCCTTCTCTAGAATGGACGGCTCCTATTAATCCGATGCTTGATCCCTTTGATCTGGATCTAATGCTAACTCAAGTCTGACCCGATTTGATCTAGGCCCATGATCAATTCAAGCCTACAAAATGATATTCAAATTTAGTGCCAAAAATATCCCAAATATATAAAAATTCGAATTAAAAGCCAAAATGAAGGGAATACATGAAACCTAATAAAATTGCAAACTTAAGCATATAAAATGTGGATCAAACATGGATTTTAGAGCCGAAAATAATCAACAAAATGATGGTTATCAAACTCCCCCACACTTATTCTTGCACGTCTCGGGCAAGTAAATAAAACTAAAACAAAACAACATATCTCCCAAACATTACATCCCCTATCAATATTTTAAGAAATAATAAAAGAAAGTTACTTAGGATCATCAAGTCTCAAGCATCCATGTATTCATGGTTCTAAATCTCACATAAGTCAAAAACATGGTAATTTCATCAACTTGAATAAACTAAGCATGACAAAAACCTCACACTGATGCTCACAAAAATAACAAATATGGAAGTGGAGTTCTCTCAAAACATTCATGACATTGCACTACCATATGCTTGCTTATCTTCTACTTCTCCACTACTATAACATAAGTACACAAATCAAGAGGGTTTTTCAATAAATAATAATGAAACCAAGTGCTAACAAGAGAACAAGAAAGTAGATAACAAGGGAGATCAAAGATAACATGAGAGAAGATCAAAAAGAATATGAGAGCATGGAGGTAATTAACATGATGTATACAATCAAACAATAGGCCAAAATAAATAACTCAATCAAACCTCCAACACTCAAAATTCCCCTTGCACATTCTCAATACAATACACAACAACCACTTACACACTTCTAAAAATGCATGCATGTATCAACAACTTCACTCTTGAGATTCTCTAATAAAGATATCAAATGAGTACACATCAATAAAATATTCCTTTTCATTCATCACTAACAAAATCTCGAATGCTTGAGGATTTTTTTTTCACATAGGGAGATTTTTTTTCATTCTTTTCTCTCTTTTTTTTCACTCTTTTTTTTCATCTTTATTATTTTTTCTATCTCTCTTTCTTTTTTTTTTCATAGAGAGATTTTCTTTTTCTTTTTTTTCACAAAGAGAGATTTTTTTTTACACAAGCATTCATCTATACACACTTGTCTTCCCCCCCTCCCCACACTTAAAACTTGCCCGTCTCGGGCAATGTAGCAAAGCATGATAATCACCTAAAACTCACAATAATAGAGGTTGATAATAGAGAAATAACAATGTAACTCATCATGCAATCACCCCATGCTCTCATCGCATGCTCAAGGGAAGAATAAGCTAATAAAGATATGTCAGTGAGAATGTAATGACAATGAAAAGATCTGACAAAGAAAAGTCAATGAAATGTGAAAGCAATAGGTGAAATGCTCAGTAGTAACGATAACAAAGGAGAGGAAAAGCTAAGAGTTCAACAAGAAAGGTTGCCTCTATCATATTCATGTAAGCTTATACTATTGTAATTTCAAAAAGAATCAAAGCAAGTTCTAGAGTGTCAAGTATCATAAATGCTATCACACATAAGAGGATTAAAGATAGGCATGACAATATCCTCACTAGGTGAACAATAAAATATCATGCTTAATCTAACAAGATAGAGTCCATCACCACAATAAATGACTAAATGCAATTAATATCCCCAAGCATACCAAGGAAACCAAAACTCGATAATCAGACTTAACTATCTTTTATGATTCTCAAAGCATAATAAAGGAACATGTAGGGAGATAAAACTAGAAATCAAACAAGGTTTATTCAAGACTAAACAAAATGCAAAATGAGGAAGCAAAACATGAATGTAAGGTATAAAAGCAAACAAACATGCGAGTATAAACATAAAAAAAAACAAGAAAAGGAAAGTAAAGGAACAAACTCCCCTTTATTTCTGGCGGTTGGAGTCTATCAAGAAACAACCTCCATCGTGGTAGTGGAGTAGGAGTAGCTGAGAGAGCTTCCTTCATTTGATCTATGTCATGGTGCATGTCTCCCCCACACTTGAACTTTACAGAAAAATGTTCGGGTGGTCGTAGACGATTAAGGTACAAGATCCATGTAAGAGATGGAGTGCTATGAATTAAAGTAAGACCTTCTCCTCCCTCTTGATGCCTTTTGAAAGTTCTTCCAGGAGGTTGGAGTCTATTCAGATGGAGCACCCACTCCATAAGTCTTCGGGACCCTGCAAAACCATGTAATACCTTTCTCAAGCGTGCAGGGTAAAAAAGAAATGAAATAATATCAGTCTCTGCATGAAATGTATCAAAAAATGTATCACATCCAATAAAATCAGTTTCTGGTATCTCAATGAATTTTTCACAATTAATATCCACCAAGGGTAATTCAAGAAACTTATCACCACCCATGAAATCTATTTTGGATACCTCAATGGAATTTTCACAATTATTTTCTAACAAGAATGTATCAAGCAATGCATTACAACCACTGAAATCAATTTGAGGTACCTCCATAAGTTTTTCACACTCAACTTCAGCATAAGATATAGCAAGAGATTCATCATAATAAACAACTTCAATTTCAGGCTCTTCTAAAAAATTTTCGCACTCCATATCCACAAAAGATGTATCAAAAGATTCATCATAACAAACAACGTCAATTTGGAGCACTTCTAAAAAATTTTTACAATCCATATCCACAAAAGATGTATCAAGAGATTCATCATAACAAACAACATCAATTTTAGGTGCCTCTAAAAATAGTTTACAATCAATAAAATTAGTTTGAAGCACCTCTATGCAATCTTTAAAAGAAATAGGAGGAATCCTTACCTGATCTTGCTGAAGAACACCTGGAGGTTCTATAAGAGTAGATGAAATTATTAGTTCCTCCTGGTAATGAGCAATCTCCTCTTCAGGTTCAGGTTCTGGTGATTCTTGGGTTCTTGCTTTCACCATGCAAGTCCCTACACTTCCTGGTTTGCCCTCTGAATCTTCTAATGTATCCATCACTGTTGGTGGTCCCTGGGGCTTAGTGCAATCCCCTATACCTGTAGAATCATCTCCTATGCATGCTTCTTCAGTAATTTCTGCAGCAACAATATTAGAAAGATTAGGACCATCAATAACACTATCATCAGAAAATAAAAGATGAGAAGGGTCCTGTAGTGCTTCAGAATCTTTTTCTTGAGCTGAAAAATTTGGAATTGAATTTTGAACAAGAATCTCTGGAGGGATACATGCTCTAGGTTTCCTGATTTTGATGACTTCTTCTTCTTCTTCTATCAACCTCCAAATTAGTTCACAATCATACCCCTTAGAATCCTGAGTAGCCTGAGTAGATAATTGTCCTGATCTTTCGGCTTCTGCTTGATTCATTTGATCAACCCATTTTTCAAGGCATCTTCCAAGGTTTTGAAGCTTGGTGTAGAACTCCTGTTGGTCTTGAAATGTAGCAAAAGGCTGCTGAAGACCATGAGTAGATTGTGAATTCTGAAATTGAAACTGTTGGGGCTGCTCAAATGGTTGAATGGGCTGATTAAACTGCTGAAATGGCTGATAATTAGGATGTTGTTGCTGGAAATCATTGTTCTAAAAATTCTGAAATTGGGACTGGCATTGTTGATTGAATTGTTGAAATGCTTGAGGTTGAAAATTCTGAGTGTCTTGCTGAAAATTCTGACCTTGAAACTGGAAATCTTGCTGACATGGTTGAAATTGCGGCTGAAAAAACTGATTTGTTTGCTGAAAATTCGAATAAGGCTGTTGAAAATTTGGATTGAACCCTTGCTGAAAATTCTGAAATTGTGGTTGAAACTGCTGTGGTGGCTGATTAAATGTTTGGTACTGCTGCAAATCTGAATAGGGCTGCTGAAATTGTTGGAAAGGCTGACATTGTGGCTGCCCTTGCTGAAATTGATAATTTGGTTGTTGAAAATTTGATTGGGACTGCTGAAAATATTGGTTTTGCTGTTGAAATTGTTGACACGGCTGCTGGTAAGTAGATGAAAACATTTTGAACTGGCAGTCCTGTCACAAAGCAACCAAAATGGCAGCAACCGTATACAAAAGATTAAGCAATCAAGAATAGAATCAAAAGATATAATTATCAAGCACCACTACATTCCCCGACAACGGCGCCAAATATTATGACCGTTTCAGTCGTGTTACGGTTTCAAATACAATTAAGATATCGAATTCCTCTAAACTAATGTAGCATAGAGTAACTCGAGTCGTCTCCCAACGAATGTAGTTGGTGCAAGATAAATCTCAGGATCGTATTTTATTGCTTTTGGGTTTTGGAATTGAACTGGGTTTTGGATTTGAGAGCTATGACTACGAAATGAATAGCAGAGCAAGTATGAAATCTAGTCTAATTAAGGAAAGACAGTGCAGGTAATAAAATCTAATTTAGCTTGACTACAATTGCGGTAAAGAAAAGAACGACTAAAAATTAAGCATCAACAAAACTAACATGGAATAAAACCTACAGCATTTAAGAAATCTAGTCTAACCTAACTTAATTGCATGTAATGAAGACATATAACTAAAAGCAATAGGAAGAGCAACACAAAACATGAGTTAAGAAACTAGGAACATCACAATTGAAAGAAATTGTTCTAACAGGAATTTGACCAAACACCTCATATGCATGATTAAAATTGATTCAAGCAAGTGTAATTTGAATAGGAGAAGGATCATCAAATACAAACATTCACTCAATCAAACACATGACATTCTTCAATTATCACTAACATTCAATTATCAACAAAATTCAATCAACCAAGCTGAGGAAGGCTGCTGGAAGTGGAATAGAGCTGCCCAACTCGGCTGTGAAGCAAATGTTGCCTAATGAAGGATGGAGGAGCTGCCAATTGGGCTGTGTAGAAATGAACTGCTGGCTACTAGAATTGAAGTGCTGGAATTGAAGCTGTGAAGGAAGCTACTGGAAATAGAACTGCTATGAAAGAAACTACGGAAACTCAATTGCTGTGAATGAAATTGAAGCTGCTGGACGCTGATGAAGAAATCTGTTGGCGCTGTGAAAAACTGCTAGAAATGAAGTGCCGGAAGAAGATAAACTTTGATGAAATTGCTTTGAAGGAATAAGCTGCTGCGAAGGAACTCGACTGAAATTGGAAATGCTGTGATGTTAGAAAATGAAATCTGCTGGAGAAAAATGATTAAGAAGTGATCGAATTGCTGTAAGGAAAAATAGAAGAAAGAAATGCAGTAAGAAATTGATCGTTGGCTGCGGAGGAGGTGGATGATCGTTTTCTCTCCGAACCCCGAAAGAGAAGAGATGGAGCTCCGGCCGGCTAAGATTCGGAACCCCCTAGCCCTAGCTTCGTGCAATGGCCGGAGATGGTGGTGGATGAAGAGGAAGGTGAGTCGCCTGCGTGTGATGGTGTGTGGCCGATCGATGCCCTAACCCTCGCGGCCTCTTCCTTTTGTTTCTCTCCCTGGCTGCGCGTGGGTTGGGTCAGCCAAGCCAGTTGATTCAGCCTAAGTTAAGTTCAATCAAGCCGTCCGGTTCAGTCAAGGTTCAGTCGAGTTCAATCAAGCAGTTCGGTTCAGTCAAGCCAGTGCATCGGTCCAGTCAGCTAATGTCTTGGGTTCAGTCCAGTCAGCCAAGCCACAGGTCATTAGAGAATTAACAACGAACGGCTGAGATTGATTTGGTTTCATCCAACGGTCAGATCTTTTCAGATCTGAACCAAACTTCACAGATCCCAATCAATGGTTCTGATCTACCTGTCCCCAACTCGGATTAACCAGATCAGCGGCGGATGGTCCAGATCTTCCCTTTTCTTGAATGGATGGTCTAGAACATCTTGAGCTCGATCCAATGGTCAGATCACTTCTGATTTGGCTGAAATTTTCAGATCTTGATCTATGGTCAGGATTGATTCTATCTTGAACTCGGATTGACCAGAAGTTGACCGATGGCTCAGATCTAGCCTTCTCTAGAATGGACGGCTCCTATTAATCCGATGCTTGATCCATTTGATCTGGATCCAATGCTAACTCAAGTCTGACCCGATTTGATCTAGGTCCATGATCAATTCAAGCCTACAAAATGATATTCAAATTTAGTGCCAAAAATATCCCAAAAATATAAAAATTCGAATTAAAAGCCAAAATGAAGGGAATACATGAAACCTAATAAAATTGCAAACTTAAGCATATAAAATGTGGATCAAACATGGATTTTAGAGCCGAAAATAATCAACAAAATGATGGTTATCAGTGGTACTTGCGCTCTATGTGTTTACTCGTCTTATGGGCTCGTGGTTCCTTCGAGTTTGCATCTACACCACTATTATCACAAATGATTGTGATAGATCTGGGCAAACCAGGAATCACATCCAAGTCCATGATGAAGTTTCTGAGCCATACAGCTTCCTTGGCTGCCTCTGAAACTGCCACATATTCAGCTTCCATGGTGGAGTTCATCATGCACTTCTGCTTGACACTTCTCCAGACAATGGCTCCACCTCCTAAAGTAAACACAAACCCTGAGGTAGACATACTCTTGTCCCTATCTGACTGGAAATCTGAGTCCGTATAACCCACAAGGACTAATTGATCTATCCGGTAATCAAGCATATAATCCCTAGTCCGTCTCAGGTATTTCAATATATGCTTTACCACAACCCAATGTCCCTGTCCAGGGTTACTCTGATATCTGCTAATCATGCCCACAGCAAAACATGTATCAGGTCTCGTGCACAACATAGCATACATGAGGCTTCCTACTGCCGAAGCATAAGAACCACCTTCATTTCCTCTATCTCCTTTGATGTTTTCGGACACATCTCCTTGGATAGAGGGACTCCATGCCTGAAGGGTAGGAACCCCTTTTTGGAGTTTTCCATGTTAAAACGAGACAAGACAGTGTCAACATATGAAGCTTGGGATAAGCACAACATCCTTTTCTGGCGATCCCTTATGACCTTGATCCCAAGGATGTGTCACGCTTCTCTTAAGTCCTTCATATCAAACTGTTTTGATAGCCAGACCCTTACGTCTGATAACACTTTGACATTGTTACCAATTAACAAAATGTCATCTACGTAAAGTACTAGAAACACCACGACGTTTCCGTCACATCTTTTATACACACATAACTCATCCGGGCTTTGAGTAAATCCATATGACCGGATTATTTCATCAAAGCGGATGTTCCAAGATCTTGAAGCTTGCTTCATTCAATAGATGGATCGACTAAGCTTGCACACTATATGCTCCTTGCCCTTTGCAATGAACCCTTCTGGTTGCTGCATGTAGATGGTCTCCTCAAGACTTCCGTTAAGGAAAGTCGTCTTGACATCCATCTGCCATACCTCATAGTCCATATGAGCTGCAATAGATAAGAGTATCCGAATCGACTTAAGCATGGCTACCGGCGAAAAGGTCTCCTCATAATTGATACTCTCTTTCTGAGTGTACCCTTCGCAACAAACCTCGCTTTGAAGCTCTCAACCTTCACGCCTGATCCTCGCTTTCTCTTGTAGATCCACTTGCATCCAATGGTTTTTACACCATTGGGTGGTTCTACTAGCTCCCAGACATGGTTAGAATCCATCGATTCTATCTCGGAGTTCATTGCCCTTTGCCAAGAATCTGCATCCTTATCTTGGAGGGCCTCGTGATAGGTCTAGGGATCCGGTTCATGTTTACCAGAGACCAAGTCTGAAGACTCTCCCAAAAACATGAATCTTTCAGGCAGTCTCACAACCCTCCCACTGCGACGAGGTACTACCTGTGCATCCTCAGTGACACGCGGTACAGTGACTTGTGGTGTGTCCTCTTGTACAATTGGTCCTAAGGCCGGAACCTCCCCTCTTAACTCTTCAAGCACTAGTCTACTCTTTGGCTTATGGTTCATCACATAGTCCTCTTCCAAGAATCTGACATTTGTCCTAACAATTACCTTCTGATCCTTAGGACTATAGAATAGACCACCCTTCGTTCCTCTAGAATAGCCTACGAACAGACGTACCTCCATACGAGATTCCAACTTATTAATATCTCCCTTCAGCACATGTGCTGGACTACTCCAAATCTGAACATGTCCTAGACTGGGCTTGCACCCAGTCCACAGTTCTGTGGGAGTATGAGGGACTGACTTAGAAGGGACCAAGTTTAGTATGTACGCTGCCATTTCCAGAGCGTATCCCCAAAACGAATCAGGTAAGTCTGAATAGCTCATCATTGACCTAACCATTCCCATAAGAGTCCTATTCCTTCTCTCTACAACTCCGTTCTGTTGGGGTGTACCGGGTGCAGTTAGCTAGGACTGAATCCTAGCTTCTGATAGGTAGGTCCTAAACTCTCCAACGAGGTACTCGCCACCACGATCTGATCGTAGTGTCTTGATACTTTTACCTCGATGTTTCTCCACAGTAACCTTGAATTCTTTGAACTTTTCAAAGCATTTAGACTTGTGGCGCATCCGGTAAATGTACACATACCTTGAATAATCGTCAATGAAGGTGACGAAATATTCAAAGCCACCTCTAGCCTGGATTGACATAGGACCACACAAATAAGAATGAATCAGTTCTAACACATCTTTGGCCCTATACCCCTTAGCCTTGAAAGGCCTCTTGGTCATCTTACCTTCCAAGCAAGACTCACAGGTTGGGAGATCCTCCACCACCAATGAACCTAGGGGCCCATCGGTTATCAACCTCTACATCCTTCTAAGGTTAATATGACCAAGCCTAAGGTGCCAAAGATATGTCTGATTCATCTTAGAAGGCTCCTTTCTCTTATTCAAGTTAGATGATAAGCTATTTATTTCAGTGTGCATTGTGGGAGTTATTGGTTCTAGAGTATACAGATTGTCAACCATTGTACCCGAACAAATAATCTCTCTATTTCTCTTAATAAAAACTTTATTTCTAAAAGCAACAGAATATCAATCCTTTATTAACTTAGAAATCGAAATTAGATTCTTTCTAAACGAGGGTACAAAAAGACAATCTCTCAGAACTAATACTTTATTTCTCTCAATAGAAAACTCCCACTGCAACTGCTGCCACTTTTGTAGCATCGCCCATGTAGACCACGATTTCTTCATCCGCTAGTCATCGGGTTTCCTGGGACCCCTGCAGAGTATTGCAGACATGGTCAGTGGCTCCCCTATCTACACACTAGGTACTGGTAGATAGCACCGCTAAATATGTTTCAATGACTAAGGCTGAAGAAATACCTTTGCTTTGATGACGGGGACAGTCCGCCTTCCAGTGCCCAGTTTGCTTGCACGTGAAGCACTTGCCTTTCGGCTTCTTCACGCCAGTCCGGGGTCCTTGCGATGCTCCTGCCTTCTTGAACCCTCCTCGTTTCTTCTTCTTCCTGCCTTTTGGCTCAGAAGAAGAAACCCTTTGAGTCACTAAGGCCTGTGAGTTCTGACGAAAGAGGACCTCTGCCGCCTGGAGTTCTCCTAGCAGTTCACCTAACGTATAATTCCTTTTGTTCATATTATAGTTGAGCCTGAACTGCTCAAAACTCCTTGGCAGAGGCTGGAGTATAATATCGACCTGGGATTCCCCATCGATTTCAGCTCTCAGTACCTCAATCTCATTGAAGTGAGCCATCATCTTTAGGACATGATCCCTTACGGGTGTCCCTTCAACCATGGTGGTCGACATCAAACTCTTCATCGCATTTTTCCTAGCAGCTCGACCTTGGTGGCCAAAGAGATCTTTGAGGTTCAGCATCATGTCACTAGCAGTAGCGATGGCCTGATGCTGATGTTGTAGCACATTCGACATAGATGTCAGAATGTAGCACCGCGCCATCTCATCTGCCTTTTGCCACTTCTTGTAATGCTCCCTCAACTCTTCACTAGAGTCCTCCCTAGGTCTTTCCGGGCATTCCTCGAAGAGTACAAATTTGTACTCCTCAGTAGTGAGGACAATGCCAAGGTTCCTCTTCCAATCTATGTAGTTTGGGCCAGTAAGTTTATTGTCCTTAAGAATGTTGGTGCAGGCAGCACCTAAGTCAAACCTGGGTTTTGATAATGGCAAAGGGTTCAAGAGTTAAGATGTTATTTTGGTATAATGTGTTCACTGAGTGTGCAGAATAAAGTCCTGGCGAAGGGCAGCTGGGCAACTAGCGAAGGGCTGCTAGGCGTTGAAACCCTAAGACCTGGCGAAGGACTGCTAGGCACCTAGCGAAGGGCTGCTAGGCATCGAAGACCTGGCGAAGGGCTGCTAGGCACCTAGCGAAGGGCTGCTAGGCATTGAAGACATGGCGAAGGGTTGCTAGGCACCTGGCGAAGGGCTGCTGGGCAAAAGTCCAACTGGAGGAGCCGGTTGGCAAAAGGTAAACTCTCCTGAGAGGAGTAGGTGAGGACGCGTTCCCCGTGGAGGGAACAGTAGGCGTCGGTTTGACCTAGGGTTCCATATGGGAGCCCCAAAGTCAGAATCAAGACAGCTATGGCTGTAAAAATTAACTAATATTCTTGCCTTGTTTGTGTTGGTACTAACCTTGAATGCAGGGACCGAAGGAGTGTGTTTCTGCTGCTCAGAACGCCCCAAAGGAAGAGGGCAGGCAGCTGGGCTAGGCGCCCAGGAGGTCCCGGGCGCCCAAGGTCAAAGCCAAATAGCAGTAAAGCAAGAAGCGCTTCGAATCAACACTAGGCTAGGCGCCCGAGAGGTCCTGGGCGCCCAAGGTCAAGGCCAAAGATGAGTCGAAGCAAAATCATCCACAAAGCCAGCGGACCCAGTCAAGCTGGGCGCCCGAGAGGTCCCGGGTGCCCAGTCAGCTCCAAAACCCATTCGAAGGGGATAAGCGCTGACCAAGCTTCGGATAGTGGTTCTCGGATCCGAAGGCACGTGTCAGGCGCCCTCGATGTCCCAGGCGCCCCCAGGAGCACTATAAAAGAGGCTCGACCCCTAAGGCTTCAACATCACTATTTCCAACGCCTCTAAGCTTTTCGTTCAAGCGCTCTGCTCCGGCAAACTCCGTTCTCGACATTCCAGTGCCGACGACGACCCTCTGCTCTGATGTACGATCCACATCAGGGCGTCGGTAACGAAAAGTGTAATTCATTTACTTATTGCACTATTATTGTATTAAATCTGTAAACCTTTGCGCGAATATAAAATTGCCCGCAGTAAACGGTCAAGGACCATGGGCCTTAGAGTAGGAGCCGACCGCGACTCCGAACTAAGTAAAAATACTTGTGTTCTTTATGTGTTTTAATTCCGCTGCGTTTTCTCTTTCTTATCCGAAAAGATTTTCACGATATTCACCCCCCCTCTATCGTGTTTATCGATCCAACAAGTGGTATCAGAGCGGGGTAGCTCAAATTGGTGCAACCACCAATTTGGGAATTTTTCAGATTTTTACAAATTTTTTTTAATTCTTTTTCCATCGAACTTTTATCGTTAATCGAGGTTGGTGCAACACCACTCGATAATTTTTTTTTTATCTTCTTCCCGCACTGCTAATCCAAGACCAAGTCTTGGGAAAGTTTTGTTTGTTTTTGCTGCTATTTTTTCAGAATCTCTAATGGCCATGCAAGAGGGCTTCAGTACAGCTAGACCACCACTCTTCAGTGGGGAGGACTTCTCCTACTGGAAGAGTCGGATGGAAGTCCACCTGAAAACTCAGGTGGACATGTGGATAATCATCCAATTTGGTTTGGAAATCCCGAGAAATGCTGAAGGAGTGCCACAACCTTACACCGAATGGGACACCTCACTAAAAAGGAAGATCGAGGCGGATGCTAAAGTGACCCATGTTGGGGCAATCGGCCCTGAGATGATCTGGAGGATCATGATATTTTGATGAGTGAGCAATATGGTTAAGTTAGGATTTGTGGTGTTCTCACATGTGTACATGAGTGTGCAGGTGTACAGGTATGCATGGACTTGGTTGATGTCTTCAGGTGAAGGATGACATGGAGGTAAGCTGAAGGCTTACGTGTGCATCCGAGGGACCATTGATAGCGGAGATGATGAGCCGAGGGACGTGGACATCGAGGCGTACGTGAAGGGTGGCATGGAGGTAAGCTGGAGGCTTGCGTGCGCATCCGAGGGACGAGGGCCAAAGATGAAGAGGGCATGAAGGCAACAGTCAAGACTGCTGGTGAAGAGTCAACTAGGTTGAGAGAGGCTGAGTATGGGTGCTTATACTCAGGGGCTAAGCCAGGAGGGTTTGAGTGCGAAAGAGACCTGTACTCGGGAGTGAAACCCTAGGCTTAGGTGTGTCCTAGTCGACTGGCCCAGGGGCAGTCGACTGGTGCTGACTGGAACAGCTGAGAGATTCGAACGTTGTACTGCAACGGTCGAATCTGAGTGGGACCAGTCGACTGCCCCAGGGGCAGTCGACTGGTAAGCGGCTGTTTCAGATTCGAGCCCTATTTAAAGGGGCTTGTTTTCTCCTATCACGCTTGATGAAACTTGCTTGGGTAAAGGAAGTTAGTAGTCTACTATGATCAGAGAGCGTTCAAGGTATTGTGGCGAGGTTTCTCCACCCACAAGGAGCGACAAATCTAGCCGGAGGTTATCCGGGAGTTGATCCACCGACGAATTCTTGGATTAGTCACCCGACCGGGGTGGACACCAAGTAAATAGAGGTGTTAGCAGTGTTTTATTCCTTATTTACTTTGCATATTATTGTTTCCGCTATGCTAACAACTTTGTAGAGATCAAAACGACGAAAAAGTGCTATTCACCCCCCTCTAGCACACCATAAACGATCCTTCAGTTGATATCAGAGCGAGGACCGCTTTTGATCGGACTAACCGCCGAGGGAGAACTTGTTAGAGGATAAGACCATGGAAAACAAGTTGGGTGATGATATCAACTCACCGCCATCATATGAGCATGAAAATTTTGACTATTGGAGAGATAGAATGATGATGTGGCTCAGGATGGATTGGGAGTGTAGAATGACCATTGAAGACTGATTCGAAATCCCCAAGGACAAGCATGGCAAAAGGCTTCGCCCTAGATATTGGACAAGTGAACAACAAGAACAAGCTAGGGCCAATGAGAAGGTAATAAATATTTTGATTAATATGTTGCCTAACCATGTTTTGAGTGATATAGGGAAATATTTAAATGCATGCGAATTGTGGAATAAGTTGGAAGAAATTCATAAGAACCCTACATCAACTCAAAGAGTGGAAGAGTTTGAGGAAATCGACTCAAGTATTGAAGAAGATGAAAAAGGAGTTGAATTGTCAAGAAAAGTGGAAGAAGTAAGTGGAGAAGCACCGATTCCATTCGAAGAAGAAGAAGAAATGACAACTTCAAGTATTGAGGGGGAGGAGAGACCCTCATCCTCACGAGGGCAAGAGACGACTTCCATCTCCATCAAAGCTAAGTCAAGAGAGCATATTATATGCTTTGGTTGTAATAAAAAGGGGCACTACAAGGACAAGTGTCCACTAAGTAAAAAGGAGGTAATTCCTAAGCCCAAATCCATTCAATTTAAATCTAATATGGGTTGTAGGAATGAGGAAGTTCAAAACAAAAGAAAGAGGATTCGGTGTTTCACATGCGGGGAGCTCGGGCATTATCATACAAAATGTCCAAGAATAAAGAGCTCAAGAAGATGGAGCACCTTAGGAAATGGGAGAAAGAAGAAAGAAAGAGGAGCACTCATCAAGGGGAGCGCC